>OY787674.1:35642182-35889682 GCA_963678985.1 Spisula subtruncata | reverse complement strand
GAAAAGCAGAGCTACGATATTTTGACATAAGGAGCAAAACGGTCTCCTGTTTCCCCGCTCATACAAACCTGAGATACGAGGTTTTTACTATCCAGCGAGGATATCAAACTTGTGTTGTTTGGCATGGTATTGTATTCAATACTAAAAATAATTACTAAACTACTTTAAACTCATCACTGATTTATTACATGACTGTATCCTCTACATTATTATTTTAATTTGTCACCATTGTTTTAAAATTGACTCCTTTAACAAATCATATCTTACTCATATGATTATTTTGTAGAAACTTTGTTATGTCAGTGGATGTATACAATTCCCTTTAAACATACACATTTCTTGAATAGAGTACAGTGCCGCTTGAAGTCTTAAAATCATTTTCACTGACAAATCCAGTGTTGAGATAATTGCCATGCCTCATCAACCATTGTACCTTAGCTTTCATTGCCATGTAGTCAACTAAGTAGCGTAACTCACGTTTCAATATAATACAAATTTTAAATGGCCGGTTTTGAACTTATATTTTTTCTGACAAATGGCTGCGAATAGTCGAGCGCGCTGTCTAGTGACAGCTCTTGTTTATGGTAATTTTGAGTCCATCCTCTCCCTTGAAAATTATCAAAATGACACATGTATGGCAATATTTGTGATGAAATTTTATCTCAAAATTGAGATGTTTCGGGAGACCGGGGCCTGGTTTTCAGTTGATTACGTGAAGTAAAACATGGAGAAGTAACACAAAGGTGGTTATCAATATTGGTTGTCTGATATATGCAGGGGTGTCAATTGTTCTTTGGTTTCTGACCAACATGAAAGTTATTTGATGAAAATATCTTGAGAAATGGCAAAGTTATGGTCAATTTAATGTATTTTGAAGCAATTTCTTATTAAAAACTGATTGAAATATGGAGACAATGTGGTTGAAGGCCACTTGTTTGTCAAGAATGGTTGACTGCATCTGATTTTCCTTGTTTTAAATTTGACTCTGTTGACACCCCTGTATATATGCAACAAGGTGGCTGAATAAGACAAATAGAAAGCTTGTATGTACAATAAAGGCTGCATTTACGTGGGCCTTAATCAGACATTATAGCTGAGTACTCATAAGGGTCTGCATAGGGTGTGTCTTAACACTGTATATGAGTCATAGCTGCGGATATGAATGGTAAATGCTGAATATGAGTGATAATTATTTTTTTGCAGGAAAATATGATTGATTTTGGTATGTATGTGTAATTTTATGTTAATAATCATTTTAAACATCAATATCTTTATTAAAATAATTATTACGTACATTCGGTATTTACTATTCATATCCACAGATATTACTTATATCTTGTGTTTAGACATACTGGTATTCATGTACATGTACTACTATAACAGGTGAGGGCGTTCTAATTGTAAGGTGCGATGATTAGTATATACGAGGGTCATTCAGTGTGTTCGAAGATCATCGTTCTCATTTGATTATACTTGTGTTAAAATAATAATTTCTTATATCATAGCAAACATCAACTTATTACCTACATTTAATACAAATTTATTTTCATTAATAAAAAACAGTAGCATGCTACCAGCCATTGTATTACCATAGTAACGCGTTACCACCCCCGGCCGACGTAATGTTCCCTTTGAAATAGTTGAACTAGTTATAAATTAGGAATTAGTTGATTTATATTCCTATATTTCTGCCGGATTATTGCAAAATATTATCATAACATTTCATGAAAGTATAAAGTAATTTGGACGTTGGAGTCGGAATTAAAGACCATTTGATCAAGGCAAGTCAGATAATCATAAATGTCAAAATGCCTATGAATTTAAGCAAGGAAATACAAGTGACTTTTAAACTGTGCACAGGATTTGAAAAAAACACATTGGACACACAAAAGCTGCTACAGAGAGTGAAGGCGAAACATACACCATGCAGTGACATTGTGTTTGAGTGAAATAAACAAATATCTAAAAAGCAGTATGGTATTGAAATCAATTCATGGATTTGCAGATAGGAAACATATATAGTGACATTTCATGCAATATTATTAAAAAAAGGTGATATGTTTTCATTTTAACATACAACAATTAAATTCAGCGTGAATCAATCATTATAACTTGTCAGATATTGTGCTAAATATATTTATTCAAATTCAATTAAAATTTTTATGTTCATTTCCACATTAATGGCATAATTCCATTTCCGGCTAACTATTTGACACACGTCAACAAAACACCAATATCACTGACGTCAGAATATACCCTTCTTTCCTATAATTTCGTGAATTCCTATGGTTTCGTGAACCCTGTTTGACACATTTCTGCTAAACGTGCAGGTCCAAAATTATTGACAAATGATTGAAGAAGTTAAAAAAATGAGTTTTCCTAAATATTTTGAGCATACGTCTCTTAAAACAAATTTTAATGGAAAAATTATAAAATACCCCTAAAATTCAGTTAGACAGAGAAGCAGATGACCCCATGTCTATAATTTCATCATTTATGTGCCTGAGAATCATCACACAGCCACCATTTTGCGAATGCACATGCTAGAAGAACCCCCAATGGAATTCCGCTGTGATCCAATAAAAACAGAGTTCCAGAATGATTTTTATTGACCAGCCAATCAGAATTCACGAATCTTTAGGAAACTTGTCTTCTGATTGAAGAGTTGGAGTCCACTCTGTAAGATGGCTTCTACTTCGAAATGCGATGATTTCTCATCATGTTTTGTATTTAACTTGTAGAGAGGGGTTCATGCATTAGTTTCATCGTAGAAAAATGTTTATAAATCAACAAACAATTGAGCATTCTCCAAAAACAAGTCTTATGTTCACGAAAACACAGGAAAGCAGGCTAAATCGCGCTGTGTGGTCGCGGTAAAGTGATATTTTAATTTTAGCAATATTTTGTTATAAAATGGGTTGTTCAATGTAATATTTCAGCACTTGTGTGTAAAAGGCGGTTATTTAATGTGATGCAGTTTGCATTTCTCTGTAACATTGGGTATTAAAATGATGAACCCAGTTCACGAATTTATTGAATGATCCTTTTCAAGGCTAAATATGCAAATAAACTATAAACTAGATATATTTGTTTTACAGATTTGTACACAAGTATTACAAGATGGTGTGTCATATATTTCCTGCTTACGTGGCAGATTTTGGATATTATCTAATGGGCAAAAAACCAAGGTAAATATTTTGTGATATTCGTATTTTTAAAAGCTTTATTAAAACACGCAAAGAGTCAGTATGGATCAATATGATGACAGTATTGCTACTAAGGGTGTGACAGTTTACAACTGCAAAATTTGATTCCAGACAGTTTATGATACACCATTATTTAAGTTTTATACAGTTTGGTATAGAATTTATTCACAAGTGAAGTAATGTTTTTACATCGAAACAGGCTGTTGCATACCTGAAGATTTTGTTTTCCTCTAAATTTAATTGCCTGAGATTTCTGTTGATGATCACATTGCAAACTATTGAACTGTGAACAAAATGTTTTGTTCAAAATACTTATTTTCATGCAGAACTCTGGTAATGGAAACAAAGAATTCCATGACAACCTAGAGGAAAAGATTAAAAAATATTTTAATAAACCACAAGGCCTCAACTCATTTTTATGTCTGTCGTTCGTCCTACACTATCGTCCTACACTATCACCTCAGTGTCTGCAATGAACTGTGTGGTCTTCCTCAGATCAGAGCTTCTCTTGATAGTTTGTGTCTGTTGGCCATGTTTCAGATCGCTCCTGGTTGTGTCTTCTACACCTATCCTTGTGTATTGTGATGTTTGTTTTCACTTTTCAGGATGGTTAAGATATATAACAAGTTGCATACTTCACTGAATTGTTTGACGTATTTCACGATGCATTCATGGGAGTGGACATACAATAACCTTGATATGTTAGTCAGTCACTTATCCCCCGAAGATAGAAAGGTATGTTTTATGGCCCCCTACTTCAAATGTTACATAACTCATAAGTAGTATCCAGTCTTCACGAAAAACATTTCGAAGTACTAGCCAGTCGGGCTACCGACAAGGCAGAACTTACTAGCCCGAGAAGAAATTTACTAGTCCGAACATTAAATGATCAAAAGTAGATTTTAATATCTGTAAACGTTTTAATACTGTTTTAATGACTACAATGCAGAATTATCATTGTCCCGACTCAAAATTGTTAGTAAAAAAGTTGCACTTTGGATTTTTCTTGTCTTTTGATTTGTGCTATCAGGATTTTTTCACTATCCTCTCGGACTAGTCACCTAGAGACAATTACTAGCCCAACCCAGATTTTACTAGCCTCGGGCTAGTGGCCGAATTCGAAGACTGTACAGTATCATGTGTATCAGTGGAGTCTCTTTGGAAATATCTAAGATATCCCATGTGAATTCCTCAAATTACACCATAATAAATAATAATAATAATTTGAGGGTTGCTCGCAAGACTGTTGTAACTACTTATAATTAAAGAGTGGCATACAACAGTCTTGCATGCAACCCCTGCATTGTCTCTTCTCTCGAAGTCTGAGATCTGTGACCAATCTGGCAGTGAGATCTGTGACCAATCTGGCAGGTAAAGAATCAAATTACTACATACTAACAATTGCCTCAGTTAAACACAAACAAAGAAAATTCTGTAAAATATTTTAAATTCCATACAGAACTATTTCTCGCTCTACCTCAATCTCTCGATTGATGTTATTGATTTGAATATTATGCAACATAGTTCACATCATTTTGTTCTATTTATAGAATTTCTATTTTGACCCTCGACCTTTGGACTGGCCAGCTTACGTAGAGAACTACTGTCTGGGAACGAAGAAGTTTTTGTTAAATGAGGATCTGTCTGGCTTGCCTGCTGCAAGAGCTCATCTCAAAAAGTAAGTGCCTAGTGATATAGAACCAGTAGCTTGCAACTAATAAAGCAGGTTTCGAAACTAATAATGTCATTTCTCAGCAATGTGAATTAAACATACAAGAGACCTAACAACTCAGCTGCCATATTTTAAAAAAAGTTATGCAATACATGTATTGATTTCATTTTCTTTTGCTTTAGGTTGACAAATATAAGATTGAAATAAGTTGAAGAAAAAAGTTGGTTACTTTTTAAGTTGAAGTTGTTTATTTATTAAATTACCTTATATTTTCAGGTTGAGAAATATACGATACATGTTTAATGGATTATTGGGAATTATTCTGTGGAGAACATTGATTGCACGTTCACAGATTGCACGAAATCTCTGGTTCTTTATTATGGGACTTGTTATGAAATTTGTGAAATTCTTTCGAATCACGAGTACCATTCGTACATGAGATCAACAATACATACACTGAGAATGTGATTACTTATCAACTTGGTTTTCAAACTCTGACAACCGAGCCCGGATAATTTACAGCTGATGTCACATGAGCAAAATTGATGTCACATGATCATAGGTAATGTCATATGATCAAAACGGATGTCACAACTGTTAAGGTGACTGGATTTCTGAGAATATCGAGAGGGTGGAGGTGGAGTCACATTATTTATTGTATTTATAATTATACACCTTGTCATATGTCTAGATGTTCACAGTGTTAGTGCCAAAGTTATTCAATGTCTCGCAAGCAATATTGGATCAACTGGTCAAATTATTACAGATTTTTAAAATATTTACATGATATTTAAGTACACATTTTCACCTCAATGGTAATCACACTGCTCTGTTCATCTCACTGATAATATTATATATGTAAACTGTGTAACACATAATTGTAAATTGTTGATCACATCGGTGTATTTGGATCAGGTATAAATTTGGAGTAGATTTAAGAAAAAGTCTCATGCAAAAATTATGTGCAATGTTTCCAAAGCTTTATAAACGAGAATTAATAAAACTCCTAATTCATGTTATTTTCATCTCAATTTTTGTAATGTTAAATTGTTATCAGTTACCATATGATGGTAAAATATAGATTCCGAAAATTTGGATGAAATTTGACCTTGTCTTCTGTAAGAATTGAATTTAGCCTTGTTTTGTTACATAAAAAATTACACCCCTTTCTGATCTATATATTCTGTTACTTTTTAAAGAGTCATCCAACTGGTCTCTAGTTGAAGGCTCTGGGTTTTTGTAGAAATCCGAACGTACATGTCACTGGCTTAGAATAAGAAGGTCGTAACCACTACTTACGACCTTATAAGACTCACACATATTTGAAATTTGCATTACAATTTACAAGGCACTTCTTATGAGCCTATTGCCATAAAAATTGGAAATTGTCATGTTTACCAAACTGAAGTATAAAAAGTTTTTTTTCCATAAGTAAAGAGTAATTTTCAGTTGTTTTTTTTTCTCAAAATATTGATTTTGTAGTTACAACTATCTCATTCTAAGCCAGCAATATGAATTAACGAGATCTGTGCAATATGTACTTGTTTTACATTTACATGCATATCACGTATTTGTTTTGAGCCACAAACATTTCATTTTATTTTACATCACTTCTCATATCATTCAATACATTCAGAAAATTTATAATGATGTTATTAGAACTATGTTATGTGTGCATTGTTTTATACAGGGTGTTACAAAAGTTTGTTAACAATTTTTGAAATTAACATTTCATGCAATCCCATGATACCTGTAACCAGCAGTTCGAACAATCACTGATAACTTCAATTAAGGTCCAAAAGTTTGAAATAATGGACAGACTTGGATATTAAGTAAGTAAAGTCATATATTAAAACATAATAATTGTGAACCAACTTTTTTAGCACCCTGTATTTATTTTCAAGATTTTCATTATTATGTTTATTGCCTATGCCAGACAAATTTGTGATTGATGTTAATTGATTTTACATGTAAGTTGCCGTTAATTGTTTTGTTAGTTTTCTATTCACCTTCCCATTGTGGTTGAGAAAGTTTCCACTAAATGGCAACCACATGACTGTGACCTTAGCATGCATTGTTACATTTCCAGTTTCAACTATGAAGGAGTCAAAACATGTTTCATGGACTCCCGTGTGAGAAGGTTTTGGTACTGTTTAACTTTGCTAACTGAGATTGATTTGGTACCACATGCAATGAAACTACTGGATGCAAATATTGAATTTGTAAAATCAATTGCAATTAAAATTCTGGTTTGAAACTGCTTATAAATACACTTTTGTTTTATAAATCAAACTAAACAAAACCAACTTGCTTAAAAATTTATCTTTAAGATTTTATACCGTTGTATAGAGATGATGTAAAGTTTTATTGTGATTCAATGAATATCTTATTTTTATGCTTTTAATATTATGCAAGGGTTGTGTTCAAATTTTAGTGTAATATTACTAATTATTTCAAAACTATCAAATTTTATTTAGCTCGCCTGTGATTGTCATTGCCCTTGTTTCCCTAAAGAGTTATTTTCACCCTATCATTATTGTGAATTAAAATAATGTGACCCATTTCTCTATTACCAGTTAGGACAAAACAGAAATATTGCCAATTATCAAAGAATAAACTCATTAATAATAATCATAGAATAGAATCATGATCATAGAATATACCCATTACCAATTATCGCAGAAAGGAGCATTACCAATTATCATAGAATAGAATGATTACCAATTATTATAGAATAATTCATTACCAATTATCATAGACTATAATCATTGCGGAATAGAAACATAACCAGTGTTTTTGGTATATTCGGCCTGTGAAATGTTTGTGACCTATTATAGCAGAATAGAATTGTATTCAATTATCGCTAAATCAAACTTTTTTACATTTGAAAAATAATCCATTTATTGTTTATGTGATATGTTCTTCTTGAAACATGAAGCAATTGTTATTATTGTTATTACATGTGCTAAAATAATGTGTTCAATCCTGATTTGTGGGCATTATCTTATGACTGTCCGAGGAAAAATGTCTAGAGTGAGAGGGGCAAGAAAAAAGCCTCCCATACATTATACATTAATACTTTGGCTATCTGGATACCCACAGCTTTGTAATTTTTTTTTCCTTCCTTTGGCTATTCATTCTGGAACAGCCCTTAAACTTGTATCCATTTTGCTTCCTGTTTCCGGCCATCTAAGGACAAACTGATTTTAAATATTTTTTGAATTGTCTAATTTAGAGGAATGTATGACTAAACCATTTTTGCAAAACATGCAATCAACGAAAACACAAAAATCTAACTTGCATAGTCTATTTTTAGCATCATATCACGTGACCTCCATGATCTGAATATTAACAAGCACTTTCTCATATTTCTGTAATTTTCATATTTTTCCTTGACTGGTATTCTTACAAACTTCACATGGGCCCCAACTTGTAGTTTAACCCTTCCGACACATGTTGGCATTCTGATTAATGGTTGTAAAGCAGTCTTAGTAAGAGTTTGGGGCAAGAAAAAAAGTAGTTGTTTCCCTTTTCTATAAGTCTGCTGATGTTTTCTTTGGTTTTTGAAAAATTTAGTTTTTTGCCCAAATTCGGTGCATTTTCCGGTGGAAATCCAACTAATATTGGTAAAATATATCAAAGTACACCAAAAAAAACCTCATTAGTGAAGCTAAGCTGCTTTTGATGTGTGCCAGAAATATGAGAAAGGCCGGAAATATGAGAAACATGGATAAGCATAATTTATTATTTTGTTCATATTTGTAGCTTTTATGTATTTGACTTATTTTGTATATTCTACGCATAAAACTAATTATAATGTTGCCTAAGGTTATGCTGCCTATACTTACAATTTTAACGCAAATCTTTTACATGTTCAATATTTTACTCATACAAAGACCTAAAACCCTTATAGAGGAAGCCAAACACAAATGTTGTACAAGTTTTGTTTTAAATCATTATGTTTACCCCCCTCTGAGTTTTTTATGCCTCCCTCAAATAGTGAAGGGGTGGGGATAGGGATTTTATGCTGGACATGTTGTGTATCAACGTTTTTTCCATGCAAGTGCTCCTAGACGTGGGTTGGATTTCAATGAGTGGAATGTAGTCTTATTGTGCATGTGGTCAGTAATTTTAGGTTTAATAATTTTAGGTGTTGGATGAGTTATGGCTCTTAGTAGGAAAAATGTTAGTGTCAAAAGCTCCTCTAGTTTTCATTACATTTTCTTAGATAGAGCACAAAGTTTTCCTAACAACCCTATGGGTCTACTAGTCAACAGGCAAAACTCAACCTCGGGAGATACCAAAACACAATTTTAGGTACCAAGTCACATGTAGTTGTTTTCTATACTCTTGTATATATTTATGTATTTGTATTATATGTTTATAATGAACACATGGTATAAATTGTGCAATTTTATAACCTAAGAACTTTTATTATTTTATAAAGAGGCTTATTTATGTAGTACATGTATTTATTATTTATTGTATGTCTATAATTATTTTTAATGCTGCCCAAATATTTGATGGGTTAATTTTGTTGAGACTTCCCTTGTCCGTCCAGTATTGTCCTATCTAACTAAAAAAATGGAATTCCATGAAATTGATGTTAAGTTTCACATTGAGCAGGGCGTTCTTTTGACTCTTGAAACTGATGTGTCAGCTTTGACGTAAAATCAATAAAATTTAAGCTATAGAATAAAATTTGTTAGCCTATATTTATTATTATATGCAAAACTTAGGTTACTCTTAAAAAATTAAGATTCTTATGTCATTTCAACTCATCACTTTTGAAATGCAGTGAAAGCCTTTTATAAAGTCGAGATGTGAAATATCTTACAAGGCTTGATGTATCTTGTACAGAGTTATGGTCCTTTGGTAAGTTCATCATAAATATACAGCAAGCGATTCGTGACCTCAATTACTGAATGCAAGTTCACGAAAGTTGGAAACTTAAGTTGTATAAGTTTCACTTAGTTGGATATGCCCTAATCATGTGTCCAGTTGTGTTTGTCCAGTATACATAGAGGAACATTATATTGGTCTCAGTGATTACCTTCTACTGAGGCATGATGCCCAATCCTGAAAACCAGCATAAAGTTTGATTTTGGTGCCATAAGCACACTTCTCTACATCTTCACAAGCTTTCAAATAGTGTTTAATATTTACAATTTAGATTATGGAACTTCAAATGACCATAACTTAGTCAATTCTTCGAATTTTCTCATCAAATAAATTTTGTTTTGAGCAGAAAAGATCATTCTGCCTTATGCAGCCAATCTTGAATTCCAGGTTTTTCTGGAATTGTAGGTCCCCTAATTACCTTTGTTTATTTTGCCTCAATGTTGTGATTATTGCTAGTTAATTCAAAGTGGTGTTTATTTTAGCTCTCCAGTCTGGGAGCACTAATGTATTCATGTATTTACAAGTATGTCTTTATATTTTAATGCACATTATTTATTTCACATTATAAATAATAAAGTTTATCATTTATTTATAGTCATGTTACATGATTCCTGTATTTTAAGGCTATAAATATTGTAACATTTTGAAATCATGAAGATTTTTAGAGCTTTATAACATATGTATATTAATTGTAATTTTCACTATGTTTTAATGTACGCAAACTACAACCTTTTATTATATATAATATGCACTTTTGTCAAAACATTGTTGGGAGCTACTTTATTAGCTTGACTATTTGGAGAAAAAAGTTAAGCTATTGTCGTGACAGGATCGTCTGTGTCTGCGTGTGCATTAGTTAAGTTTATTGTCAGAGTCATTTTCTCAAAGGTATCCATTTGACATTTAGCATAGTTATTCACTATCGCAAGAGAAGTCCATACTGCCAAGGCCGATAATCCTGAGACCTGTATATTTGGAGTTATCTGCCCTTATTACTATCAAATATGAGAAAGTTGAGCGTTCCAGCACTCATAGAATAATAGAGCTACTGTTTTTATTGCTTCAGGATTGGTTTGTATTATATTCATTGTAATACTAACGTATTCTACTCATTTGTGATTTGTGATTATGACTACACAAGAACAAGTTAGAGCTATTGAAGATGAATCCAGGGGTGGTATTCACAAAGCATCTTGAGTGAAAACTTATAATTTCTTCAAAATCTTACAATTCTCTTAAGTGTCTCAGATAAACAAGAACATTAGGATTATGAACATTTTACATTGTTTTGAAGTGTTATGTAAAGCGCTACAATAATAATAAAGAAACTATGAAATATTCTTAAGTTTCTTACAAAATATGCTCTGTTCAATATTTTAACTTTTAAAAGTCAAAATATTTAAGATTTCACTTAAGATGCTTTGTGAATACTACCCCCTGATATACCAAACACTCAATTTGTCACAAATGAAGTTTCATGCAACTTTTCTGGAATTAAGGTGCCAAATTATTGTATTTATTTCAGAATCTATGAAATGTGATCTATTGAAGCAACAAACAAATTTGATGTTAACTTTACGAAGTGTGACTCAAAGAAATGTTATTCATACATATTTTAAATGATCTTACATGAATTGTTTAGCATATTAAGAATTACCTTCTACAATATGTGCAATACTTGTATATATCCTGCATAATAATCCTATGCTGTGAAATCATTATTTTTCGTGGACCTTAAATTTTTGTTGTTTACTTTGAAATCTAATGCTTCAAGTAATCAACATCAGAAAGATATTTCCCTGCTAGTCCTTGTTCTGTAAACCAAGAAATTATTTCGCATAATTTAATTTTGCTGAGTTTGCGAGTGGTAGATATTCGCCAAAAATTTTATTTTATTAACCGCAAAAGTGCTCAAAACATTAATATGGACCTCGCGGAAGACTTAAAAACGCGAAAAATTGTAGTCAAGATTATGACAATGATGGGCAAAACACAAAAGGTATTCGTGAAAGTAAAATGGTTTACAGTGTTTAATTCCCGGGAAAATAGTGATCTTACAGTATATATTTTATACAAATCTCACATACGCATTGTTTTTTTATTGAACTCACATGATTGTGTAACATAATTAAATCTACTTACTTAACATTTCTACACATCGTTTCTTCAACAAAAATTGTTATTATTGTGATTTGAATCATTAAAAATAAATAATTTATAATAAATCAAACTTTTTACACTCTCCATAATCAGAAATGTTGCCCTAAGTTATTTCATAATTTGCTGGCCTATTCACTATTTGTGTATTAAATCCACAGTTTCTGGTTTTTATTTGCGGATGTATATTTTATGATCTTAAGAACAGATTTTTATGTTTAATCTATTTTGCTTATCTGCCTGGTACTAATTCATTCTGTCAGCAAATTTGAAAATCATAAAATATGCAAGATATGATATTTTAAATTAGTAAATGTACTCAATTGGAGGCTAAAATTAAAATTCTAAAATCATGAACTCAATTTTTTTTCGATTTCTCTGATGACCGAAGTATTACTTCTACCTTAAAGTTAATGGTTGCATTTTTATTAGTTTTAAAAAAATGCTGTTTAGTACTGCATACTTTTAAATAAATTTTGCCAGTCTATTTTAGGTTTTGAAATTGGAAAATTACTGTGACGTCAATATGACATCTGGCAACATTTGTATCTGACTTTAAATACTTCATCCAAAATATACTAGAAAATATTACAAATAATGGTGGGGTGGGTGGCGTATCAAAATAGCATATATTGTGTTGTGTATGACTTATAAGTATAGTGGTTTTGATGATGACTTCAAGTGGATACTTACTGTTGTGAAGTACTACTACTTGGTCTGTATGAATATATTGCAGTATCAAATACGATTTATTGTATATTATTGTAAGGGTTTGTTATTTTATAGTATTTTAAATCCTATTTTTGCACATAATATTATTCGCAGTGATCCTGTACCCTCCTTTCACTGAGGATGGGGCATTTTGTTTTGCTCATGTTTGGTTGGTTATGTTTGAACTGAACTATTTGACATTGACTACATGTACCGCAGTGACATTCCAGAGTCACTTACAAATATTTTACCTGGGGTGTCAATTTTCCTGATTGAACTGGAATTCCGGATATATCTGAAAGAGTATTGCATTCTGACCAAATTAAAAGTTATTTGATGAAAATAACTCAAGAAATGACAAAGTTATGGTAAATTTAATCTGCTCTGAAGGGTTTTCTGTAATACAAACTGAGCTAAATGTGAAAATAATGCTTAAATGTTTGGCGGCTTACGATTTTCCTGATTTTGAAATTGGCCCTGTAGACACCCGTTTTACAATGGTGTATATAGCACAGAGAATTTGACATGATCCTGACCTACATGTATTACTATGGATGAATATAGTAATACAAGGTTCTTGCATGAAATATTCAAATTTCCACAAGCAACGGGTGCAATGTTGGTCCTAAAGAATTTTGTTTGTATTCCACTTTAAACGTCTTCATGATAAATTCCTGCTTATGAAAACATTCAACCTGGAAAACAAGACGGATCATATATCAGCTGTTAAACAATGCTAACTAAAGGTCTTGGATTGTGTCAAATTCTCTGTACTACTCTGTATACAAAACTTAACCTCCCTTTATAATGATTGTATTGCAATTTAAAGCTTGGCTATTTTGACCTGAGCCTGACCTTTATGCAAGAATATATTACAAGCTTCTTGCTTTGAATATATCAATTTCCGCAAGCAAATTGTGCGATGTCTGTTTTTCAAATTTGTGTTTCTTTTACATCTCGATTATGAAAATATACAATTGGTGTATCGTAGGCAATATATTGACTGTTAAATTACGCTAATCAAAAGGTCAGACTCGTGTCAAATTAGTCAAGCTATACTTTAGTGGGCCTACATCACAAATGTTCACCTGTGCGGAGGCATATGTGACTACTAAACACTTCTTGTTGGTTGTATTTTATGTTAAGTTGTTATTATTGAACTTTATAGAATAAACTATATAAGCCTAAATATTGTTGTCCATCGTATCTATAGCATAGATACTTCAGGTGATGTTTGTTCTTGGTATACCTTCAAATGAGCTCTGAACTGCATGGATTGGCTATACAAATTGAACTAGATCTGTCGCAAAGGGTAATAATTCTGGCAAAAATAATCGTAAGCGCAACCAGTAATTCTTTCCTTCATGCACATCGTCTCGTTAAGGTTGTTCATATGTGAAAGTTTAAAGAAAATCCTACAAAAACTAAAACTGTAGGAGTTGTGTTCACAAGAATATGTCTACAGACCAACCGCAGACTAACGGACAAACAGACGAGCTGAAAAAACAGTATACCCCTTACAATTTATGTTGTGCAGGGGGTAAAATTAGCCCAATAAAGGCCTTTACTCGTTATTCTGATTCTTTGTAGGCCTACCTGGAGGTCTAATAATAAGACAAACAGAAAGAATATTTTATACAGAGATAATTTATTTGCACTATAATGAAAGAAAAGCACATTCAGTAGACATTTATAGCATAAATAATATAATCAGAGTTTACTCAGGGTTTACAAATATTCCAGGAGCCTTATTCACCAACATTGTATGTCTAAAACTCAGACTTGGGACTTCACATAGTCAAATGTTCTATTCACTTTTGTGTTGTTATAAATGTACCGATTTTGATAAAAATATGTTTACATGTTCAGTGGGTAACAAAAAATTATCAGATAAAAGTTCACATAGTTAATGTAATTGCAAAGAAATGGCAGTGGTTATAAATGTTGTCAATTTTAAGTCAAAGTCTGAATTTTAGTCTTACAATGTTGGTGAATAAGGCACCTGCATAAATTCATCAATAAACAACAGCTGTTTAAACACGTTACTTCATACATATTACAAAATTCAGATGAATTCCCATCATAATAAGCTCAGCTAGACTACGTACATATCTTCATATTGGGTAAAATTTTTCAGAATTTTAATATACAAAACCGAGCTGATTTTCTTTATTTTCCTGTGTACATTGAAAGTTTTTCCGAATTTTAGAATTTTCACGATTTCTAACTATTACCTACAATATGCATTTTCTGAGCAGTTTTTTGTTACAAGTTTCAAGAGTGATCTCCCTTGATAAGATTTCTCATTATATATATTTGTATGATTGGATTGTCTCCCCTTTATACTCATGTTACTGGAGAATATTTGTTAATTGACAGCATGTGATATCTATGGAGTAAAGTGTTTAATTACAACATCAGTAATTGCCTACATTTAGAGTCCACACATGGACAAATCTGATTCTCATCTCCACACTTAATTTGTGAGATCGCTGAGCTTTGAGTACCCTAGTTCAGCTTTATTTGCTGAATAGGAGCTGGAGCCTGTTGCCTTACTTAAACGCTTGGTAGCGCTATATTAGAAATTGGCTTGTTTCAAAATGCTCTATGTAGCAAAGTACTGCGAAACAGTAATAATAACGGTATGCTATCATTGAGTATTGCTCGCTAGTAGCGTATCATTGCATAGACGTGGAAAGCGCTTTGATAGCGCTATTTGGTCAGACAACATGCTCCTAGACTGGGAAAATATACATTAATTTATTTACTGTAAAATCATTTATTATCGTGGGGGATTAAATTTCGTGGATTTTGTGGTTCACGTTCAACTAAGAAATCAAATCCCATCATCAAACAGTATTTTTGACCGTCATATTTATTACCTGAAATGCAAAATCAACAAATAAATGTCCCATCGAAATGGTCTTTTTTTACCAAAACCACGAAATTTCTTCCCGTCGAATTTAAACGATTTTACAGTCTTTGTTATACTGTCAAAAATAGTATATAATTTTTTGTGAATATTATTGGTCAGTGCATAAAAACCGAGCATTCAATATATAGCACTTAATAGCATCAATAAAGCATTTAAAACCCTACAACCTCAAAATTAATCGACCTTGACATAAATATCTAGAATATAGTTGGTGCAGGCTAATATGAAACTTAAGTAATAAAATGCGTACTGGTAAACATGTTGCAGGAAAACTACAGGTAACAGAAATGTAAGCAAAATATTCACAATCCTGAAAACCGAATCTTGGTTTCATGAAAACAATCCAGCTAATTAAAGAAATCATTGCTACATGTGGCATACAATATTTTTATCAACTTAAAAATACTTCATATATATTCAAATGGAATGGTTCTCATCAAAAAAGGTAAAACATTATAATTATCACAGAATTAGAACACCTATTAGTTAATTAAACACTACCGTTTTAATGAGAATAAACAACAAAATTTTATAATTTTAGGCCCCTTTTGTAATTGTATAATATTTTTGTAAGTATATTGTAGTTGTATAGAGAATGCATATCAGGTAAAGAGTTCAGAAGATACTGAATGAAGTAAAGCTACAAATTTTGAATATCAAGTACCATGTCATAATATTCACTGGGGATTAATCATAACAATGAAATCATCATAATTCACAATGAAATAGTCATAAATAATGATGAACTAATCATAACTCATGACAATATAATCATAATCCATAATGAAAGTCATAAATGATGTTGAATTTATAATAAATCATGATGAACTAATCATAAAGCATGATGAACTTATCATAAATAATGATGAACTAATCATAATTCATGACAATATAATCATAATCCATGATGAACTAGTCATAAATCATGATGAACTTATAAAAAATCATGACAATATTATCATAATCCATGATGGAATAGTCATAAATCATGATGAAATAATCATAACTCATGACAATATAATCATAATCCATGATGAAATAATCATAACTCATGACAATATATGAAATGATAATAAATCATGATGAAATAGTCATAAGTCATGATGAACTTATAATAAATCATGATGAAAATTAATAATCATATTTCATGATAAATTGAGTAAAGAATATTTTGATAGCACTTTAAATACAATAATACTGAGAGATAGAACAAAGGGCATGGTTACCATGGTAACATGTACACAGTAGCTGAACAAACACGTCAACAATAACCGAGCGACTACTGGTATGTACAATATAGTGATAGCTCTTTACAAACTTTAACAATTGAAGAAATGATAAATACAGAATATTGAATTGCCATCTAGTGAGTTAAGGGGACACAACTCCTGGTGACAAGACTGCCCTTATCTGCATAGTGTCAATATTCTCACGAGACAGAAACAGTCATATGACCAGAGATACCTCCAAATGAATATCTCCAATGCAGCTTTTTGGTACAAATATCAAGAGTGATGTCCCTTGATAAGAAATTTTGTTCAGAATGTGGATCCTCTCCCCTTTATTATCATAATTGGAAAGTAATTGATGATGGAGATGGAGGTGTGACTGCAAATATCTATGAAGTAAAAGTTAAACAGACATGTTTTACAGGTCCGTGGTTACTCCTACAGTAAAACGGCTGAAATACCTTACCCCTCTCTCTCTATCATCCCTGAATAAAAATCATTTTTGAGACAGAGTTGGTCAGATTGAGTCATGACCAGTTTGTTTCGAAGCTGTAAGGACGCAAAGATGGATTCCACAAAGGAGGAAGAATCGCTGACCTGAGACAAGTAAGACTATCAAATGTTTCATGCAACAACAGTGACAACATATTTCAACATTCCAATCATCAACTATCCAGCTAATAAGGTAGGAAAACCACTATCAGAAAGGGGGAACCACTATCAGAAAGGGGGAACCACGGCACTATCAGAAAGGGGTTGCCAGTTGCTCAGTGACGTTGCTGTAGAGATTTTATGATATGATTAAGACTAAACTAGTTACAAACAAATAAATATTTTTATTAAATAACTGAAATGAGTCACTGATCACAGAGTGACAAACATCCATGATATTTTTTACAATAACTACTATGGCAGTTCACAAGGATAATAATAACAATATAAACATAACAACTTTATTCTCATGCACCATATTGAAAATGGATATTACTGTCAAATATGCAATCCACAAGAAATAAAGTCATAAAATTCCATCATTTAGTGAACAAACTGGGACCAGTTTCAAAGACACATTATAGGCTTTTTAGCTAAGATTCAAAATTTCGTCACATTTCAAGCAAACCAGCTCATGCATAGGAAAATCAATCCAAACGAAGAGTAACATCTCGGGACATAAAACAACTGATAATAAACAGTCTGGCACACTTATATTGACAGAAAACTCAAACAAACTTTTAGCACTTTGTTTGTTAACATAATAACAGAAAACATTACTCACATAATTATAATATCAGTCTCCCTTGTTTTGAATTTGTAGGGGATTTAACTTCGTGAGGGAGGAAATTTTAAAATAAATGTATCTTCTCACAGCATATATTACACAATAAGAAATTAGTTTAGGGATCAATGAAAACTATTATGGGCTTGATCCATGACAGAATCATAAATACTTTTAGGGATCCAAATAAAGTAAGATGATCCATTTAACACTACGAGAACTATTATACTACAGTAAAGTTCCGCAAATAAGATCACTTTGATTATATTTAAATCGTGCAGAATTTTGCCAGTTTAAGGTCCCAAACTATTAAATTTAGAACAAAAAAAGGTCAGCTAATAAAACCGATATGCTATTAAGACCTCATTTTTGACTGGTCTTATTAGCGGGACTTCACTGTATATCTAGAGAGGAATAATTGTGCATTATGAAGCATCAGTGAATAACTGTTGACATTTTTATGCCTAGTTGTGGAAACTATGCAAGCAAAATATTTGAACGTTTAAAATGATGACAAAGTCTAACCTAGTTTTGATTCCATTCCAATTTTTGGTTCCTTGTTGGTTCTTAAAAACATGTCTTATAAAACATTGCACTATACTTCATCATTCTTGTATTCAAATATGTTATACACACGTTACCGGTAATGGTATAAAACCTTATTCTTTGTAAAAAATTAATGCCCACACATTAATCCAGAGTTTCAACCAAGAGTATCAACCCTGAATTGGAAACCAAACAATTGGATGTGACCTTTAGATTCATGTCATATTTTCGCATCATTTTCATCACACTATTCCCTTTGTATCTCCCATGTATCAGTAGCATCCAATACATAACTGCATACAATTATACGTATGGTCATACCAAATATTTTATAATTATGACTTATTTCAAGAACATTGAAAGGCTAACCTACTGTTCTACCATGACGGACAAGAAAAATGTTTGACAATATCAACTTTCTACTTATTACCTACGTATGCATGTACTCACATCACAATAGCAATTAGATAAATACTCTATCTCTACTGTCTCTATACACTTATCGCTGGCTTACAATGAGAAAGTACTACTTACAACCTTCACTGCGGTATAACGTACACCGGATATTGCTAGCAAGATGAGTAATATTATCAATTTTCGCGACATTCTAGTGTTGACAAGGGTAAGTTCAGAGATGATTGTTAGTTTATCTGAGTGTTTTAATGTACATTTTATACAAAACTGTCTTCTCCATAAATTTTCCTAGCCTGTGCAACCGGTAAATTGCCAGTAATTTCTTTAAAGGGTGATTAAAAGATCAAACTCGTATCGTTACTCACGCAGAAAGTAAGCTCGATCTGTCGAAATAAGATGTTTTTGTTTATATTTTTCGTTAAAATACTCAACTTGAATCGAGCGAATTGTCATTTTTGTTACAAAGATTATATTGCAAATGTAGTATCCGAAACTAATCGAAAATGACGGTGCATTGCGAGAATAAATGCAAGTGTTAGTGTACGGAGTATTGCTATATAGTTGCTCTCTGGTGTACGGAGTATTGCTGTTTGGTGTACAGAGTATTGCTTTTACTTGCAGTGACTATTTGTCACTCAAATCGAATAAATACAAGGTATAAGCAGCTTTATTTTATAAAAAATAACTTATATTATATATATATGTACCTATTAGATTGGATTGCATGGACTGCGTGAAGCAATTAATGTAACAAGCTAATCCTAGCTCCAAGTCCTCCCTGAATTTTAACGGAAACTTCTATTAGTAACCGTGTATTTCACATACAGTAAAGAGTCGTAGCTGAGCAGTTGCATTTGACAAACACAAAACTACTACAATGTCCAATATTTTGAATTAGCAACGTTGAACATAAATCATAGCAAAGGAACCTCATTACAGTGTCTGAAATAGTTGAGAAATTATAAAATAAACCTTGGTGTGTACATTTTGCATATATGGATATGAATGCCCTTATTTGCCATTTGACCATAAGTATGACTCTCAAAGAATTGTATATATCCAAGCTAAATATCACATTTGTACTACTCACAAGAACACTTTATGCATAAAATTCAGCATTCTACATTGCTTATCGCATTCATCTGCCTGACGGTTGAAATATTTTAACATAATCATTTAAGAATATTCTTATTGTATCGTATAACCCATAAAACATGACCATATTTGTGAGCAGACGTAATAATACGATAAAACTGTCCATTTACATACTTTATTTACTCATTTTATTATGCCATACTCTCCGTATACTAACGTTGAACTTATGTGCAATACTCCGTACACTAAACAGCAATACTCCGTACACGCACACGTATCTGTTTTGGGGTGTATCTTAGTTGTTTTTCGAACAATATTTATGAAATTTGGTCACAACATTTTGGAGTTCAATATAAACAAAATGGCCAGTTCAAAAAATCTACAATTTGGTATTACAGCCGTTCCAGAAGCTTGTAAAGTCCTGCTGTCAATATTTGCGAGTGAGTAACGGCATAATGCTGGTTCATTTTAACCTTTCTGTGAATATCTGATATACGATAGTGAGCTACAAAGTTACCAAAATGCCCGAAGAAGTTAAAACTCAAATGAGATGTGCATAAGAAGTCAGTAATTTGGAAAATTTCGTCTCTAAACTCACCCTGGTCTCCATTTCATGTCCTTAAAATTGATAATATTACTCACTTTACGAGCAATATCCGGTGTACGTTATACCGCAGTGCTTATAAGACTCATACATATTTGAAATCATCACAAGGTACTGAGCTTATTTTCATGAAAATGGGAACTTAACCATACTGAAGTTCAGAAAGTTAATTTTCCATAAGTAAAGAGTAGTTTTCAGACAGCTTTTTTCTTGTTTTGCAGTTTTGTACTTACAACCTTCTCATTCTAATCCAGCAATATACGGAACATTTAAATGTGAAACCATGGTGATTGAGTTTTTTTAAAAATACAAATAGCACTTTTTTTTATTCATTCGAAAATGAGAACCAAATTTTCTAATGTAATGTGAATAAAGAATATCTGCCATTTTATCGAAACATTTTAAAATGCAACATGATAGCTTTGTTCAAACTTGTTCTTTTTTAAATTAAAATATATAATAGATGATAAGTCAACTATTAAATATAAAATTATGCTGAAGGAGTATAAGAGATTCATTTGAATTTTAATGGTCTAGGTTACTGCTCACTGGCCTGTGATATTCTTTATTACCCAGAACAGGATTCTGACCATTCTGTGGCCTAAATAGCTGAAGTAGTCTAAGGGATCAGTAACTGTACAACTTTCAATGTAAAATTGTTAAGGGGTCAAAAGGGTCAAGAAATTAAGATCTGGTGGGTACACTTATCATGCAGTAGAAAAATAGCAAATTCTGAATGTTTGACATTTGGCAAGTGGAAATATTAACAATTTTTAAACAATCTTAGAAGATTTATATAGCCTATACATGTATATAATTATGTTGATAAGCATACACAGTGACACTACATTAAACGTTAATGAATTTAGGAAACTAGCAAAATATGTCAGTATATCCATGTCGCTAACTTAATTATTTATATGTACTATACCATTAAATCTCTTTTATTCGCAAGTATAATAACCAAAACATCGACAGCACAAACCACGGCAAAAAGGCGTACTATGAATGTACATAATTGCATGATATTTCTAATTTTAATAACAAGTTCATATTTTAACTTTTACATAATTATACTAAAACAATAATTAGTAGAACCTGTTTATGAAACAGTACAACAATATATAACAACAATTAACATACACAATAATTAGGACTAATGCTCTGATATCCATGGACAGAAACTGGAACAACTAAACTCACTGCACCAAGTACCCAATTCACAAACATTCTAAGACTTAGGCTTCAATTTTTTTTCTATCTGTATTGGTATCTATATATTAGGTATCTCAATAAGTTTTAACCTAGCAGGCCGAAATGTTTGACCAACAGGCCTGATAAGGTCCTTAATGCAACAATTTTCTTCAAATTGTGTAAAAATTTTACATTTTCAGCCGGCCCAAAATGGTTTTTAAGCAGTTTATTTAGCCTGCAGCCTGTTGTTGTTGAGAACTCTGTACATGTATATTGATTTTAATATAATATTATCTTGGCGTACATGTAAGTGTGCACTATGGTTTCATAATCTGACAGAAAACACAATTGATAATTGAAATAAATTGGCCAGATAATTTCGACCTTTCAACGATTATATAATTGAATTCGACACTGGGCTTGTTGTATTTCAGACAAGAATTTTAAACTTCTTATTCAAAGGAAAAGAAATACTAGTCAGTTAAACTTCAACAAATTTTAAGTCTTAAGTTTGAGTGTAAGTCTTCAAATGTTTATAAATCAGGTCAGAAGAACTAGAGGTGTCTGTTTGCATACAACGTCCCTTCTTGTACACCATACCCTACTACCAAACACTCACTGACTATAACAACACATGTTTCATCTATAATGCCACATTCAAGTTGAGACGTCGTCAATTCTATAACAGCACTCAGTAGTGACCAGCAACCTCTAAACTCCATCCTCCTGTCAAATTCTCCTAACGGAAACAAAACAACAATAAATTCCTAATTTATTTTTGTTTCCAATTGACCCGATGAATCCATAGTAGTTTCTGCAAGTCTACGACCTGAAGAGTCTGAACTAGAGAGATTATTAGCACCGGTGGAATTTGCTAAATCCACCGGTGGATCAGTCTGCATTTGAACACTTTCTCCCACAGCGTCTTCTTCATCTGTGTTTTCATCTTCTTCATCATCTTCTTCTTCCATTAATTGTTTTGCTAATTGGACAGCTTGAAACTCGTTATAATGGAGCTTCCTTTTTTGTTGGAATTGCTTTTTATGAACTGGAAAAAAAATATATTTTTTTAGTATGGGGACTATAAATGGAATGTTTGGAATGTTATAATAAGTGGAGCTAAATATGTGAGCATAATCATTATAACTTTATAACTCACATTTACTTGACATGTAACCATAAACAAGATGTCTGTAAAATATGTAAGTCCCCATGGTAGCCAATGGGTGGGAATTGTTAATAACACACGGTGACATAGACCTTTGACCTGAAAATCAATAGGGGTCTTACTGTAGCTGGCGGACAACCAGTCCCGTAAGTCCCTGTAAAGTTTGATAAAACAAGGACAAAGCACTCTTGAGTTATTGAATTGAAACCGTTGGGTCTTCCGACAAACAGACTAACCTACCAATGTGCACAGTGCAATATACCCCCTCATCATAGATATGTGGCCTAAAAAAGTTCAGCGAAAACATCAATGAGGTATTTGGTAATATACAAACCCATCTGTTCTGCTGATAAATCCTCTTCATCCTCACTTGATTCTTCATCCTCTGTAGATACACGCCTTAATCTCGGACCTTCAATACCCTCTAACCTACAAATATATAGATATAATTACAGTACTATTTTGTTACAAACAGTGTAGTTCAACACAGTTTCCCAACAGGTTTTCAGTTATGTAATATGGCAGCTGATTCACCTTACCAGTTTTCCAAACTATCCAAATTAGTAATAACCATAAGGAACTAGCTACTTCACAAAAATATGAAGGAAAATCAACATTGTTGCTGAAGTTTCATGAAGATATAACATGTTAGGATCATGAATAAAATCCACGGCAGCAATCACTGGATAACAGCCGCAGTTTTAGGGGTTTTATAAGGGGTTTCACTTCTCACTTACACGGACCCTACAATCAGAATACGGAGGAATAAAATGAGACTTCAAGTCAAGTTCAAGGTCAATTGAAAACCAAGACAAAACATACAAAGTAGCTTCAAAATATTTGTTCACTACATATCATAAGCTTAGTATATATACACAATTTCTGTCTGAAACATTATTGATCTGTACAATACTAGAACAATGCTAGAACAGACAATGTGACATTTATGACCAATAATCTTCAGAAATAAACACATCAGTCTGAGATAGATTGATTACATTAACGGTTTCTACAAACTTGTCACTATGTCTCACTGACAAAAATCCATACGGAAGATATTATAATAATACACCCTAGGCAGGAAGTATTGTTGTTTTCCAAAGGAAGAAGTAACTCAATAACTTCGATTATACAGTGTAGATTAAATTTGAAAAAAATATCTATTGTCATTAATGATGATCAATTATTTGATTATCGGAAAGTTCACCTGTAAAACTTCTCAACATGTAGAGAATATCACTGTTTCCAATGGCACAGAAATAAGACAAGGACAAATTCTTGAAAAAAGTCTGCGTCCAGTAAATTTATGCCCAGGTGAAAGCATTGTCCGACAGTCCGTCAGTTATATTTTAGTAACAGTGACCTTGACCCCACTTTGATTCCCAGGGGGGGGGGGGGGCTTTTCACATTTATGCTACATACACAGCAAATTTCATCATGGTATCTCATTTCTAACTTAAGTTATCCAACAGAAATGGGAGGGATGGCCGAATGGACAGGAGAACCGTTGCCGGTATAAACCAACCTGCATCAGTAGATGCTGGGGTATAAAAATCAGGTTCCATTTGGTTACTCAATGAAACGGGGTGACTAATTCATTGATGATTGAAACATTTTAACTTTCTAAACATATACCTTGAAGACAGTGAGCTTGGATCTAATTTGCTTTTTTCACCAACACTTCCTCGTCTTTCTGAACCCCCCTCACCATCTTCATCTTCAGGATCAGAATATTTACTGTAAGGTGTCGGGGGTTCATCAATCTTCATATGTCCATAATCCTTGTCTGGTGGGTGATGTGTGGCCAGTATGTTCATCTCATCCCACTTCATCTCCTTAGATCTCCTGAAGTTAAAGTAAAGTCAGACATGAAAGGTTGCTTCTGATTGTGTTAAGTTAAAATTAGGAAGTTTTGGCTAAGGAAACAGCTGTGACCCATTTTTTATGGTTGGGAGGAGTAGGGTATCTGAGGACCATGCATTTACTTGTACTTTTGTACCAGGATCTTATCCAGAAGTCAAAAGGCACCGAGGCAACTCCTTTCTTACAACTGCCTATTTGCATGATTTTAGGCAAAGTTTTCTTATAAAAATGTGCCTGTTTTTGGAAATTCCTCAAATTTTCACTGAGGCACCTCAGCGTGGCTATGGGCCTGTATACGCCTTACGGTCCATAATTACAGACTTAAGCCTGGATCTACTAGGGTCACAAATTCAAGTTTGTCAAAAGCTGAAGTACAAGGATGATCAGAAGAATGAGTTACCGTAACTTACAGTTTAGATTCTGAGTGAATTCAATGAGGCCTGGGTAGAACCGTTTAATGATTAGTCAACCAACTTTGAACTAAGTCCCCATTTTATTATCATGAATATGAAACAACCATTCTGGCAGGTCAACAGGAATTTTAGCTTTAACAAGAGCATCGCCTAAAAGTGCTGGATGCTAAAACCAGGAATCCTGGCTATTCGACTTTCATGCGACGTCTTAGGCTTAAGATACAGGGCCGTATCTCTGGCCACTTTCTTTAAAAAGCACCCAGACACCATGATTTTTATATCTGATGTCTTACAATTACTGGCTTTAGCATGAAATCCTGTACAAACTGTGACAGGTGTTGATTGTACAATGTCAGCTGTCAGGTGGACATCAACTAGTTTTTTTGTTGCTAAGGAAGCCGTGGCTTCATTTATATCTAACCTTGCTCAGATGACAGGCAAGTCTGCGTAGCCAAAAAGTACTGTTAAGTCTGGAAGTCTATGATTTATTAAATGTACTCTTCCTACACAAGTTTCAATTAATGTACCCAAAAAGAAACAAGAGGGCACTTTGGGTCCTAGGTCGCTCACCTGATGCACATTGGTCTAGGTATCAACTTAAAACTTACATTCTGACCATATTTCATGAACATTGGATCAAAACAGTGACCTCGGGAGCGAACACAAGGTTTTTTGTAAGATTTGACCTAGTAACCTAGTTTTTCACCCAACATAACGAACTTGGCCTATATTTCATGAAGAACAATATTTTGGCCAAGATTCATATAGATTGGATCAAAACAGTGAACACAAGGTTTATCTAAGATTTGACCTAGTTACCAAATGTTCTACCCCACATGACCTAGATTTCAACATACTGACCAGGTTTTATGAAGATTGGATCAAAACTATGACTTCTGGAGTGAACACAAGGTTTTTCTACGATTTGACCAAGTGACCTAGTTTTAGAACTCATATAACCCAGTTTTGAAAATGGCCTAGATATTATGGAGAACAATATTCTGACTACGATTTATCAAAACTGACATCTGGATTGAATGCAAGGTTTTTCTAAGATTTGACCTAGTGACCTGATTTTTTACCTCACATGATACAATTTTGAACTTGACCTAAATATTATTGTTGTATCGAGCAAATATCGGGTATAACGGCCGAATTACGGGGGCTCCCTGAGTATGTTCTTTAGACCAACCGTTTTACCCAGATGGCCAGATTATGACGTCAGAGCGCGAGCGGAAGCTGGATGGCAGACGAACACCGGCAGGCTGCATAGAGGAGAACTCCACGACAAAAAAAAGACCTGTGCACGGAGAATCGACCACAGGACATTGGTGAAAAATAATTGATCAAAACTGAAACCTCTGGAACGAACACAAGGTTTTTCTAAGATTTGACTTAGTGACCTAGTTTTTGCCCCCACATGACCCAGTTTTGAACTTGGCCTAGATTTCATGAAGAACAACATTCTGACTAAGTTTTATATAGATTGCATCAAAACAGTGACCTCTGGAGTGAACACAAGGTTTTTCTAAGAATTGACCAGTTGACCTAGTTTTGGACCCTATATGATCCACTTTCGAACTTGGCCACGATTCATGGAAAACAACATTCTGACCAAATTTCATGAATATCGGATAAAAACAGTTGCCTCTACTGGTTAGCGAAGTTTTCGACATTTTTTGCATGTTTTTTCGTAATTTCTTGAAAATCAGATGGTTTTAAACAAAATAACTTACATTTGTGTAATCCTGAGCTCAATGCCGAAATCAAAGTATCAATTTGACATTTGTGATGTCATACAGCGAGTGGAATTCGGGGCACAAACGGGTCACTATTTTAATGCATAAATTAGATGTAGAGCACCAGCAGCCGACATTTCACATTTAATAACATATTATACCATATTTTCCCCGCTTTGACCCTCTCAACTCAAAGGGAATTATCTCCCATACATTCTTAGAGTTGTCTCCCTTTGTTTGGATACTCACTGAGGGCATAATGGAGACATAATAGTCGGTGCATTTTCCAATTAGTAAAAATCTCTGACGTCATTTACAATGACTTCAATGGTCACATTTTGTCAATATTTATCTTACACCGAGTTTAGTATGCATTGCCAATACAAATCACACCTGTTGTTGAGCTACACCTAGATTTATCAAAGACTCTGGCAAGCCCGTAGCTATTAATAGATGAACTTGTTTGTTTCATCGTGCATGCATATTTTTCGAAAATAGATGATCCCTCAAGGGAAAGAGGTGACGATTATCATTTCATTCAATGAATCATTGTGTGCATTTCTTGATATTTGCTATTTTCTTTTTTCTTTTCGTGAATTGTAGATTTTCTGAAACAAAATTGTTGCCTTGGTGTAGTTCTTTGATTATACAAAATATCTTAATTTTAGAGCTACGCTAAATATGAAAAAAGATCAAATGTCGGATACTGATAGCCATCGGGAACTGATCGCTGACCAGTACTCTAGATTGTACACAAACAAATTGTTGACGTACAAAAGACGAGTGATCACAAAAGCTCACCTTGTCACAGGTGAACTAAAATTGGGCGCCGCTAAAATTAGTAAAAATATCCGCCCATCCATAGGGGTGGGGAATAGTCAAACAATCTCGACTTAGAGTATCCACTTCTAATTCAAGACCCATTATGCGCTTTACCGATCAGTTTTTGAGTTTCATGAATTCTGTCTTTTACGCCAAATTGGAGCCATTTTCAGCATTGAACATGTAAAATATAATAAAAATAAACGAATGATACAGAATACCTGTTAATATTGGTCCTTATAATCAATAAATCGTTAAATAAATCAGCACATGTAATTTCCGAAAATCCAAATGTAAACATAACTGTGAGTATCCGGTACGCGTATACCGCCCGTACAGCCCGTACAGATGAGCGCAACACGTGTGTGATTCATATGCTAACGTTGTGCGAATCGCTAAGCGAGCAGTAAAATTCATTTAACTTATCGTATTCTGTTCATAAGTCATTAACTATCAGTTTACAAGAAAAATCAGCTCCATTTGTCAACAATTCTTCGTTAATTTTTCGTTTTTAGTTTCACCCGAGCGAGCTCAGTGTAATTGGCTTCACGCGTACCAGTGTACATCACTGTGAAAACCAAATAGTGCCGAAGATCTCCCAGCATCCTCCATTGTTCTAGAAACTCATTCCATCGAGTATTCTGATTGGTCGATAGGGGAATGCGATCTGCATATCAACAACAAATAGCTGTGTAGTGGAATTTAAAAGTGCGACCTCGTCGTGTTAAAATTGTCGGACAAACGAACCGCTGAGTGTTTTATGGATGTTTTTGGTGCAGATAACGAGAAAAAGGGTTGATCTTCGTGGACATGCTATATACATGATTCTCATCGACTCGATCCTTCTCATCGACTCGAGCCCTAATTGTTTTGATCAAATATACACACGTACGGAGATGTTTTTATCCAAAGCATGTTAAAATCTGCCGGAAGTCTTATTTCTGTCACAGCAGCAAAACAAACGTGAATGAAAACAACTTGTAATCATTCTATGTTCACTAATAGCAACCAACCATGAAAATCCGTTTTGGTAAGCATCAACATATAAACTTGTTAACATGGGGTTCTGTTGTTGGCGAATTTTTTGTCAACAGGCTCGTTCACATTCATTAAAGTATGTGAATATCATCTAAGATGATTTAATTTTATGTCACAACTATGTTTTGTAAAAAGTTTTCAGTCTTTGGGTTAAATACAGGCTGACCAATCAGAGGGCTCGAGTCGATGAGAAAGTTTCTGAATGACGTAGGCTCTTGACTGGCACAAGTTTGCTTTATAGCAAATATTTTACAATAAAAACTGTTTAATGGCAAAACTATTTTGTTTTCATAAAGTTAAGTAATTTTTCAGTCCGTAAAGATAAAATTGGTTAAAGAGTAAACTGTGGGAAGTGTGCACGCAAGGCTTTTAGCTCTTAGGGGCTCGACTCCACGAGAAAGCAGTAGCCTTGAACCTCATGCAGCCGGTGTATCAAACGAAATTGACAAAATAAATATAAGTCACTAACTCCTCGACACATATTTGGTTGGAAACTGCTAAAATGACCTTTAATCTTTAATAAAACTGCAAAATCACATCAAATGACCTTTGGAATCGGAAAAAACAAATGTAAACAAACACCATGTAAAATTTCAGGAAAGGGAAATAACCCCATCCAACCGGTGCAACAATAACTTTTTCCAAGTAAATTTGATCCAGTTTGTTGACAAGTTGATTTTTTCCCGCCAAAAGTTGCACACGACACTTTTTATCAATGGATGACGTCATAGCTGTCAAAATTATGTTTGATAAATAAACAAGCGAGCATTGAATACATGCATGTAAAACATTGCCGATTAAATAAGGATTTGCTCGTAGTGAAGGCATGGTGTAAGTTTTTGTTGTGATTTCATTCAGAAATTGGTCCATTTCGTATTTATTTATTTAATTTACTCGTCAGTTATTGTAAACAATCCTGCAGGCAATGTCACGAGAAAAAGAATCTACAATATCATGAGAAAATTCATACACCGGTACCGTGGATACACCGGCTTCATGGGGTTTCACTATATATATTTCATGGTATTTACAACTTTTCATTCACCTTTTCAAGTTGCGCCAAAAATTTGATCGCAAAGCCCCCCATAAATATGACACTTTCATGCACATCTGCGATGGAGATAAAGGTCAGAAATTAAAAAATCTCCTAGCAGATTGCCCCACATCTAGGGTGGGGCCATGATGGAACTGACTGGTCAATGCATTATTGTATTGAATAAGTACCGACCACGGGACATCATTGAATATAATTCTTCCCTGACTTGTGATTTTTTTAGCAACTGCATTATTATAATCTAGGCGTTGGCGATTAATTAATAGTGACAAGTTACATGAATCATTATCATGATCAGTTTCAGAAGTCATAGAGTCCAATAATTTCTGATAAAATTGTCTTGCACATAAAAATTTCAATGGCTGCGTTTGTGACCATGACATATAATGGACGTTGACATATACTTACGGTGTGGGCTCAGCTTTATCAAAGCTGGTAGACGTTTTTAAAATTCCTTTCCTGGGTTTCTTTTCCGAGGACGCCATTTTGTGTATTCCCGAAGGTTATATGTAACAACTGTTTTGATTGGGTAACTGAAAGGTTGAGACTAAGATCCGAACTAGTAAAATTTCCGTCCAAAATTAATAAACATCTCCACGCTGTAGTTACCGCCCTTTGTAGTAAATGGAGTAAGTTAATTGTACGGTTCTAGATAATACCTGATATATGATTGTCATATAAGATGCAACCAACTTAACAATAATAATATGATAAGATCTATTGAGTATTCATTTTAGCTATAAAGTGAAAGTTAAGACCAAGCTCTGCAGTATGTATATTTAAAAAAGCACTATCTGAACATAGCAGACGAAGTGCAAACTTTATTTGCTAATGGCAAGGGCTCATAGGTAGCACAGAAAAGCCCTACCGAATACTTCAGAAGGTGTTTTTCATTCCAGGCACTAATTATTCATGTCGAATTGTTGGTGTGTACCTGTACGAAATTTGTCGCCGGAAATGATACGGAATTGTTTCTTTGATTCCTGGCAGCTGAACAGCTTCTTGATCATTGAGCCGTTCGCAATAGTCTAATAGTTATAAGAAGTTTACCAGCTGTATATTTTATCAAAAGTGTCCTCTTACAAGGGTTATAAATAGTATAGTTTTGCCTTGGACAATTTATTTTTTGTCCTTACTGATTACTGCACGATTCATGCAGTGATAGCAGCTATTGCCCTGGAAATGATGAACATAGGCTGGTGTAGCACCATAACTTGTGGTACCATGGTGATCAAGTGGTTTATGCTCAGATCCAGATGTCCTGGACTTCATTCCTGGCTGGAGCACTTGGTCAGTTTTTAACACTTATTTTTGTCTCCTACCCAACTAGAGTTGAAATGCAGGCCCGGCTCCAGAAATTTCTGAGTGGGGGGGCACGAGGTATGTACGGGATTTCGGGGGGGGGGGGGGGGGGGGAATTGCACACAATGTGTGTGAAATGCACAGGAAGGGGTACATTTGCAGATGTGGGGGGATCCATAGTTACCTTTCGATGTTATCAGCGTCAACATGCACATTGTGTAGGTTCGTGCATATTAGTAAGTGTTCAGATACAGTATTTGTATATACATGTACCAGCTTTCATCCTTTTGGCCATTGGAATATTATAACCTAAGTAGGGGGGTCCGGGGCATACTCCCCCTGGAAAATGTTCAAAGCAATGGATGAATCTAGTGCATTCTAAGCCTATCTAGGAGCCCTGAAATATCTTCTTTTTTTCTTAATTCTGAGAGCTACTAGTAACCTTAATGGTTTAGTAATAATTATTTAATAGTCAAAAGGTAATATAATGCGCTAGGGGCAAAATTTGTCTTGCAAGTGATTTCTGTGATGCAACAGCTATGTATTAACATATAAATCATATTCTGCGAGCGAAGCGAGCACGAAAAATGCCCATCTTACAAATACTTTTTCATCTAGAACATAAGAAAAAGTACCCATATTATTTAGAGATATCTAAGACTAGTTTAGGCCGATCATTTATTCAAAGTTTAAAAAAAAATCTCAGCCAACTGGGGGGGCACGGGCCCTCGTGCCCACTGCCTGGATCCGTGCCTGAAATGGTTGGTAACCAACTGGTAGTCTTGTATGTCGTCATCCCTGCTGTACATCTTGCATGGTAAAGAATGAAGAAGTCTATTCAGAATAGACCAGGACCCGAAATGACAACCAATACTTACACTTTGCACTCAGCACTCAGAAATAGAAATTGTTACATAAAAAGCCATGATTTGTTCCAGATTGCAAATATAAATAAGGAAAATGTATAGAATTATTATTTGAATGTTGAAAATAACTTTTGAAACATATTTTTGCCATTTTGTAATATTTATCAGGAAAAAACGTAAGTATTGTATCTGAGTGCACTCAGACTGGTAAATTACACTAAGAGCTTACAAATACACTAAAGTGCAATTGGAAACAAGCAAATGATAATATTTAGCACCTATTCAACATAACTTGAACTTCTCGTTCTCAAAAAATGTCGCTTTAACCCTCAAAAGAAGGAATTTCAATATTAGAGTGCTGAGTGCAGAGTGCAAATATTGGTTGTAATTTCGGGCCCTGGTTAGCGCACCAAGATTCCGTCTCATCTTTCATTAACCATTCTGGCCGGGAAAGACAGAATTACCATAAACTAACAACTGTCTCAGTCGAAAACAAACAGTAAGGCTAGCATATGTAGCTGCACATCAAGGGATTTTTTTATTCTTATTTATTCAGAATTAGCAAAGTTAAGGTCCTACATCAGAACACCAGATAAAAGAACACACAACTCTATAGGTTTATTAGTTTATTTTAGAAAGACAGTATTTGTCATACAATAGTAACATCTTTATATCAAGTATAATTAACAAAACCCCTCAAAAATGTCATGTGCCAATTATGTCAATAATCAGGCGGTTAAGGCTATGGCTACGGAAACTACTGGTATACTTTATTCAATTCATCCCTAATCAGGTGCAAGTTTCTATTTTATTGAACTACTTATTCTTATTTCAATGACCTCGACTTATTGACGTTCCTTTTAATAAGGTAAATTATTGACCAATGGCTTTTGCACTTGGTTGACAACTGTATGGCTGTCATTGGCTGGTTGACCAAGAAGCAGCCATGAGCAAAACAATCAAGCCTTTTTTCTACTTTCCGTGACGTCGCTTTAGACCTGTAAATTTAGGAAAAATATTGCTATTTTGGTAACATGCAGAACTTATAATGGTCGAGGCAAATTTAAAATTTGGAAAAAAATTGCATCTTTTTGAGGATTTTTTTACAAAGGGAAATGTTCTTATAAAGGCCCCTACTATTTAAGGGGAAAAGCCCAGGAAATAAAACCTCTCCAAAAGTGACAGGGGAATAATGCAATATCATGGAATACATAGATGCCCTAAATAAGCAGACCAAAAGCATACACTAACAATAATATACAACAATAAATAGCTGATACTTTAATATATTCATGAAGACGAAAAATAACAAACAGCAGATACTTATAATACATGTATAGAAATGTTAGTATGTAAAACATACAATACAGCACTGAAGTCATAGTTGTCAAATATTAGACAACAAATCATTTCATTATTCGAACACGCAGAAATATGCATTCATAAAGTTGAACAACAATCTTAAAACATATAAATTGAAGACAATCCCATTTTTGAATACATGTTACATAAAATTCTTTCACTTTTAATCAATCTTGCATACTATAACAAAAATTAACAACATATAAGGAAAACTTTTTTTTCCAATTTCAAGTACACCAATTCATTTCCTATAATATGTACTTGGGGTTGTCTTCAAGGCACATATCGCTGACTTAGAATGAGAAGGTCGTAAGTACAAAATCAATATTTTGAGAAAACAAGAAAAAACTGTCTGAAATTTACTCTTTACTTATAGTAAAGTAAGAATTTACAACTACATTTTGGTTTACATGACAAGTTCTGATTTTCATGCAAATAGGCTCATAGGAAGAGTCTTGTGATGCAGACTTCAAACATATGTATCAGTCTTATAAGGTTGCAGGTAGTAGTTACAACCTTCTCATTCTAAGCCAGCAATATAGTATTATATTTATACTTTAGGAACACAATCAAAATTAATGTAAGTCTTTGAACTATACATCTCATAATGAAGAATTCATAAAGATGTACATGTAGATCAAGCACTTGACAGAATATCACAGTCAGACAAAATTGTCTTCATGCAGACGACTCATTATTTGTAAGAGAAAGTTCTGTTATCTTATATAAGTTAACCCTTTACTCCATGAATAAATACACTACGCTTTGATGAGGCATAATAGCCTGCTGTCAAGTCATATGTATTTATTTACATAATAATGAGTCATCCAAAGTGATTTGTAATTTGCAGTGTTCCTTTCACATGACAATAGCCCTCCACTAAGGACTTGTTCAGAGGCCAGCAGTAAATCACCAACTCGTGATTTGATTATTATGAATCCCGACTTGTGTCCATTTTGTATTACTCAATTAACATATGAAACCCAGTTGTAAGTACTATTAATTATTTCATCATAAAAAAATTAAAAAAGCAAAAACAGTTTTCAAAGCAGAAAATGATGTACATTGATTGTTCTAAAAGTAGTAGGTTCCAAGTCAAGATTTGGCAAAGTCATATTGTGGATATATATATATATATGTATCAATCAAAATTTGATAAAAATTTATGTAATATTATCATGTGTGATGATTAATTCTTGGAAGCGCAAAAACTGTAGAAAGGCCAAGAGATTTATTTAAATAAGACCCCAAAGAAATATGTAAAAGTTTATCTTAATATCAAAATACAGAGTAATACCTAATTATATGAATCCATATGTAGAGTTATGATTCAACAAGTATAACGTAAGGCACACAGATGAGTTATTAGAACCATTCTGAAACAACTATGACTTAATGAATGTTTGTTTATACATAGTGCTCATGATTTTTAAGTATTTGTAAAAGACACTATGTTCATTTTTGATGAAATTGATAAGGATTCGTAAAAGCCGCAACGTCGGTCTTAATAAAAATAACGATAACCTTAACACGCGTCGATCGTGTAGCTACATTTACACTTCGGTGTCTTTATTGATAATTTCTATTAAAGTACAATTTTGAAAAAATAAATATAGCTGAATGAATGTTTACCATTTATAAATAGTGATCTTGATTTCCGAGTATTTGTAAGATATATATAAAAGTACAGTTTTTAAACATCTATGGCTTTATACTAAACAGTGATCATGAGTCTCAAATATTCAATTTTGTAAAAGACACTTCATTTGACTTCTATAAAAGAACAGTTTTGAAACAACAATGGCTTACTGAATGATTTTTCATTGTAAATAATGTTCATGATTTTAAGTAATTGTAAAAGACATTTCATTCAATTTCTATAAAAGTACACAGTCCATAGGACAGCTTTAATCTCTCGTCATATTAATTGATTATGAGCAGTGACATTGACAGAATGCCTGCTAGCTTGGTAGAAACTTGGGTTTTGCAAGTCACATCAGTGTATAGTATCACAAATGTGTTATAAGTTTGGTGCAATTTGGTTATTTAAAAGTTATGAAGCGGACCCATAATAGGTCTCACACCTTTGAACTGTGACCTTGACACCAAAAGGTAGAAACATGGGTTCTGCACATCACCATTATATGTTATACCTTAAATACATTAAAAAGTTATAGAGCGGACACAAACTGTAAGGCTCAAACCCCTGACCTTGACCCAGCATGGTTGCCATGGAAACTGAGTACAGACAAAGTTGTAAGATGGAAAATTTGACAACAAACAAAAATAAAATCTTTAAACATAAATATAGATAACACAAATACATACTTGACATATAAGTCATAGAGTTTATATAAGAAATAAATGCATTAGAATTGATGAGAAATAAATAGAAATGAATGGATATGAAGGTAAGAGTACGAAAGAAATGGATATTATGAAACAGATACATAACATCATGATTGGCAATATTAAAAATTTGTAGCAACTTTTATGTATAAGCGTCATTCGGGCAATTTATTAACCCCTCTCATACAAAGCATGTACATGTATAGTATATGCACACATATCCATATATGTTGAGATAACTCTACAGGTACAGTCATTGACAATTGCCTATTTCCTCTTTTAAGGGTTAGTTTTCATTGTCAATTGCTGGTATTTCGAAACAACTATAATATATAAATTTAGCATACCCCCTTCGGACACAAATAATAGACAAAAATATTATTAGACTAGTAATGGAATACAAAATAACCAACAAACTTGTCTTATGCTCCCACCAGGATATATAACTTAAAGATATGGCTATAAAAAATCCTTATTCCCAAAACTTCATGTGACCATACCTGCCAAGTTAGTTAAATCCAGAATAGGAGTGATCAAGCGAAACATGTCACAACATGCACTTAAATGTCATTTAAACGGGATTAAAATGCATAAACAAGTCATGTATTAATTTTAGTGGTAATAAATATGGGACAGAAGATCATAAAATGAACTAAATGTACTTTTGTGCAAAGTAAGTGAACTTGGAAACCAGAAATTTATCAATGGAAATAGGAGTAACTCCACTTTAATAGGAGTACTTGGCAGGTATGCATGTGACCCATATTATACAACACAATTAACAACAATAAATGTAAAAGAACAACAGCATACACAGAATATATAGTCAGTATCTAGCAAGTCTCAGATTATAGAATAAATCATGTATAAAACTCAAATATATTATAACTTTACATTTCATATAATTTATACTGACATGATCAATCATATCGCTGGCTTAGAATGCAAAGGTAGTAAGTACAAAATCGATATTTTGAGAAAACAAGGAAAGGCTCTTTACTTCTGGTAAAACAAGAAGTTTCAACTTCAGTTTGGTCAACATGACAAGTTTCAATTTTCATGAAAATGGGCTCACTATAAGCGCCTTGTAATGCAGACTTCAAATATGTATCAGCTTTATAACGTCGTAAGTAGTACGACTTTCTCATTTTAGGCCAGCGATATATACTTTGTATTAACAGTAACAAAGCCCAAAGCATGGCTCAAGTAATGATATACATGTACATACAGGGTGTAAAAAAGTTTGTTATCAAAATTTAATGCATGCAAAGTTTTACTTGATCTATGTATGCAGTAGATAAGTTTAATTTATAACTCTATAGGCTTTGTTTTAAAATGCCAGAAAGAATTCAACGATGATAGAACACTCAGGATTTCAAGCTGTAATTTCACAGTCTTCTGGGGTCAGAAATTTAAAAAATAAACTTTGGAAATTAAAAAATTGAGAACAATCTTTTTTAACACCCTGTAAATACACAAGTAATGATGTACATAGATACACACATAGTCACAGACAGTCAGAGAGATCTGTAGAATATATCTACCAGTCGGCCATTTTGAAAGGTGAAATTATAATCAACTTAAAGCAAACAACTTAAAGTGCATTCAATGTTATCTAAATCATGCATGAAGTCTATTTATATAAATTCCAGCAGTTTGGTTTGGTGATGGTCTTATACCTGTTCTTAATTATTACATTTAAATACTTTCTAAATTTAAATTTTCAAATCAAAATGGCTGACAAAATGGCCGACAAATTAAAACAATAGGAATGTAAATATGGATATTATGGGAACTATGTATTGTCGGATTTCTAACACTGCTAGTTATATACACATTCTAGCAATATTTTCTTAATTGGCTGTATAAGTTTTTGTCTCAAATTGAGTTTTTAGTAAATTAAATCATCTATAGACTGACCAGATTAAGAGACTCTGAGCTAATTCTCGTTCATGTGGTATGAACATCAAGGGGTTTACAAATATCTAAGGGTTGATAAACATTCAATACTGATGTCATTGTCAACAAAAAATATGAAGTCATAGTTCCAGAATTTGGGGGAAAACTTCATGCTTTCTGAAACGGAAAAAAATTGATGCAAATTGTTTTTTACAGGTAACTGAGATTTTCCACTCCTGAAAAACTGGCATTTATTTTTGATGTTTCATACTGTAAATGATGTTATGATTGACCATCTATGACTGGTGAATGGCACACAGCACTGATGATGCATGAATCACTTTAATACTTGAAAACATCATCCGTATATCCGTTCTAGGTACAATAACAACTTGGGAAGTTCCTGGACTATGAAGTTGGCATAATTTGGTGCCAATCCAAATAACGGCACAATTTAGTGCTGAACCATACACGCACAATTTGGTACTGATCTATACTTAAGTCCATATTGAGATAGCAGCAGCTTTGTAACATCGGTATAATCGCTATGATCATGTGACAACAGCTTTGATCATGTGACATCAGTTATGATCATGTGACATCAGTTATGATCATGTGACATCAGTAATGATCATGTGACATCAGTAATGATCATGTGAAACCAGCTATGATCATGTGACATCAGTTATCTTGGCTCGGTTGTCAGAGTATGTATAGACAAGTTGATCATTCATAATTTAATCACATTCTCAGTGTATGTATTATTGGTCTCACGTGCGAATGGTACTCGTGATTCGGAAGAATTTCACAAATTTCATAACAAGTCCCATAATAAAGAACCAGAGATTTCGTGCAATCTGTGAACGTGCAATCAATGTTCTCCACAGAATAATTCCCAATAATCCATTAAACATGTATCGTATATTTCTCAACCTGAAAATATAAGGTAATTCAATAAATAAACAACTTGAAGAAAACCAACTATTTCAAACTATTCCAATATTTTCAATTTAAAACATAAGAAAAATGTAATTAATACAGGCCAAGCGTCACCTTCTAGTCCAATCATTCAAATAATTATTCTCTTAGTCTTTTCAAGAATTCACACTTGAAAATACTATTATTTGCAATACATTTATTTTCGCAACTACTTTTAAAATTAAGTTAATATGTGCGCTTCTGTATATTCAAACATAAAGGCTTACCTGCCAAGTACTCCTATTAAAGTGGAGTTAATAATATTTTCGTTGATAATTTCTGTTTTTCCTAGTTCACCTAACTTTAAACAAAGGAACATTTGATTCATGTTATGATCTTCTGTCCCATATTTATAATCATTAGAATTAAAACATTCCTTGTGTATGCATCTAAATCACATTTAAGTGCATCTTGTGACCTGTGACTCTAGTACTCAATCACTTTAAATACATTATACTCTTTCAATTTACACTGAAAAAAATCGACAATTCGACCTTGCAGTGTTGTTCGTAGACATTATTTTTTTGTATACAAAGCTAGAGTTATCGCCAGTGACCTATAGCTTGGCAGGTATGATTAAGGTCAAGGACCAGCTAATTGTTAAGACCATACTTACATTTTCAGATGAGCTCTTGCAGCAGGCAAACCGGATAAGTCCTCATTTAACAAAAACTTCTTTGTCCCCAAACAATAGTTTTCCAGATATGTAGGCCAGTGAAGAGGTCGAGGGTCAAAATAGAAGTTCTATAAATAGAACAAAACAATGATAACATGAATGAATTAACTTGATATCATCAACAATTCTGATAAGAGGTGAGAATAAAAATGTTCACATCTTACGGGGCAGCATTTTAGCTCAAATATCAAAAGTAATATCCTGCGATAAAATGGTCCAATTCTATAATAGATTGTTTACTCTACATGTTCGTTATTGGAAAATAAGACTTAATAGTATATAGGACTGATAACTCTACTCAAATCTACATTAGAATTTAGTCTGCATAACTTTACTGACAGACCAATAAACAGGACACTCACTATAATTATGCTCACAAGGGAATAATTATTCCTACCTACTTATCCAACCTGAAATGGCAGCTTGGTAAGGAAAATTACCCAACCATTAAAATGACTTCATGGGAATGGAAAAAACATTTTTACAGATTTAGTTATACATTATAGGTTATATTTAATCCTAATTATAAAACAGATGTGTACCTTTCTATCTTCAGGTGATAACTGACTGACCAACATGTCAAGGTTATTGTACGTCCATTCCCACGACTGCATCGTGAAATACGTCAAACAATTGATGGCTCGATGTAATTTGTTGTATATCTTTACCATTCTGTAGAAAATACACATCAGTTACATATAAATCGAACATCAGATACTGAAAAATCATTTAATTTAGATAGGAAGAAATTTTGAGTGCTTAAAAAGACTTTAATGGGACGTTAATTCATGGATTTTGAATTTCAGGTAATAAATACCATGGTCAAAAGTATTGTTCGATGGGATTTGATTTTGAAGTTAAAGGTGAACCACAAAATTTAATCCCCCTAGAAAATTTATTATTTTACAGTATTATTGACATCACCTTAATTCATTTAAAAATTGACGGCATCCTAAATTCATGAATCCATGTAAATACAAAAATATACTAGCATAACATGAAGACCTGGAACCTTTGACCAGTCTGAGGAATAGATATTCAAGTTACAACTAACATTCAATTGAAGAACTTCGCTTAATACGAAAAATATCAAATGTCGGATACTGCTTGCTGTCGGAAACTACTTGCTAGCCAATAGGGTGAAAAAAATTATTTCTTAAAATGGAAGCATACAAACCTTGGTTTCTTTCCAATAAGACAATAACCCAGATCTGCCATATATGCAGGTACCACATGGCTCACCATCATGTAATACTCGTGTAGAAATCTGATAGAGAAACAGAACAAAATTTCATGAACATACTTGCTAGTAAAACTTGGTTATCAACTTTTCCAGAAACTAAAACATAAGCATGGAGAGAACAGGGGAAATAATAATCAACCACATCCTCCATTTTCACAGACCAGTCTTAGCCTTTTATAATAAAACCATGTTTACTAAGTCAATACTATGTCAGAAATAATGAATTAAAGCGGACAATGTTACATTTTCTCGCAGAAAAGCTTGCGACGTCTCCCATTTGATCTCAAACACTTAAGATAGCATTGTTCCACCATTTGTTCTCACAAGGAATAGGATCACATTATTTATGTGATAAAAGATTACATCGTTATTGACAAACATGCTTTTCTCTGAAAGCAATATAAACCATAGGCTTGTCCATTAAAATGGTCAATATCATCATACTATAAATGATCAGTAATTCATGTATACGTATTCAGTATACTTGATATTGTATGATTGACTCACCCATTATTGGTAAGTGTAATTCTAGGGCGTCTAAAGCAAGCATCAAGGGGAACCTTCTTCCAGAAGTTCATAACAACATCCTCTGTAAGAAGAAGAAATATCCTTATATATACATTGATGCAACACAAACATCAACACAGATTTACCTTTCAATTATTTATATGAAGCTTTATTTCATTATTAGTTTATACCAATTTATTTTACTAGGTTGATTGTAAAAAGTTTTCTAACTTTTACTCTCCACACCACATTCCTGATGTTATCCGTCACCAAAAGGGTATGAGAGAAATTCAGAATTGGTCAATGTGAAGGTGAAACTGAGGTTAGGTGATAAAGGTGTGTGAAAAGTGTTCCAATACAAAATCCTAAAATGTATAGCTTTGTCGATCAATTTGAGTTAACCTCGTAAGGACAGACAAACAGAACGATAACTATATGCCTCCAAATTAATTGGTGGGATAAATACCAAATTTCCAGAATAAATTAATTGCGTTTACAGTATAAGCATATTTTACATACCCATTTCTCCCCATGTGAATGGATTGACAGATCCAGAGTTGGTATGATAGATGAGTACATTGTTGGGTTTAGTTACAGCTGTATACCATGCTACAGCTATCAACATGTTTACTGGTATATCCACAGGAATGATGTCAGCTACACCTTGAAAATCCACCTTCATTGATCGGAGTATACCCTTACCCACCTGTAAATAGACACAAATCACAGGTAACCGCATTTCTGCCAAGTACTCTTATTAAAGTTGAGTTCTGCGAAAATTAAAAATTCACTTTCTGTGAATTAAATTTAATGAATTTGTTCTCCATCGTGAAAATTTCAAATGATGTGTTACTAACATGAACCATGTGAGTATCTGAAAGGTGTTGTTTTTCTGAAATATCAATATTTTGTTTTAATCTTTGTGCTTATCCAGGGTGGTCTTCCTGTTGAGGTTTAACTGTATATATAAGAGTAGACTATCACATAAAGTGTCCCTATACTTCTACTATAATTGACTACCAGCATCTATAACATTTCAACACTTTTCTCTGTTCAACCTGACCTTAAATAAGGGTTTATGCTTTATAGTGTATGCTAACTTAATCATCTCCACTGATAACAATAATACTTGAGGGCGAGGGATTTGACATCAAGTATAAAATATGAATGACTGTGTTTAGATAAAGATGTGTGGGCTGTAGTGGAGGGTGTACCAAAATATGTCATCTACTACACCTTTATTTATATCATAGTTCAAATACTTCTAACAGTCATCAACTAATGCTACATAGACTACTTTGACATGCCATATAAAAATGTGGATCACAAGAATTAATGTTTTAACTATAATGAGTTTCAAAATTTAGGAGTAGGAGTATAAAAATGTTATTTTGAAGCACCTCAGTCAGTGGATGTAACATACTTGCACATTCAACACCAGGAACTGAAGATTTACGTTGCGACTTGAAGTGTTTCGTTTTTATCGAGTCCTTGACTCATTAAATTGGCGCGAGATGCATTAATTTTTGGAAATACTTTTTTATATCCTGTGACTAATTGATTTCTTAAGTTTAGAAGAAAATGACTTATAACAACATAAAACACTGGGCTGGGAAACTTTTTATCAAGAAACAATCAGACAACATGTTACATATTTCAAAGTTTCTACAGATTGACACTAACTGTTTTTGGTCACTGTTCTGACAGTAAAGAAGCATTAAATTTGTAAAGAAAACAGCTAAAGTAACTGGTCCTTCATGATTTTCTTGACACCACCATATATATGGAGGGATAAAGAAGAATACATACCGCTATGTACATGCCACTTGGTCCATTAAAGTTGTCAATCCATCCCTGAAAAACATCAATATGGAGAAGTTATATTCAGTCTGCATATTATATCTCAGTTATTAATACTGATCATAAAGAAGAAAAATTATATCACAAATACCTGATTGTTATTTTTAATTGCAAAACATAACTAAAAATAAATCTATATTACATAAGAAGCCTCGAAAATCATAACCGGCAAGTCAGACATGTCCCAAAATAGAAAGTAATTTAAGTGTAAACGAAGATTTTCAAGGCAGCCAAGCATAATTTGATAGAGATTTTTTTATCTTCTTCAAATTTTGGTAATGGTGACCTTGACCCCAACCAGCCCCACTTTCAATCCTAAGCAAGCTACCTACACAGCAAATTTCATCATGATTGCTCATTCCTAAATTAAGCTATCAATCGGAAACGAATTGTGGACAGCTGACAACCCGCAATAATCACCAATCTAATAATTTTCGTTGGAAGATCTGGTTATCAAACTCATCAACTCTCTTCAATGGGTATAAAACACTACAACTTACAGGTAAGGGTTCCTTCCATGCAGCCCCTACAATAGAGGGTCGTACAATAGCTAATGGTAAGCTAGCACCTTCTGTAACTAACAAAGTTTCAGCTAATTGTTTAGTGTATGTATATGTGTTAGGTTTGTCACCAATGAGTTGTGGTGTTATAGATTCTATCATGTCATCATCCATCCATCTGTAATGTAAGAAATGCATAGATTTGATAGTCATACATAACATCGAGTAAAAACCCAAAACCCTTGCAAACTGGTCTCAATATTAACTATAGGACTGAATTCAATAAAAACTTATGATCCAGTGGAAGCCAAACAGAGTGAGACTAACACTTTGTTACAGCCATAACTCTGATCATGTGAATTCATACACATGTTAATATACATAAACTATCAAAGTTGCTAATAGGTCTAAGAAATAATTGCAGTACTAGTAAAATGCCCTGATTCATAAATACATATTTCTTTTATAAAATCTTTATTCATTAATATAAAATGATTTACACTAACCACAAACTGTTGTTTGATAAGGAAGTGTACTATTGAAATGAGTAATAATGATGGTTAACCAGAAAATATCATATTACACCATACAGGGTGTTAAAAAAGTTAGTTCTCAAATTTCAAATTCATACTTGATTTTATCTGAGCTTTGCATGCAGTGTACAATTGACATTACGCCAGAGAAGATGACGCTCCACCTTACTGTTTGTGGAAAAAGTTGCGTGGAGGTTTTCAAGCCAATCCATAGGGTCATGTGATTATAATTTACCATCAATATTTTATTTAAAGATACTTGATGATTGACAACTTTGATATGTCAATTTCAAACTCTAATAGCTTCATTTAATGCTCAAAAGATTAGAACAATGGCAAAAGCCTCTGTAACTTAACCTGAAAATTTTATATTCTTCTGATGGCAGAAAAATGAACATTGAGAAAAACTTTTTGAACACCCTGTATGTGTACATGTATAATAGGTTCTAGTAAATTAACTACAAGCTGTTGTTTTAAGTACACTGTATTAACATATATTGTGACACAGTGTAGATTTGCCGTGCAACATATTGTTGTTATACATGTATATCTCACTAGTATATTGATTGACATTTATACACCAGAGCAGAGATTGCTCCGTCTGATTGTTCGAAAAAGTTGCTTGCTGTTTGGCGAAGGTTTTAATTTACTGTTAAAAAACATTTAAAACAAGAGCTGTCTCCATAGGACGACACATGCCCCCGTGCATGCTTTGATAGTAACGTAACGTTAAGATATCAGCACCGTCACAGATGTGTCATAATATATTGGGCAAATGTGATATTGACATATTTTTCTTTGTGTAAAGGGCCATAACTCTTAAGCGTGTAGGTCAATTTGAAATCTTGTTATCTAACATGACCTAGATCTTATGGCCGTACACCTTTTCATGTTTCAAAAGGTTTGACGAAGATCCGATGACAAATGCTTGAGTTATTGAGCGGAAACCAAAAAAAAACGCCATTTTCCTACGTGTCAAGGGCCGTAACTCTAAAGTGGCTACGTCAATTTGACTGGTTATCAAACCTGACCTAGATCTCATAGCCTTTCACATTTTCATGAGGTTTGGTGAAGATCCAATGACAAATGCTTAAGTTATTGAGCGGAAACCAAAAAAAAACGCCATTTTCCTACGTGTCAAGGGCCGTAACTCTAAAGTGGCTACGTCAATTTGACTGGTTATCAAACCTGACCTAGATCTCATAGCCTTTCACATTTTCATGAGGTTTGGTGAAGATCCAATGACAAATGCTTAAGTTATTGAGCGGAAACCAAAAAAAACGCCATTTTTCTATGTGTCAAGGGCCGTAACTCTAAAACGGCTAGGTCAATTTGACTGGTTATCGAACTTGACCTAGATCTCGTAGCCTTACACATTTTCATGAGGTTTGGTGAAGATCCGATGACAAATGCTTGAGTTATTGAGCGGAAACCAAAAAAAACGCCATTTTTCTATGTGTCAAGGGCCGTAACTCTAAAGTGGCTACGTCAATTTGACTGGTTATCAAACCTGACCTAGATCTCGTAGCCTTTCACATTTTCATGAGGTTTGGTGAAGATCCAATGACAAATGCTTGAGTTATTGAGCGGAAACCAAAAAAAACGCCATTTTTCTATGTGTCAAGGGCCGTAACTCTGAAGCGGCTAGGTCAATTTGACTGTTTATCGAACTTGACCTAGATCTCATGGCCTTACACATTTTCATGAAGTTTGGTGAAGATCGGATAAACACTGCTTGAATTATTGAGCGGAAACGAATCCGGACGGACTGACGGACGGACTGACGGACGGACTGACGGACGGACGGACTGACGGACGGACGGTGCGATTTTAATATGCCCCCGAACCATCGGTCCCGGGGGCATAAAAATATTATCCTAGATATACGGGCAACGTACTTACGGAAATCGTAAACTTACATTCAAATTTAAATTCAGTATAATTATTTAACAACTGTACAATGGGGACAGCTATTGTTTGTAAGACATCATTAACTGAATCTTGATTAGTATTACAGCTTGAGTTTCTACATTTTACAGTTGCAACAGTATTAAAAAGAATTTAAATTTGACCGTAAGTTAAAGATTTCCGTAAATGCTTTGATAAAACAGTGCCTCGGTACTTACTCTAATGCATCAATAAGTTTCTGTGGTTCGACCGGTGATGGGTATACCACCTCCTCAATGTATGGTCTATCACAGTTAGCATATGCAGTAGATACATGAACAAACACCTGAAAATAGACAAATGTACAATCATCATACCCGTTATGTATACTAATACATGTGTATTATTTACATCTATCGAAAAATAAAAATGTTGTTACAGGGCAAAATTATCATATTTTGACTGTTGAATTGTTTGAATTATATTTCTACATAAACCCATCAATAATGAAGTTGTTATGAGAGTTGATTAGTTACTTACTTATAATCTACAGTATAATTACTTTACTATCATACCTTAATCCCCATTAAGCTAGTCTTTGTGTGCCAATCATATATTTCTATTGACAACTTTAATGTTGTTTGATATAACCAATTTACAAATCTTATAAATTTTACACTTACAATGATAGTGAAGATTAACAAAATGTTTCATTGTGCTCTGAGATAGATTTAAGTTATCTTGCATCATAAAAATATTATTTAAGATTCAAGTAGATTTCATATACTTTAAAAGTCTTACTGTCCAAGATAGTTTGTTGTGTTTTTAATGAATCTATGGATACCACCCTAGAGATGCATGGCAACATTGCACAGCAACCAGAATGGTATAAAAGGCACAGCCCTCGCTTTAGACAATATCATTCTGTAACCAATTTTATAAATAAAACCTATTTTCACAACAAATTTATCTTGGATCTTTTCAGGTAAGAAAAATATGTTTTTGCTATTTTAATAATAGTAATTTTCATGTATTATTTCTAATGTTTAACTTTGACAATATTTTTGAAGATTGTTAATATCTGAATTTATTTAATAGCTTCGTGTAATATTTTATTAATTATTGTATTGTTTAAAATGGTATCTTTCTAATTAATGGTACCCTCACTTACTAAGCGAGTTCCTCATATTAAATGTATTGTCGTTAAATTGAATTGTTCTAATAACTTCAATTAATTATCTTGTGTTTGTACTATATCATTAATTTATATGTAATTGATTTCATTACATTTATTCTTTACTTTAACTATACATGTATGTATATTATATGCATTATGTTGAATTGCATGCATGTATGTGAAGATCATTCTGTAACCAATTTTATAAATAAAACCTATTTTCACAACAAATTTATCTTGGATCTTTTCAGTCATTATAATAGAAAAACTATTATAATAAATTCTACAAGAGACTACATTATAACAACCAAAGGTACAAACAACACAAGTAGAACAAACGAACAATTCATATGAACATTATTCAGCCCAATTAAAAGCTGAACCACAAGTTGTAAAATACATCAACTAACTGACGACACAACTCACAGCTAAAAACACCCCAAATTCAGCTGTGAAAACTGGTGGAGGTAGAACCGATCCTCGTTAGATGATAAAGACGCCATCGTACCAACTTCGTTCAAAAGGACCAGCGACAGGCCACGACGAACAAGCTTCAAAAGGAAGACCCAAACAGCCCAAACAACCAGAACAACCAGAACAACCAATCAACACGGACATGGAATCTACATCATCAGCAGGAAGATCAACTGAGCAAGGTAGGCCCCCTTTTAAAATAGATTTGGTAGGGAGATTCGATCCTTGTAAAGATGAAGCCAGAAGCTGGCTTACTCGTTATGAGTATTTTGGAAACGTAGCTTCAGTTGAGGAAGCAACACTAGCTAAATTTTTTGGAATGTTTTTAAGTTTAGGAACAGCTTTCGATTGGTTCACAAATTTAACAGATGAAATTAAAGACGATTTTGATATTTTAAAAGAAAAATTCATACAAAGATTTAGTAAAAATATAGATAAAATTCAAGTTAATTCTGAACTGTTTCAAATGAGACAAAAACCAAATCAATCTGTTAGAGATTTTGTTTACGAAGTGCAAACTAAAGCACAGGTAGCTAAAATAAATAATGATAATATCTTGAGCGCTATCAATGGTGGGTTGTTAAATCATATTAGAGCTGATCTCAGACGCAATCCTCCAACTGATTTAGATAATTTACTCCAAATTGCGGAACAATCTGAAAGTGCATACGCTTTAAGTCCACCTCAAGTAAACCTTTCGGAAGCCTCTTTTACGGAGATAGTTAAAAATGCAATCGGTGGTATAAATATGGTTGAGTTGAAACAAACAGTTGATACTTTGGCTGCTAATCAAATGTCTATAAATAGTATGACTCAGACTAGGTATAATCATAATTCGGCTCCTAAACAAAATTTTGAAAGGAGGAATACCTCTTTTAAACCTAGACAATACCAAAATACAAATCAATTAAACTACAATCGTGGGTCATGTTACAGATGTGGCAAATCTAAGGACAGTCATGACTTCATAAATTGTTGGGCAAAGGAAGCAAAATGTACTGGTTGTAAACAAATTGGCCACATTAGACCGGTTTGTCCAATTAACAAGCGACAATAGGGGTCCTTGCCTGCCAGGGGTAGAGGGAACCATCTGGATAGGCCGAAAGTTTTTAAACAAGTCAATAATAAACCCACTTCTTTTGGTAACATTAGGCAAAGTAGGCAAAATTCAAAAACTCAAACAGTTGAAAATACCAAGAAGCATTCTGTTAAACCCTTAAAAAGTAGTAATAAAGTTCCAAAGGTAAGCATACCTTCTATTGCTTCAGCAACCATGATGGAGAAAAATTTCATTAAAATTGATATTAATAAACAAACATTTAGAGCACTAGTAGATTCTGGGTCAGATTTGTGTTGTATTAATAAATCCCTCTTAAGGAAAATTGGAATAACTTCAATTGGAAGTAATTCTGTAGCCCAGGTTAGGGGCATTAGTGGCAAAATGATTAGTGTCAAAGGTACTATAGATCTAGACATTAAGATAGGTGACTCTGTTTTTTGTCAAAAGTTTCATGTATTTGACAACATTCATCACTCTCTCATTCTGGGACAAGACTTTCTTAAAGCTAACAAGTGTGTATTGAATTTTGGTACTTTAACATTTGAAACTAGTCCTGAGGTTAACTGTATTCAATCACTTAGAACAGGTTTAGTAAGACTGAAAGGTTCTGTAACCTTGAATGCAATGTCCGAAACTCTAGTTCCAGTAAAATTATCTAAGGTAGAGAATGGTAGTGTGTCTATAATGGAACCAGTTCAGTCACTTGGTAACTATAGTGTAGCTTTAGGAAAAGCAATAGTCAAGTCGAATGATGGTAGAGGAGTATGTAGACTTTTAAATCCTATGCCGGTTGACATAAAATTGAAGGGAAATATGGTTGTAGGAAAGTTATTTCCTGTAGATGAAAGTTCAATCAGGGAACTTAAAACTGACAATGTCATATCAGATAGGAGTAGTGACGCTGAGGTTAGTAATGTTGACAATAATAGTACTGGTATCAATTCTGTGTCTGAAGTACAATTAGATAGTGTGTTAGAAAAACTTGGTATCAGTATCGATAGCAAAGTATTAACCGTTCAGCAGAAACACGCGCTTAAGACTTTCATAGCAAATAATGAAGATATGTTCGCGACAAATGCTTCGGAATTAGGGTGCACTCATTTACATAGTCATAGAATAGAAACTGGGGATGCACCTCCTCAAAGGCAGCGGCCTTACCGACACACTCCTCAAAACAAAGAGGAAATAGATCGTCAATGCGATGAACTGTTAGACAATGATTATATTGAACCGTCAGACTCTATGTGGGCCTCGCCTGTGATACTTTGTAGGAAAAAGGATAATACCTTTAGAATGGCAATTGATTATCGTAAGTTAAATGCTGTTACCAAACCCATCAATTTTCCGTTACCGCGTTTCGAAGACGTAGTAGACTCTGTAGCAGAAAATCAGGCTAAGTTCTTCACCGTTTTAGATTTACGTAGTGGGTTTCATCAAATACCTTTAGATCCAGAAACTAGTCATAAAACAACATTCGTAACTCATGAAGGCAGTTATAGCTTCAAACGCCTTCCGTATGGTCTTCGTAATGCACCAATTGCTTTTCAAACAGTCATGAGTAACATTCTTAAGGGAATTAACTTCAAGTTTGCATTAGTCTATGTTGATGATATTCTGATTCACTCTTCAACATTTGAGGAGCATTTAGGACATTTGCAGGAAGTTTTTGATAGGCTTAGGGAGGCTAATCTTAAACTTCAACCTAAGAAATGTAAATTTGCTGCTGAACGTGTTGAATACTTAGGGCACTATTTCTCAAGTAATGGAATTGAGGTTAATCCTGCTAAGATTGAAGCTGTACGTTCATTTCCTAGACCTAAAACTCAGAAAAATGTAAGGGCTTTTCTTGGGTTGTGTAACTACTACCGGAAGTTTATATTAGGCTTTTCAGAGTTAGCTGGACCGTTGAATAACTTGCTTAAAAAGGATAATGAGTTTGAATGGTCAGAGAGTTGTGAGTTGTCGTTTAATAAGTTAAAAGAATTGCTAACGTCAGCCCCAATTCTAGTATATCCTGATATGAAAAAGCCTTTTGTCTTGTCGACTGACGCATCTGATACCGCGGTAGGTTTTGTACTAGGTCAGGTTGGTAAGGCAAACATTGAGCATGTAGTAGCTTATGGTGGTAGGTCATTGAGAGGTAATGAGACTAAATGGAGTATTCATGAAAAGGAATGTTTAGCATTGATAGAAGCTATCAAACAGTTCCATCCATACCTTGCTAATTCTAAATTCACTGTATATACTGATAACCTTGGCATGAAATATATACAAACTCTTAAGAACCTAAACGGCAGAAAAGGTAGGTGGGCCTTGAAACTTCAAGGCTATAATTTTGAAATTGTTCATAAACCGGGGCTTAAGAACGGCAATGCCGACGCCCTCAGTCGCAGAACATATGAAGTTCCTGATGAGTCAGAACCTGTCTGTAGATCAAAGGACTTTGTGCAAGTTGAATTTGAGTATCCCAACCAAGGTGAGTTAACAGACGCTGATCCACTACTAGCGGCTATGGAAATAGTTGATGAGCCTGATGAAGATTTAGACGATATTGAAGTTGATCTAGATAATAAGGTAAGCTTATCAACAGAGCAATGGCGATGTCCAGAGCTAGGACCAATATTGTCATATCTAGTTCATGGTATAAAACTCGAGGACGAGAAGCATATGTTGTGTTTATCTGAGCAATATCTTGTCCGTGACAACATACTTTATCATATTTGTGAACCACGTTTCAAGAAAGGTAAGAGACAGAGTGAATGTTTTACGCAAGTTGCAGTTCCAACTGAGTTGCGCACCGATGTAATCAAGTCATATCATGAGTCTCTTGCTCATTTAGGTTTTGATAAAACTTATTTTGCTATCAGATCAAAATACTATTGGAAAAAGATGTATGCAGACATTGAAAGGTATGTAAAGAAATGTGAAGATTGCCAAAAGTCGAAGCGACACTTTGGTAAACGTAAGGTTCCTCTTTGTCCTTTACCAGTACCTGCTCATAGTTTCTCAAGAATTCACTTAGATATAGTTGGACCGTTACCAAGCACACAAGAAAAGTTTAAGTACATTTTAGTTGTAGTAGATTCGTTTTCAAATTGGTGTGAAGCTTTTCCATTGCGTACGCAGGAAGCAAGTGAAATTGCTAATATTTTGTTTGAAGAGATCTTCTGTAGATTTGGCGCACCTGATATCATCGTTACCGATCGTGGATCAAACTTTCTGTCCAAACTTATATCTGCAGTATGTGAGAAGTTTCAGGTCACTAGGCATCATACGTCATCATACCATCCTCAGAGCAATAGTGTAGTTGAAAGGGTAAATGGTACTTTAGGTCAATCTCTGAGAACATTGTGTAATGATAATCAGGACAACTGGGCAAAGTTTATACCCTCAATAATGATGGCTTTTCGAACTTCTCCATCAGCCACTACTGGTTTTACACCATATCAGGTTTTGTTTGGTAGACATATGCGGTTACCTATAGATACATCTCTAATACCTAGAGAAAATCTTCCTTTAAATGTTAAGGTACATGTAGAACACTTAAATCAACAAGTGAAGTATACTGATACATTGGTAAAAGCTAACCGTGCAGGTGAACAAATCAGACAAAAATTGTTACATGATAGAAATGCGAAAGAACCCTCATTTTACCTTGGTCAAGATGTATGGATGAGTAAGGAAAACATTAAGGTTGGACTATCTAAAAAGCTTTCCAAAAAGTTCATAGGTCCGTATGAAATAGTGGAACTAGGTCCAAATTATACGTATAAGTTAAGGTCAAATGAAACTGGGAAAGTCCATAAGTCACTTATAAATGCAAGTAGGTTGAAACCTTATTTTCAGTCAGATAATAATGTAGAGATTGAGTCCATCCCTGAGGATGATAGTATTACTCAAAACAATGCTGATGATGAGCTAGTTGAGGATACTGGAAATGCAGGTGATGATAATATTATTGATAGAGTTCCTGAGAGAATAGTCAGGTATAAGAAGCAAAATGGTATTTCTTATTATAGAATCAAGTGGGTAGGCTTACCCTCAGATGATAGACATAATACCTGGGAACATAGGGGTACAGTTCCCAAAGAAATGAGAGATGCTTATCATACTAAGTTTACTGATAATAATCGTAGACGCCGTCGGAAAAAGTTAACTGTTTTCAAGAGGAAAACTGAATAGAGTAGTAATAGATATAGTCAGTCAGTGTACTGTTATTGTAATCCTAGTTGTAATCTAGTATGTTTTCAAGTAGAAAACTTAATAAAGTTATGTAGTAATTGTATACAATTTGTAATCCATAGTGGGATAACTTGTTCCAGTTCGTTTAAAATGTCTACAAGTATAATTGATGTAGTCATTTGTAGTATTTTGTCATCAACAAGGTCTATTAGGTATCTATATTAAGTCAGGTATGCGTGTAGTTGCTTACGGCAAGTCTGGAAAATGCTTTTCATTCAGTTCCATCAAATTGTTATACTGTTAATTGTTAATCTTTATAGTGCTATATCCATGGTAATTTGTTATTGATGTGTTCTGTAATGGGGAAAAGTTTTTAAGACAGTCATAATTCTTCTACTTGTAGTTGTATTACTACTTTTGCTACTAATGACGCTGATTATCTATAGAATGTTGACATTATGCTGTAACTGTCGTACTATGGGACAGTTGTGTTGGGGAAGACAATCAAATTAGGCTCTCCAATCAATTTGAAACATTTAAGTATAATTAAACAATATTCAGAGTGAATATTTGTATAGAAACTCGAGTTTGTGGTGAATCTTGATTTGCATCCTGCATGTTTCGTTATGCAGTTATATTATCCTGGTACATACTTATATTGCTAAGTGTTAGCAAACCAAATGATATCAACTCATTTGAACTCAACCATAATCATTTATTAAGTACATAATTCATCTGTTTATGAATCTGTTGTTGAAATGTTGCTCGAATATTGACTTTATGTGGTCAACGCATGATTGATAGCTATTGCAAGTCAAAAATTAAAAACAAATATTTAGCACAGTTGTGCACCGAAACTCATTTGAAACACGTTCTTTTTATCTACTTTTACATCATATATATTCAGCATCTTATGCATAAAAAAAAAGTGAACCAATCAGCTGCAGCCCCTAAACTTATTTTTTTTTATCATCCAAATTCATGAGAAATTTACTTTTTAATGAAGCCAAGCTCGTAAATTCATGATTTACAAAGTCGAATCTCCCCACTACTCTACATGGGGCCTACCAACAAGTGAACGATTATCAACATGTATATATTTATATTGTGATTTGTGTGAATATTATTATGAATGTGATATTTCAGTGAAAGACAATTATTTTGAATATCACAACATTGTGTATATATTATTTGATTTGATATTGTGTTTTCATATTTGTTTCAACATGTGAATTATTCATCTTCATTCATCAATTTCAACTCATGTTTGTTTCATGTTGTTTTTTGTTTATTATTTTCTTTATCAGTTTAATCAAAATATATATTAATCATATTCAATGCAGGAGCATTGATTTTTCGAAGCGGAGGAAGTTGTTACAGGGCAAAATTATCATATTTTGACTGTTGAATTGTTTGAATTATATTTCTACATAAACCCATCAATAATGAAGTTGTTATGAGAGTTGATTAGTTACTTACTTATAATCTACAGTATAATTACTTTACTATCATACCTTAATCCCCATTAAGCTAGTCTTTGTGTGCCAATCATATATTTCTATTGACAACTTTAATGTTGTTTGATATAACCAATTTACAAATCTTATAAATTTTACACTTACAATGATAGTGAAGATTAACAAAATGTTTCATTGTGCTCTGAGATAGATTTAAGTTATCTTGCATCATAAAAATATTATTTAAGATTCAAGTAGATTTCATATACTTTAAAAGTCTTACTGTCCAAGATAGTTTGTTGTGTTTTTAATGAATCTATGGATACCACCCTAGAGATGCATGGCAACATTGCACAGCAACCAGAATGGTATAAAAGGCACAGCCCTCGCTTTAGACAATATCATTCTGTAACCAATTTTATAAATAAAACCTATTTTCACAACAAATTTATCTTGGATCTTTTCAGGTAAGAAAAATATGTTTTTGCTATTTTAATAATAGTAATTTTCATGTATTATTTCTAATGTTTAACTTTGACAATATTTTTGAAGATTGTTAATATCTGAATTTATTTAATAGCTTCGTGTAATATTTTATTAATTATTGTATTGTTTAAAATGGTATCTTTCTAATTAATGGTACCCTCACTTACTAAGCGAGTTCCTCATATTAAATGTATTGTCGTTAAATTGAATTGTTCTAATAACTTCAATTAATTATCTTGTGTTTGTACTATATCATTAATTTATATGTAATTGATTTCATTACATTTATTCTTTACTTTAACTATACATGTATGTATATTATATGCATTATGTTGAATTGCATGCATGTATGTGAAGATCATTCTGTAACCAATTTTATAAATAAAACCTATTTTCACAACAAATTTATCTTGGATCTTTTCAGTCATTATAATAGAAAAACTATTATAATAAATTCTACAAGAGACTACATTATAACAACCAAAGGTACAAACAACACAAGTAGAACAAACGAACAATTCATATGAACATTATTCAGCCCAATTAAAAGCTGAACCACAAGTTGTAAAATACATCAACTAACTGACGACACAACTCACAGCTAAAAACACCCCAAATTCAGCTGTGAAAACACTGTATACCTCCTTAGGGGGGTTTCATTTGATAAAACAAGATCCAGAGCACTAAATGAGACAACACATTATCAATGTCATAGAATATCCTACTACAATACATGTATAGATAATTTCCACACCCTGTATAACACATTTCTAGAGGTAAATAGGAAATACTTGGCACTGCAAGACAATAATGAGCTCAGTGTAAAACTATAGTAACTACATCAATACAATAGTTTTGCACTGAGCACTCAAAGTATTCTCTCTTACTCCATAATTTATCAAACTTAGACTTATGGGTGGCATTGGGTGCTATTTAATGTTTTGCATCAATGATTTCTTGTATATTGTAAAACCATTTAATTTCAAAGTGACAAACTTTGACATAGCGGTCTTGGTGAAAAATATCATTTCCTGGGGGATGTAATGTCTAGGATTTAGAATTTCATGAAAACTTTTGTCAAAACTCCCACAAATTTTCAGAAATCAAACAGACACTGATGTTGTTATATGCAAATAAACTCCCCAAAAACACAGGTAACAGTATCGTTGAAAAGGAAATTGAAAAAAAAAAATTGAAAAAAATTTTTTTTCTCGAAATTTAGCTATTATATACAAGGTATATTTGCCCTAAAAACACAGATTTTCAAAGTATCAAAAATTAAAAATTAGCTTTCGATACATCCAATAACTAATTATATTCTTACACAACATTGTTAAAACTACTCGCATGCAAAATTCCATCGAAATTGATCAACTTATTAAAAAGTTATGCCATAAAGTTTAGATCCTGTGTCCAGCCGGTTCGAAAGGTGCATTCCAATAAAACCAAAAATACAAATTTCGAGGATAAAAACCTTCATATTTTGTATTTATCGTCATGAATAAGCATAATAATGCGGTAGAATCGAAGGACGCAACAGTTTGAACAAATTTACCGTGGTGAAATATGCGAGCTTCCGTATTAGCTGCGAAACAAATCGTCTGCACATTTTATTTAGTCAAAATGTTTTTATTTTCACCATGTTTGTCCGAAAGTTGCGGATGATTTCCATTTTGTGACAACGACTTTTATTGGTTATAAAAATACATTCGGAATATCTCTAGTCGTCGGACACTCTAAAAACCACACCGGCCGTCCTTGCAGCGTAATTCGAATTTCGCCACCGAGAGTTAAAATAAAAGTTTAAACGATGCATTTGATCGTTTTGAGGTAAATGTAAAGCATGATTTCAAATGTTTGCAATGCATTATGCTGTATTTGTCCCCCACAGCCTTTGTGTACATGATCAACTCACGTAAATGCCGTAGTATATGAAAACAAATTGCACTCTTTCGATTTTGCTCTCAATTTCCTTGCAAATATACCTTGTATATAATACCTAAATTTCGAGAAAAAAAACTTTTTTCAATTTTTTTTTAATTTCCTTTTCAACGATACTGTTACCTGTGCCCAAAAATGCTGACAGGATTGAAAGCAAGAATGGAAAACTTGAAATATTCCTTTGTATTATCATTTTTCATCGGGGATTTCATCCTGTGGTACTTGTCATCCATTAATTTGAATCTGTGAAATTAAATTCCCCACGAATATGAATGATTTAAGAGTAATGAGAGTAAAAATTTTATGTAGGAGAAACTTGACACTAATATAATAGCAGCAGTCTTGATCCAGAGAGTATATTCAACATTGTACATGAAACAGTTGACATATATTTGATACATGAAGCAATTCCAGAGGGAAATTATACAGACACACTTAAACAATGAGAAAACTTGTTCCTTAGAAATTACAGACACAAAAGGCTAGATTACTGTAGTTTTGTCTTTTATTATACTGAGCAAATCATCCAAGACATTATATACATCACTACATCAGAACTCTTTGCTTTTCTGTTCATGCCAAATTTAGCTTACAAAATATCAAATGACAATAACTCTGTCAATACCTGGTATGTTTTTCATCAAGTAACTTTTATTTCTACATAGAAGTGCCTTTTTAGTGCAATCTCATTTACATCTAACATACATGACGCTCCACTACTTTTAATACACTGATATAACTAACAGCTAATTTTAGGATCTGATTTTAATGAGATAGAAGGGGATTTTTTCGGGTGATTTTATAGCCGAATATCAGCTATGTTCCCAATTGAAAATCATATCTTTTTTTCTCAATTTCAAGCCAAAAATCCCTAATTCAGAGTTTAAAAAAAATTTAATTAAAGCAAATTTAACATAAAATTTAAGTTATTGAACATATTGGATATATCAGCTTTCTAGGCTTTGGAATTAAAATTGTACTTTTCCAAATTTGGATCAAATGCCCCTAAAATTCCCAATCCCATGGGTATTTTTGGGTCATGTCACCAAAATACTGAAAAAAAACCCTGAATTGTTTGAGTGCAGATTATTTGTTATATCAATTAAATTAATGTATTTTATGTCCAAGGGAGATAATACAGGCAACTTACATACAATTACACCTTAAAATATCCTCATACCTTATTGTAACCTCATTGTCACCTCACTGTGAATATACACTTAATATTCACTGTGTGACTGTCGGTAAACAAAGTTGAAATATGATACATGGTTGATGTTATGTATTTGTACCACAAATGTGAACCACAATAAATACATCCTTCCTTAACTTGATGGAATGTGATACTTAAATGTTCATTTAGTCAGTTGAAGTGTAAAATTCATATTAGAAACAAGCAAGTGAATATCATCATATTGCACAGAATACAGGGGCCTGTGAGTCTTCCATACCCCCTAGACTTTAGCAAAATGAGTATACCTTCATGCAGAGCTGTCACACTTCTGACTATTTATTGCTTATAAATAAATGTCATACTATTTTTGTAAACATGATTGTTTTGCTATAGAGGCTTACTTAGGGGGTGAAACTGGGCTTGCATAAATGTGTTCTTGCTTAAAATTTTATAAAGTTGGTATTATTATGCAGATATGTTATACACCCCGGTTATGAATCTCATAGAATTGCAAACTCAGCAGTACAGTTATGATTCAATGTACAAAATGCATCATCTGTAGTGAAGCAAAGATTTGGCGACATAGTTGTGGTTTTCTATAGAAGTGTACATACTGGTGTAAATTTTGTAATGATATTCTATCTATGCCTTAAAGCTGTATTTCGTTAATAAATGGAGACACAACATGATCATTGAAACATGACCCCACATCTTTATTCAGAAACTGTTGTGCAAACACCAAACACAGTCTTAATTAAGCCTCTGAATTTACCAAATGTGATTTTGTGATTTGAAAATATAATGTGTATATACTTGAATATAACAATTTACCCAGGACACTTCCTCTAACGGAGGTCAACATGCATGCCAAATATAAGCAAGATTCATCAATGTATGAGTGCATGACAATGTTATAGCCTGGACAAAATCGGACTGACACACCAAAAGTGGGGACTATGTCTACCTCAACGCGAGTGGGCTCGACAAAAAAGATGACGTTCTCCTTGAAATTGATAGCATTCTTTAAAATTTTAGCTTTCAATATAGATAAATGTCAAAAACCAGATTACCAAACCACACCTTAAAATAATATTTTAAAGAAAATATATAATACATTGGTCTACATCTTCTATAAATGAGGACAATTTAAGGTGAATATTAATCTTTAATAAACAATAGTTTGATAATTTTATCATCTAGACAAATTCACATATTTGTTTTATCAGATGATCAGATAAAAATTCATCTTGGTCCAAAGGTGTATACATATGATACTAGAGTATCAAAGAGGCATATTGTTTGTACTATATACTGTACTATACCAGACTGTTAATCAAGGTTGGGAAGACCATTAAGGGCCATAACTCTGGAAATATTCATCCAACCTAAAATTCCTGACAATAATATGCGCTCTGCCTCATGATCAACTAGACTTGGTACCAAGTATTTATATATCATTGAAATCAGACCAATGGAACATTTTCAGCGCAGACCATTTAGACAGATGTTCAGCACGAAATTGATATGTCTCCCTCGCTATATGTGGGAGGCATAACTAACTGTAAGACTTAAGTGAATGTGGTTTTCATGCCTATAAACATGTGCTTATGACAGAACATTCTTCCTACAATTGCTGATCAATGAAGCCAAGTTCATAATCCCAACAGCTGTTTAACACACATGACAGTGACACAAGACATTCATGTCGCCAAGCTTGAGTTTTTTTTAGTTTTTTTGTTGCTAGGGTTTTGGATAACAAGACAACTCTTCGAACGAAGCAATATACAAATATAAGTGCTTGTTGGCTTCCTACAATTTTGCATTATTGTGAATTATGAGTATGTTCACATTTAATAGTTGCAGATAATTTTGTAAATTAATTATTTCATTTATTCAAAGTAATGTGTTTAGATACAGATTTTTGTTAATTAATTGTAATCAGCTGTAATCAGCTGTAATCAGCTGTAATCAGCTAAGAATTTCTGCATTTGTTGATAATTTTTTACCACTCATTTCATTTTTTACAGAATTTTAAATAATGACTTTTACAAAAATGACCTAACTCTTTATAAATGAGAAGGAGAGGAAATAGGAGCTGAATTATCAACAAATAACCACCTTATAAAATGCCAGGTTTGGTATTAGCAGATTCTGAGAGCTTCGCCTATAACTATAGTACCTCTATAATTTACCGGCCACATAATGACCGTGCTACATGTCTTGTGACACTCAATTACTCCACCAGATCAATATAGCTGCAAGGAAATTAACCAGATAATGATTCCCATATAAAAGTTAAATACCTCAATCTTCATGTTATAGAGAAATCAATGGAACTAAACCGATACAGGCACCCAGGACAGAGCAAATATTCAGTAGTGTAAAGTACCTAGTAAATTACCTATCACATTCATTTTCACAGGCATTTTGTGGATTTTGGTAAAACTGCCACATTGTGGGGACATTATTTGCGAATGACGAAAATTACGGTGTATAAACAAGACATCTTCCGTTTATTGCAATATGTCATACACATTGAATTGTATTATAGTCTCATAATAAGTTATACAGACAGTGAGTGGGAACCAGATGTGTTAACTGTTTGCTCACAATAAGTCATACAGACAGTGAGAGGGAACCAAATGTGTTTGCTCAAAATAAGTCATTCAATGTCTGTGACCTGAGTTCCACATATGTTACTGATTGAAGTAAGTCATTCAGTGACTGTTAAGGTTGTGAAAATGGAAGGGAAATCAGGGAACTTGATATGCACTTTAGAGGTTGATTAATAATGGGGATTAGATTCCATCATTGAAATCCATGTAAAAATCCCCCAGGAAAAATTGAACTATGTTATAAGTAGAGTAGGAACTATCAGACATCTGATGTAACTGACTGTGATAGTCATACATACATGTTACATGTCTCATGGTTAATTATATACATGTCAGGGTTCTCAATAAGTTTTAAAATAGCAGGCCAAAATGCTTAACCAACAGGCATTAGAAGGTCCTTAATGCAATTATTTTATTTAAATTATGTATAAATTTCACATTTTCAGCTGGCCAAAAATGGTTTTAGCACTCAATTTGGCCTGCAGCCTGCTGTTATTGAGAACCCTCCATGTGTGTACAACATAATGCCAAATTAAACAGAATTTTTAAATATTTATATCCTATTAGTGAACATGGTGAATATATTTATAAAATATAACATTCCATTGACTGGTATTGACTGGAGAATTTGACCTAATCCTGACCTTTATGCACGCATATATATGATTGACAAGGTTCTTGCTTGGATTATATAAATTTCCACAAGCAAATTTTGCAATATCAGTCCTTTAATTTGTTTGTAATGTCTTTGTGGTACTCTGTGCTTATGAAAACATACAAAAGATATCAGTTACTTTCAGTTCAATAAGTGATACTAATGAAGGAACTATCCCATTCAAAAACATAGCGGGGTTACTTAGGTTAATTCAGATTTACCAAGTAAAACCTATTTATCCAGTTAAACCTAGATAAACATAATTTATCTGGCGGACAAGCTAATGTTTTAGTGTTTATGACCGTTGTCAATTAACTTTGAACAGACTATAATAGAAGATCGGGTAACAAGTCAAATTCTCTGAACTAAAACTATACACGCAACTGGTTCATGTCCTCAGATATTAACTGACTGATAAAATATAATCTGATATATAAAATATAGCTGAGGTATGTCAAGTATTATACAGAAAGCGAAAGGAGGGTCAAGGTCGCACATTTTTGTAAGGCAGTTAATCTTAAATTAAATGTAGTTTAAACTATGTAAAGTGCTATTGAATAGGCTTACGATTATAAAACTTTCCAGCTTAACTCAACATTATCATTATTATATACGATATATTTATATAGCCATTTTTTTATATATATATACATATGTACACACGTTCAAGTGCTGCATTCTAACATGAGCAGTCTACAAAATTTGCACTAAAAATATGTCCAGTTGTCCGGGACAGGTAATTGTTGATTCAAGTAACTTTTGCAGTAATTATGTATGGAGTGTATAGGTCAACTAATAATTTTTACTGATTCGGACAAGCAGTTTCAAATTCTAAATTCACAAACTGCATGAGCATGAAATATGTTGTACATATGAAAACACAACAGGTGTAACGTAAATAGTCCTTCAATCTGATTGTAGAAAACTTAGACTCGTTTTTAAAAATAATTTAATTTGTTGTAGAGGTTGCTACTCTACAGAGGGCCTCTTTTGAGAAGTTTATTTGTACTATATAGTTGTTTTATTCAATAGTGAGTTAAGTATAACAGTGCTTAAACAATAAATAATACTTATAAATAAAGTATGTCATCATGAAGTGTTGACTACCGGTACATATACTGTAAAATCATTTAATTTCGTTGGGACGAAATTTCATGGTTTTGGTAAAAAAGACAATTTCGTTGGGACTTGAATTCGTGGATTTGCATTTCTGGTAATAAACCAAGGGTCAAAATCAATGTTCGTCGGGATTAAAGTTCGTGGTTGAGGTGAACCATGAAATCCACGAAATTAAATCCCCACGAAAATTAATTAGTTTACAGTATATCCTGTACATTTGATCAGTGCTCGCTGATCAATACTGATAAATTTCTAGATAAAATATTGGTATATCTTCCATTCAATCAATGTTTATTTTATAAATTTTTAGAATAATATAACCAAACTGAAAGCTTTATATTGGTCAAATGTATCTATTTTTTAATATTCACAACACCTTAAAATAGTCAAACAAATCATTGACTGCCGTATATTAATTACTGTTTCAATAAAGCACAGTGACTTTCTGATACTAACCAAACTAGAGATTTACAGTTGACATTCAACCAACTACTTATAAAATACCTGCTGCATGCAAGAGGCCAAAGTTTGGGTATAAATCATCGCAGCAGAAATACTTTGTTAAAGTTTGAAGGAAATCATACAAAAAGTATAAACAATCAATGCAAGAACTGACAATCTGAATTCAGATATAATTTATCAGACCAATATTATGTTCCTTGTTTTAAGGAAGTTAATATAACAATTTTTTGTCAAAAGCTTAAACATTTGAATCACATATTTTATGCTGCTTTTGTTTGGGCATTACCTGACCCATAAATGTTAAATTGGGTAGGTATAGATTGTAACAAGTTATTTTTGCATGTACAGTACAATCTCCGTAAAGCAACAACCTTTGGGAGCTGCAGATATTGTCTGTTGTGCAGAGGTTGTTGCTCTACTGAGGTTTAATACATGGTAAATAAGGAACATTTTGAAGGTTTTTGTTGCAGAGAGGTTGTTGCTCTGCAGCGGGCTGCTAAGGATACGCTGTATACGCTCCTTGTGTAATAGAGAAAAATCAATATCTCATGAAAGGCAAAATACCAACATTTTAGTTTGTGAGCAATTCCAAACAGGTCAGACTTACTACGAAAAGCCTACGATGGGAAGTACATATAAACATTACACATGTATAGCTACAAATTTTATAAGTAGTACTGTACAAAATGTATAACAATCAATAAACAAGCAATTAGAATGAAACATAATATTCACCAAGTCATCTAAAGGTCAACAATACAAAATTATAACTATTCAGTATTCATAATCTTAAGTCTATTAATCATATATATACATGTATTACTATTTATATAATATGCATATATATATGTATATATGCTTTGATCAATATTTATGTTTAATATGAAATTGCTGCGCCTATGGAAGCTTTGTATTTACTAGGGTACTAAATTGTAATGGTAATTTTGGTATGTTTTACTTTTATAGTCCAATATACCAATAATTTGAATGTGACACAAATGATCCAAGGGTTAATGTGTATATTTTGTAATTTAAAGACAAAATTATCACTTAAATAAGAATTCTAAGAGTATGATCCAGGGTTCTCAATAACAGCAGGTTACAGGCCAAATTGATTGATTAAAAATCATGTTTGGCCGGCTGAAATGTGAAATTTATACAAATTTAAAGAAAATAGCTGCACCAAGGTTAAAACTTATTGAGAACCCTGATGGACAAAATGTTGGTTTTTGAAATCTAACAGTTTAAAAGGACTGCTTTCATGCATGCATGTCATATGTATTATAATTTATAAGGACTTAAAGGTTAACGTAATTTTATCTTATTCTGATAAACAATTATATCAATTACCTGACTGAAATCATATTACACTGAAGTCTACATGACATTTATATGACTATAGGCTATCTGTAACATTTATTATCTAAAATGAAATTGAAGTATGTTGACAATAGGGCAAATAGAACTAAAGGCTGTGTGTATATTATCACATACTATTAGTGACAGGCTCTGACAGCAGATCCTTACTACCTGTAATAGATCTCATTATTATAGTACGGTTGAATCAATAATTTTCAATTGTTTTTGTTTGCCGTTTTTGCAAGTTGGAAAAATCTGAAAAATTTAAGCTCATGATTTTTTTTAATGGATCTGGGAGAGTAATAATCTTGAGCATAAAAATCAACAAAATTTCAGTCTGATGTGATTTAATATCTCATTTTACAATGTATCAACAGCGTTGGATGGCAATGGGTGTAATGACATTTTTGTTCATGATTTTTCTGTTTCAACTGTTTCATAGCTAAAACCTAGTTTACTAATAGACATAATAGACACTTATAGGCCAACATGGAAGATCGGAAAACCGAACGTCAACCTCGTGAAATAAAGGCGTTACTTACTTACGCTTTAATTTTCTTGGTCAAAATTTGACAAATGTGTTGTTACTAAATATAAGCATGAGGAAGATAATATAAATTTGCATTTTATCAAGCCTTTATTGTATTTACTTACCTCTAACTTTTTGAAGTTTTTACACAAATTCACCATTTTACGAACACCAAGGACATTCATTTCCACAGCGACCCTATATAGATAAAATATTAACATTAAACAATGGACGACTGTGCTGGATGTTTGTGTCTCATATACAGCCCATAATGACGATGGCCAGTCTTTTAAAGTGAAAAGTACAGTTTGCCAGTCAATTGTTCAACCAGCTTACAATACGGTTTGATAGACATGTCTGGCAGAGTCTAATTATTCACGGTTGACAAACTTTTACAACCTGATTCAATCTAATTCTTCAGCATCTTTTCAATTATTTACAACAGTTGCTGTTACTCATCAGTATAATTATTTCATATATCGAGGCCTCCGTGCAAAACTATGCCAGTAACTACATCATTAGTGTTGCACTAACCCTTGATATTTAATACTGCACAATGGTGATTACTATTTGACCCTGTAGCGTTTCATTTTGGAGGGAGTCCCGAGTCCCTGACTTATAAAAGTGGCTTGGGCTGCGTGAAATGAAGGAAATATTTAATTTTAGTTGGAGTCCTGGAACTAATTGATGTTTAAGTTCAGACAGAGGGAAAGGACTCATGGTTTTCAAAACCAAAAGGAAACTCACTTACTGTTGACAAGGCATATACATGGAAATATATCAATAATTCATTATGGATATTAATAAGATATATTGTAATTTGTAACTTATCCCCCAAGGGATGCAATGTACAGATTTGTATAACAGATAAACATACTCAAAGTCACCATGTGGCACACTGACACTTACCGTAAAGGTTCATCAAATCTTATTGTAGCTGCACTATGGAAAACAATCTGAACTTCTCGTTCTAACAAGTTTCTGTCTTCCTGACTGATGCCTAACTCTGGTTGAAGCATGTCACCATTTATAGCGACAAACTTGTCTTTAAATTCAGGTTGCTCCTTCTTGACTTTTTCAAATATCTGCAGAATTATGAACATGTTTTTTTAGACTGGAACTTGCATAAATTGACAGAATTATTTAGAATGGCACAAATAGTCTTAACAATATTCATAATTTAGTTTTTCTATAACTAGTAATTGTATCGGTGAAATAAATGGAGAAGCTCAGAACCACATCCGTTGTTAAAGTATATTTGAGCTCTGCTGTGCGATTTGCAACAGCTTGATAAAATTTTGTTTTTTTGGGAAACCCATATTTAGTACAAAGCACATATTTTTTCAGAAAAATTGTGAAAAAAATATTTTTTGTTTGATGATGTCACACTATGGGTGTTTTGTAACATACTAAAAATCTAGGTCCTTACAGTTACATGTTTGTGAAAGTCTATTATTTTGGGGTAAAACCTAAGTCCTTACAAAATATAAAAGATAAGCATGATTTTTTGGAATCAGTATCCCACATTACCATTTACAGTTTTATGGGATAAAAAAAGATTGTGATAGGTACCGTATGTTGTTACTTGTAGTTTATGATATTAGAAATCGTTTTCCAGCCTGTTGCCTAAAATTCCGATATTTTGGGGCAAAACCTGTCAAAATCGAAACAAAAGTGAGAATTGTGGGAATTGGTTGATTACAATGTCATAAAAAATATATTTGATTTTTTTCAATTATGGTAGGTTCATGGTGCCTTGTAGTTTAAGATATCAAAACTATAGTGCCATAATATTTAGCTAAACGATAGTATTTTTGGGGCAAAATAATGTAAAACAAAAACGAAGCGTGAGAATTTTGAGAATTTGTTAATTATTTTGTTGTGTTTACTCAAAAAAATCAAATGTCAAATAAGATTACTATATTTCCTCTATGTGTCATGATCCAACAAATCAAATATGTGCATTTTATTTCCTTTTTCTTATAAGACTTATAATAGTACCTGTACTAATTATATGACACCACCATATTTGTTAATTTTTTGTTGAACGTTAGTTGTAATTTCATGCCTCTAGTTTTCATTTTTTCATAGCATGTCACTAAGTTGGACGATTTTGAAAAGGTATACCTTTTGGAATCCTTAAACATTACTATACACAATCCTACCAAAATGTGAAGATGTGAAATTTTGACATCAGATTGTAAATCGCACACAGCAGAGCTCAATTTGTTTATTATAGTAATTGAATAGTGCAAGTTAGTTATATTGATAAGTTCAATGATTATCAATAAAAACAATATTAGCATATATATTTTTCCAGGATTGACGTGATAGCTGAGTGCTTCAAACTCTATTAATGTGCATACACATTCTTCATTGTGCACATTAAAAAAGAGAAAGAGGCTTTTGTCTGGCAAATTTGAAACGGCAGAACTTTAAAAACACATAAAGATATAATACACATGTATGCAAAAATACTTACTGGGCATTCTGAAAGTTCTTCTATCCGTTGTTCAATACTTTGAGATCTTTTCGGTCGCACCAGCATGTACACTTTGTTCAAATTTGGACAACTTCTGAGTAATTTCTCAATAAGCACTTTCCCAATAAATCCTGTACCTCCAGTTATGAACACACTTTTACCATCGTAATACTCTGCGATAGACGGCAACATTCCGTCAATCCTGTCCGACATCATTGTAGAAGCCATTTAATCCAAATTAAATATTTCTGAACACTATTCACTGATCCACAAGCTTTTTACAATTTTCCCCTGCAAAAAAAAAAGAAATTATTTTTTTATGTAACTGTACAGTAATTTTCTATTGAACTGTAACTCAACTCTCAGCAGGACACACAACTTCTGACCAACTTGGAACTTGACTAACCACAGATGTTTGAGGATTAGTTAATGAGGTGGCCAGAATCTGTTACCCCTCAGGTTTACATTATTTTTAATTTTTGATACCTCATGACACTAGTTTAATATAATTATTGTAATTTGCATACATTACACCATATAAATTAACTTTACAACTAACTACATGTCCTATTATGAGGCCATCTAGAATGGGTTTTCTTTTTCATTGTAACTCTTTACGCCAAGCATGTCACCACAGTGTGACACTGTAGTGTGAACTGTCTGGGTCAGCGATATCATAAGAGAGATGAGCTAGAATGGGTATAATTAATATCTACCATACAGCTGTTGGCTTAAAGTGAGGACAGTTTATAAATTATGTTCATGATGAGGATACGTTCAGTAAGTAAGTCACTGGATCAAGGACAATGGTATTATTTATCTCAACTATCAACATACTAGATCATATTATCTCAAGCAGCAACTGTGTTAGTGTGTATCAGTGACATTAGATATAAATTATCAGGAAATTGAAAACCCAATTACAAAACTACTGCCCCAGTTCAGAGACAGTCAAACATGGGATAAAGATCCCAGCAAACAAAGACCCCTAATTGAGCTTTATCACTCGTACCATCCGAGACTGGAACGCCCTGCCACCAGACCTTGTGCAGACCACCACTGTAGACTAGTTCAGCTGTTGTCTACAGGAGCTTGCAGCATAGAGAGTAGTGAGTCAGTACACAGGTTTTATTGTATTTAAATTGTATATGATGCTTTTAACCATTGTGATGATGTCACTTGCCCGTGAGGCGTAAGCCCTGTGCAGTATCAACATAGAAGAAGAAGTAGGAGTTGAAAACTTGTCGGAGAAAGAATAGGGTATATATACAATTTTACCTCCCACTTGACCATGAATATCATCTTCATATTTAACTTTTAAAGCAACTTTCATATTGATTTCAATGGACCCCTGATGGTCTTTAGAGCATTGGATTTTCTTTTCAAATGGAATTAATTATTTTATTTTCTTATTAAATAAAAGCTTAAAACTTTACAAGTATCTTTTTCAAAAAACGGTCATTCAAAAAAAATTCTGCATATGTCATGACACGGAAATCATGCATAAAATTGAATGCTTCCATAGTATAGCTGTAAAACATCAATTAATAACAGAGTACGTCCCATTAATGTATGGGTAAATAGCGGTGTTTCAGTGTGCCTATGGTATAACGATTAATTAAAAAATTTAAATGTGCTAACCTGTTGTGTCTTCACGAGTTAGGTCCAAATAACAGATTAAGAATCTCAATATTTTTTAACACTTGTAATTATAATTTCAGCAAACTAGATAGATCACTGACAGTAATAAATATTTTTCATAATAATTTTAACACAAACTCAGCATAACATTCAATTAACTGTTGTAATAAAACAGTGGTAATTCATTTAACTCTAAACTAAACCAATGATTGCAATAAACACATGTTTTGCTTGTGTTTAGCAACACGGAAGCTAAGGTAAACAGTCAACACAGGGGAGATAATCCACACTTCAATATTTGAAATTGAAAGCAAATTATTTGCAGCTTCTAGCAATATCCCGAAATTTGCAAACAAATGAATGACGCACAATATTTTGATACAATTTTCATTTCAATAAGAATGCGTTGATTAACTCAGACCTGGTATTATTTTTCTTGCTAACTCGCATGATTGAGCCCCGCCCCTGGCTGTCGGCATGATCAAAATCTCCACCGCTTGACAGCGCCACTTTCTCAATCCGATATTCACAATAATAGAAACAACAAAATAAATTGAGACTTACACTGATCAATACCAATATAAATTCATTCAAATAAGTCCGTTAAAATGGAATATCAAGCTTTAATTCATGAAGAACCCGTTATGAATCACAAACGGTTTTTCCGGCAAGCTCAGACATCAAAGTCATGGCCACTAAAAGTTCATAAACCCAATATCATGCGCTGATTGGATGGTTGATTGTGGCACGAGACGTTCGGAACCAATCGGTAAACCTCGGATATCTCCGGTGGTAATTGAATAATAATTGGGAAAATTGACCAAAAATTGCCGAGTTACTCCGGTACGGTTCGTTATCCAATGAAAAGACACGTTACAATTTCCATAAGTAGGTCATTATCTATTTCGTCTGGAAGGGAGATAAGTCACGATTTAGCAGTTTACTCTCTTTCTAATGTTATTTACAATTTGTGAGTTATTATAATTTGATAAGTATAGCATGTCTTTTAAAAGAGATGGTGACGACAAAAGTGCTTTATCTAATCAGAGGGTAAGTATGCCTATATATATCACACCTCCCACAGGGTGGCTTGATTTGTTGACAAAATGATTCGTACCTAGAGTATTTCGTACCCAACTGTTCAATGACTCACTGACTGTTTTAGTGTTTATTATATTACTGTATTGTATGTGCAACAGACATACACAATATTTGACAAAATGTATACGTTTACTTTATCTGCCACAGTGTGTATCATTTGAAAGTGACTTTAAATGTGTTGAGAGTAGGCCTATAAACAGATAAAAGATCATAGTCAAACAATCTCGACTTAGTGACTATCCACTATCGGAGACAGATATTGTGTCTCATAAAGACCCATACAATTACAAGCTGGCCATAAAGCTGGTTCAGAAAAAAGTGGTAATGTCCAGTAAGAATAAAAATGCAGTGACGCAGTGGACCAACCCATTAGTACGGTGTAAAACAAGTATAAAATAATAAATGCTTATACCAACAGTTCAATACCAAACTAAACTCTACCTGTTTAAGCAATGGCTTTAATCTTTTGGGTATGACGTCGCTGTCAGAATACCCTAGCTGGACACTTGTTGAATGTTGGTCTGAATACATCTTGCTTGAGATCAACTATATGAGATTAAGTAAAACCGTGGCAGGTAACTCGGGTTTTGCTTGTATTTAATATTGTGTAAAGGTTACTTAGGTGGTCTTTTAACACAAGTTGGAACATCAAAATGTTTATAGTACTGTATGTTAGAAAAGGGGCTGTCTGCTAGGAGATTTTTTTATAATTTCTGACTTTTATCTTCCCACAAGTATTATCATTACAACATTGTTTGACTATACTGTATATAGGCCTAACCCTAATCAATGATGTATCATAAGTAAAATACTTTAATTTGTAGAAGAGAAGAGTTGCAGAGTTATTACATGAAGACATTGATGGTACAGAATTGTCCAGGTTAAGCAATGGAAGGTATATATAAGAATTCAAAGAATCAATTAGACTGAAGGTCCTAATTTTATAAAGAATCTAGTATAATATAAATTTGTAACAAATTCAAAAAAGTTAAGTTGAGCGCTGCCATTCATGTTCGATTCAGTCAATCATTTTCTTAAATCATTTTCTAAAATCATAAGGGAACTGGGCCTCAGACATAAATGATAAAACTATGTAAGTTTACATTGAATTATTATGACTGTGCAGGGCTTTCATTTGTCTCTTGAAACTGCATTTTGACTCTCCGATTTAACAAAAGTCTCAATTTGACTCTTGAAAATTCAAACTGAATAGCCAAACTTACCAACTTGCCATACTTATAACACACATTGTCACATTTGATGACTCTTGTAAGTTGAGAGTCGGAGACATTTTGACTCTTCACTTTTGGAGGCTAGTGAAAGCCCTGTCTGTGTATTTGAAATGATGTATGAAGGTCTATATTTATAACACATACATGTACTATAATCAGTTATAACTTTTCAGATACATCTGTAAGCTGTGTACGCATGGACCTATATTTGATACATTGGACATGTTCTATGTCCATAAACAAGGCAAGAAACATCAACTTAGTAAGTATTAAAAATCATATTGTTGGCTTGTTTTTACACTTATTGGTTTTCAAAATTAACACACAAATGTCATGCTTAAGATTGATTCTCCTTGGCCATCCTAAATCACTTTTTTGTTTCGCTCGATACTGATATAGTATAATTAGTAGCATCTAGGAACCTAATGAAATTTAAGGATATCCAAACCCCACAATTGAAGTGTTGATATTCTTCTATATACCTATCATCTATGTTTTGAAAGATTATACTTGTCAGTTTTATAGTATTGCCTGTACATGTTTATTTCTAAGGTATGCAGTATGCAGAACAACAGAAGCAGGAGTTATGGGACTTGATACAGAAAAGAAAACACGAAGTAGCATTAAAGGCACGAGGTGTAACTGTAGCTCAGGTAACAGAAACATGGTCATGAAAACCAAATTTAAAGCTGAAGGGTGGTGTTTATCTATCAAAGCACTTATGGAAACCTAATTATAAATCATTGATAATTCTTTAACAACTACAGATTATCATGAATGGATCAATGTAGTACATATATTGATAATGTCTCAGTTAATGAACTCCTACAAATAAAATTTGTCCAATTTAAATGTATAAACTATAGATAATATATTATTTTGTATCTTTATTAGTTGCCTGAAGATAATCAAGTTGTCAAAGTCAGTGAGACTGGAATAAAGAAACAAAGAAGAAAACCGTACGATAGGAAACCAATTCTTGATGTGAATCCTGTACATGCATCAACATCTCCATGTTATAGTACTGATAGCTCCTTATCCACAGATCTACCTGGCTATAGACATAGTACAATGATATCTAAATCTTCACAAAATAAGTCTAGTTTTCATAGCAATGGTTTCCATGGCAACAGTTCTTTGAAAAGAAATTCTAACTGTAGTGATCCTAGTTTTCATAGTAACAGATCTGTGCAAAGACATTCTGACACCAACAGCCCTAGTTCTTGTATTCAAGATTCTAAAAGTTCTAACATTGATTCTGCTCAAAGATACAGTGCTAAACACGACACAGATCAATTTAAAAGGAAGGGAACGTTTAAATCAACAAATGCATCTCAAGATAGTGTGATGAACATAAAAGATGTGCAAAAAATTGTCGGATTATCAAACTCACAACAGAGGAATAAGTTTTATTTAGCGAGAAAAAATAATTTTTCAAATTCCGGTTGTGAGGACCGACAAGAAAGTGATATCAAACAGTCATCGTCTGAAGGGACAACGGAACTTGTGTCACCTTACCAAGTGTGGGAGTACTATAAGAATTATAAACCAAGAAATTCAGCCAATATAAAACTTGTTAGCCAGATTGAGGATGTGCCAGAGCACTCATCTACTGCAGTTAGTGAGGTGGAACATAATGTACCCAAAGTTGAAAAAGAAAGAGCTGAAAAAATTCTCCATGCTTTTGGGTGAGTGGGAAGTAAATAATGTCTTAAATTTACATCTTCAGTTCAAGTATTTACATCTTCAGTTCAAGTACATCATATTTACCATAAGTAACGAATATACAAAAGGAAATTGATATGTTCGCAAAGATATTTTTATTCATACATACATACATACATAAGTTTATTTGGCATAATACATAATATATACATAAATAGCCAGGACAGTACAATAATAGCAATAGTGAGAAGAATGCAGTTTACAAAGTTTTCACAGTTTAAAGATTCAAAAACTTGATTGAATAGACAAATAATCTCAATTAATTTCTATTTAGAGTAGCATAGTAAATGTATTTAGCAATTTGTAAAATGGTATGAGTTGCGGTTGTGGACATGAGACATGTGAATTTTTGTGTGGTAGGCCAGCTTAAATAATACGGTTTGAAATATATGGTTCTAAGATTCCTATGTTTTGGACAAACTAATAAAAAATGATATTCACTTTCAACAACATTCATGTTACATTGTAGACATATTCTATCGTGACGTTCTATATTAAAATATCTTCCAGTTTCTATAGCTAGATCGTGGCAAGATAATCTAAATCTTGTAAGAGCAATTCTGTACTTCTTTTGTTTTTTGTAAGATAGGTATTTTTCAATATCAAAAGTATGTTTATAGAGACCATACGATGCTAGTTTGCTTGAATTATTGATACTTGTATACCATGTTTGTTTATAAATGTCCAATATCTGTTATTTAATACATCCGTAATTTATTTCAAGTACAAATGTATATATTGATTGTTCCAAATATCAAGCCTACCTGTATTACTAATTCAACATTATAAACAATATTGCGACGAACATTTTGAAGGGATGGTACATTTAAACGATGCATGTTTGGTTTTAATTCAGCTAGATTTAAGAATTTAGTAATACTATCACACAGCTGGTCGAATGGTAAGACACCGTTTCCTGATCGAGAGGTCCCGGGTTCGAATCTCTGCCGGGACACTTGTTCATTTCAGAAATGATATTTAGTGTTTCCCACCCAACTAGGGAAACCCAGGGGTAGTCTCGCGTGTATTGGTGCTTTACACAGGGCACGTTAAAGAACCAAGGAATCTATTCGAAACGAGCTAGGGTATCGCACCCGGATTCCTTGTATCTCACCTCTGTATCTAACATTTGCGATAATACCCCAGAGTGGGCCCTGCAAATTAAATGGAAGAAAGAAAAAAAGAAAAAGCTAAAAACTCTCAGGGAATCTAGAATCAATGCAACATGGTTGGTCCAAGGGAGGTAATTTGGTTATGAACATGTGGCCTGTTGTATATAGATTACTTCCCTTTATCAATATGGTACCAGGCAAGGGAGATCCCAATATTTCAGCACAGTACCTTTTCTTATGCAATTAGTCACTCAAATGTTGATTGAGAAGTTTTATATGTGACACTAATATTTTAGTGTTCTATCTATGATAATCAACAATGAAATATATCTTTCACAGCATCTGTAGTTATATACACTTACGCACACTCCTAACGCAACAGCTATAGTTTTCATGATTTCTCAAATATGCATGAAGGGATTTGATTCAAACTTGGAGAACAAATAAATCAAACCTTTACAAATGCCTCATTTAATTATTATTGTAGTAGGTTAACAATAAGATGAAAACAAATTCAAATGTTGAGCATCACCGAAAAACCAAAAGTCACAAACCGGCACCATGAAAAATGTCAAAAAAGAGAGAAAAAATCTTCTTAACAGTTTATCACAACTAACCGATCACAGAATATCTCACAAGTCTTGAGGTATTAGTATTTCGTGTGTCCACCCCTTACTACTATCCTATGTTCATCCTGGGGTTAAACCCCGGACCTCTCGATCATGAAGCGCGCGCCCTACCTCCATGCCACCGCTGCCCACAAATATTGATCATAGTTACCTTTTTTTTCTTATTATCAGCGTAACATTGATAACAGTTGATAATTCAAGTTTTAAAAAACAACTTTTACAAGAGTATGTAGTAAAGTGCAGCGCATACCTGTCGAATGGATTGACCAGCCTGAACCTCCTATCGCGCGTCATAGCTCTTCGATAGTCATCCGAGCCATTTTTTATACAAATCTGTTTTTTCAGTCCGTCTGTCGCCAGACAGAAACTCAGTAACAAAGAATATCGATTTTTCCGCCTACAACGATTTTCACGTGCAGCACGATGAAATCGCCCCAGCGCTACGCTCAGAACTGACAAAGCGTCACGGATGAATGATTTCAACATTCCTGCATCGCTAATGACTTAAAACATCATGGTGTTTAAGCGCAACTTCATATCTTAAACAGTTTTTGAGAAATTAGAATTATAAAAGTGTTGCGTTAGGAGTGTGCGTAAGTGTATATGTACTGCTTTATCAAAGTAATTTACATATTCTTGCCAAAGCTTATGTGTATCGGTGCTTTACACCGGGCATGTTAAAGAACCAAGGACTCTATTCGAAACCAGCTAGGGTATCTCACCCGTAGTCTCTGTCTCTAAAATATGCCATAATGCCAAAGAGTGGGCCCTGCAAATCAGAAAAAAATCTAACTTCATAGTTATTTCCAGTTAGCTTTGAGCAAACACCACAACAGTACAGTCATTTTATCTTTACTGCCATCCATGATTCCACAGAGTTGTTGTCCATTGATTGAAAATTTATTTTTGTCAAAATTTTCACAATGTTTATGTTTGATTGATTCTAGTTCTGGTTGGAAGAAAGATTGGGACGGTAAATGGATCAAAGATGAAGATGTAGAATTTGATTCCGACGAGGAAGCTCCTGATGTTGTATGATATTCATGATGTAATCTGATGTTCCTATGATGTTGTTTTGTGTGTCGGATGCTGATGATAGTGTCTGATGTTCCTAATGTCATTTGATGTTCCTAATGATGTCAGATGTTTCTAATGTAATCTGATGTGCTCAATTTCATATGATGTATCTTCACATTGCTGTGATCTCAATTAAAATAAAAAATACCTTTCAATGTTACTTAATATTTTTCTTTCTATCAAATGTTTTGGTATCAGTATTCATGTATTTCTATGAACTTGAATAGTAGTCCAGTTGGTAAGTGCACTAGATATGTGACCTAGCCTTGATCTCCCGAAACATCTCAAGTAGAAATATCATGTCAAATTAAGAATTTGCTCTATCAGAGTCTGAATTAGAGGTAGTCTGAAGTTGAAGCTCTCTAAATGTTACTGTAATAAACTAACAAGAGTGTTTTCTGTTTGATGATGCAAATTGTGAGTGCAGCTTCTAACGAAAGTTATCTAACTGACACGTAACATAATTTGAGATGAGATTTAGCTCCTATTGAGATGTATAGGGGCATTAGGACTTGATTCCATTTTGATTCCCTGTATCAGCAGCTTGGCTAATGCATCTCCATGAAAATTTGACTCAAGCTTTTAATTATCTCAACTGATGTACGAGGACTTGACTCACCACTGATGTATGATAACTTGACTCACCACTGATGTATGATGACTTGACTCACCACTGATGTACGAGGACTTGACTAACCACTGCTGTAAGAGGACTTGACTCACAAATAATGTACGAGGACTTGACTCACCACTGATGCATGATGACTTGACTCACCACTGATTTACAGTGACTTGACTCACCACTGATGTATGGTGACTTGACTCACCGTTGATGTACGAGGACTTGACTCACCACTAATGTATGGTGACTTGACTCACCACTTATGTACGAGGACTTGACTAACCACTGATGTATGGTGACTTGACTCACCACTGATGTATGGTGACTTGACTCACCACTGATGTACGAAGACTTGACAAACCACTGATGTATGAGGACTTCATTAACCACTGCTGTACGAGGACTTGACTCACAAATAATGTATGAGGACTTGACTAACCACTGATGTATGAGGACTTGACTCACCACTAATGTATGAGGACTTGACTAACCACTGATGTACGAGAACTTGACTCACCACTGATGTACGAGAACTTGACTCACCACTGATGCATGAGGACTTGACTCACAACTGATGCATGAGGACTTGACTAACCACTGATGTATGAGGACTTGACTCACCACTAATGTATGAGGACTTGACTCGCCACTGATGTATGAGGACTTGACTAACCACTGATGTATGAGGACTTGACTAACCACTAATGTATGAGGACTTGACTCACCACTAATGTATGAGGACTTGACTCACCACTAATGTATGAGGACTTGACTCACCACTAATGTATGAGGACTTGACTCACCACTAATGTATGAGGACTTGACTCGCCACTGATGTATGAGGACTTGACTCACCACTAATGTATGAGGACTTCACTAACCACTGCTGTACGAGAACTTGACTCACAAATAATGTATGAGGACTTGACTAACCACTGATGTATGAGGACTTGACTAACCACTGATGTACGAGGACTTGACTCACCACTGATGTATGAGGACTTGACTCACCACTGATGTACGAGAACTTGACTCACCACTGATGTACGAGAACTTGACTCACCGCTGATGTACGAGAACTTGACTCACCACTGATGCATGAGGACTTGACTCGCAACTGATGTACGAGTAATTTGCTAACCACTGATGTATGAGGACTTGACTCACCAATCACTTATGAGGACTTGACTCACCACTGATGTATGAGGACTTGACTCACTACTGATGTACGAGGAATTGGCTCATCCCTGATGTATCAGGACTAGACTCACCACTTATGTATGAGGACTTCACTAACCACTGATATACGAGGACTTGATTCACCACTGATGTAGGAGGACTTAACTCCCCAATGATGTACGAGGACTTGACTCCCCAATGATATACGAGGACTTGACTCACCTTTGATGTACGAGGACTTTAATAAGCACTGATTTATGAGGTCTTCATTAACTACTGATGTATGAGTACTTGACTCATCGCTGACGTATGAGGACTTGACTTACCACTGATGTATCAGGACTTCACTAACCACTGATGTATCAGGACTTGACTCACCACTGATTTATCAGGAATTCATTAACTACTGATGTGTGAAGAATGGACTAACAAATGATGTATGAGGACTTGACTCTCCACTGATGTACGAGGACTTGACTAACCACTGATGCATGGTGACTTGACTCACCACTGATGTATGGTGACTTGACTCACCACTGATTGTATGGTGACTTGACTCACCACTGATGTATGGTGACTTGACTCACCACTTATGTATGGTGACTTGACTCACCACTGATTGTATGGTGACTTGACTCACCACTGATGTATGGTGACTTGACTCACCACTGATGTATGGTGACTTGACTCACCACTGATTGTATGGTGACTTGACTAACCACTGATGTATGGTGACTTGACTCACCACTTATGTATGGTGACTTGACTCACCACTGATGTACGAGGACTTCACTAACCACTGCTGTATGAGGACTTGACTCACCACTGATGTACGAGGACTTGACAAACCACTGATGTATGAGGACTTCACAAACCACTGATGTATGAGGACTTCACTAACCACTGATGTATGAGGACTTGACTCACCACTGATGTATGTGGACTTGACTCACCACTAATGTACGAGGACTTGACTTACCACTGATGTATGAGGACTTGACTCACCACTAATGTATGAGGACTTGACTCACCACTGATGTATGAGGACTTCAAAAACCACTGCTGTACGAGGACTTCACTAACCACTGATGTATCAGGACTTCAAAAACCACTGATGTATGGTGATTTGACTCACCACTGATGTACGAGGACTTGACTAACCATTGATGTATGAGGACTTGACTCACCACTGATGTACGAGAACTTGACTCACCACTGATGTACGAGAACTTGACTCACCACTAATGCACGAGGACTTGACTCACAACTGATGTACGAGTAATTGCTATTCACTGATGTATGATGACTTGACTCACCAATCACGTATGAGGACTTGACTCACCAATCACGTATGAGGACTTGACTCACCAATCACGTATGAGGACTTGACTCACCAATCACGTATGAGGACTTGACTCACCAATCACGTACGAGGACTTGACTAACCACTGATGTATGAGTACTTCAGTAAACACTGATGTATGAGGACTTGACTCACCACTGATGTAGTAGGACTTGACTCCCCAATGATGTATGAGGAATTGACTCATCCCTGGTGTATCAGGACTAGACTCACCACTAATGTATGAGGACTTCACTAACCACTGATATACGAGGACTTGATTCACCACTGATGTAGGAGGACTTAACTCCCCAATGATGTACGAGGACTTGACTCCCCAATGATGTACGAGGACTTGACTCACCTTTGATGTACGAGGACTTAAAATAAGCACTGATTTATGAGGTCTTCATTGACTACTGATGTATGAGGACTTGACTCATCGCTGATGTATTAGGACTTGACTTACCACTGATGTATCAGGACTTCACTAACCACTGATGTATCAGGACTTGACTCACCACTGATTTATCAGGACTTCATTAACTACTGATGTATGAGGACTTGACTAACCACTGATGTATGGGGACTTGACTCTCCACTGATGTACGAGGACTTGACTCTCCACTGATGTACGAGGACTTGATTCTCCACTGATGTACGAGGACCTGACTCACCACTGATGTACGAGGACTTGACTAACCACTGATGCATGGTGACTTGACTCACCACTGATGTATGGTGACTTGACTCACCACTGATTGTATGGTGACTTGACTCACCACTGATGTATGGTGACTTGACTCACCACTTATGTATGGTGACTTGACTCACCACTGATTGTATGGTGACTTGACTCACCACTGATGTATGGTGACTTGACTCACCACTGATGTATGGTGACTTGACTCACCACTGATTGTATGGTGACTTGACTCACCACTGATGTATGGTGACTTGACTCACCACTTATGTATGGTGACTTGACTCACCACTGATGTACGAGGACTTCACTAACCACTGCTGTATGAGGACTTGACTCACCACTGATGTACGAGGACTTGACAAACCACTGATGTATGAGGACTTCACAAACCACTGATGTATGAGGACTTCACTAACCACTGATGTATAAGGACTTGACTCACCACTGATGTATGTGGACTTGACTCACCACTAATGTACGAGGACTTGACTTACCACTGATGTATAAGGACTTGACTCACCACTAATGTATGAGGACTTGACTCACCACTGATGTATGAGGACTTCACAAACCACTGCTGTACGAGGACTTCACTAACCACTGATGTATCAGGACTTCAAAAACCACTGATGTATGGTGATTTGACTCACCACTGATGTACGAGGACTTGACTAACCATTGATGTATGAGGACTTGACTCACCACTGATGTACGAGAACTTGACTCACCACTGATGTACGAGAACTTGACTCACCACTAATGCATGAGGACTTGACTCACAACTGATGTACGAGTAATTGCTATTCACTGATGTATGATGACTTGACTCACCAATCACGTATGAGGACTTGACTCACCAATCACGTATGAGGACTTGACTCACCAATCACGTACGAGGACTTGACTAACCACTGATGTATGAGTACTTCAGTAAACACTGATGTATGAGGACTTGACTCACCACTGATGTACTAGGACTCGACTCCCCAATGATGTATGAGGAATTGACTCATCCCTGGTGTATCAGGACTAGACTCACCACTAATGTATGAGGACTTCACTAACCACTGATATACGAGGACTTGATTCACCACTGATGTAGGAGGACTTAACTCCCCAATGATGTACGAGGACTTGACTCCCCAATGATTTACGAGGACTTGACTCACCTTTGATGTACGAGGACTTAAAATAAGCACTGATTTATGAGGTCTTCATTGACTACTGATGTATGAGGACTTGACTCATCGCTGATGTATTAGGACTTGACTTACCACTGGTGTATCAGGACTTCACTAACCACTGATGTATCAGGACTTGACTCACCACTGATTTATCAGGACTTCATTAACTACTGATGTATGAGGACTTGACTAACCACTGATGTATGGGGACTTGACTCTCCACTGATGTACGAGGACTTGACTCTCCACTGATGTACGAGGACTTGATTCTCCACTGATGTACGAGGACCTGACTCACCACTGATGTATGAGGACTTGACTCACCACTAATGTATGAGGACTTGACTCACCACTGATGTACGAGGACTGGACTCACCACTAATGGATGAGGACTTGACTCACAACTGATGTACGAGGACTTTGCTAACCACTGATGTATGAGTACTTTGCTAACCACTGATGTATGAGTACTTAACTCACCACTGATGCACGAGTACTTGACTCACCACTGATGTATGAGGACTTGGCTTATCCCTGATGTATCAGGACTTGACTCACCACTAATGTAAGATGACTTGCCTCATCACTGATGTATCAGGACTTGACTCACCACTGATGTACGAGGGCTTGACTCTCCAATGATATACGAGGACTTCACTTATTACTGATGTACGAGGACTTCTTATATATATAAAACTTCTTATATATGAAAAATGCGCTTACGGACGTGCATATATGGGCGAAATGGTCGATTTTAGCACTAAGTTTTTTTTGGAAAATTTGTCGACTCGATTTCTGTGACCAGCATTCCAAGATAATTTCGAGACTGTTGAAGAATCTACTTATACCAGAATGGACAGTATAGTGTTGAGCAGGTTAACAGTTACATCTCAGTTTCCACAATTGCTTGACAAATATATTGGCAAAAAACGTACCTTTTTTAGCGTTGCGGCCATCTTTTTTGTTTTGATAGGAACTAGTGAGATTCACCTCCATGTTTCCTATACTTAATTTTTTTTTAATACTTGTTGGTTTGTATTAGTCCATAATCACTGAAATGAAGCAAGTACGTTGCGTTAATTTCTTTATTACATTCTACACTGCACATTCATTGCATTGCTGAACGCGAGGACATTTTATTTTCATGAATTAAAAACGTACGTATATTTAAAAATTCGGAAGCTTTATACTGCGTGGTGACACGTATAACGTCTTCCCAAGAGCATTCGCTTTCCATCGCAGCGTTAGTAAGATGGAACACAGTTGTGCTTCTATGACTATCAGGTTTCTACAAATTCCTGGACAGTTAAGTATGGCATTCAGCCGTACAACTATAAATGCTTGGCTCTCTATTGTCATGGTAACACGAATGCCGCCATTTACTATACATGTATATAGTTCCACCAGTTGAAGTGATCATCCAAGATACTTACTGCGATATCATATGGATAGTGATCTCGATGTTAGCGCGGCCGTATTTCTGCAGTTGTCAAATTTACATGGCAACATGTTACTGTCGTCCGACTTGGAATCGAACTCAGAAACGTTATAAGTCTCGGGACTGAGGTTCTTGAAATATTTCATCATATGGCTATTGCCTAGACCACAAACCCCAGTCACAAGGTTCATTAAAATACGGAGATATTATAAACTGCAACACGGTTTTAATTAGTGCCGTGACCTACATCACAAACTAGTTCTCGAAGTTAGGTATGTCGAAGTAATTTTTACGGTTGTGAAAACTTAAATTCGAGATCACAGAGCATAATAATTATATTTAGTACTCAACACAGTATCATCGTACTTGCAAAAGTTAAACAGGTGAAAAAATACCACACTTAATAATATAATACCGGTATTCCCTTTACAGTGCACATCGTAAATATAAGTTTTTTTTAGAAAATACTAATCAAATAGCATACGACCAAGGCTATCCTTTATTGTACTATAACCGTGGTCAGTTTTTACTGTTTTCGAATAAAATTACACAACTACATACACTTAAACGAATTTCTAATTGGCCACCCTAAAAAAGATTATATCTTCTGATAAATTATATCAATAAATCTTAGGCTGTGTTATTTGTTCATTCCACGCACTTACTTATCTATTTCTGGAAAGAAATGGCGTATTCATATACAAAATCATCCATGCGTAACGGTTGGTGCGAAATTGCTTTTTTGCACGTTGGCCTCGTGAACACCTTGGAATAGTATCGTATTTGGTATTAATTTGTTCCCAGTAGATCGCCTTTTCTTTAAACGCTATAATTTGTTAAAACGAGCCAAGTGGAACGCGCTCATGACGTCAAATACATGCATACATTGAACGAATTTCTGATTTGCCACGTGTTTTTATAAATTAGTTTTTAAAGAAATGCTTTTAGAAGAATATAAATAATCGAAACCCCGATACTGTCCAATTTTATTGATGGAAAATATGTTTCTCGCAGTAATTCGAGCTAAACTCCACGTTATTATAAATATCGCTTTTTACAAAAAGACGTTTTGACGTACATGTCTAGATTTTGGTGCTGGTACTCGTCATTCTAACGGCCTCAGTGCGCCCAGTATTAGTTATTCTCGTTAGTATTAATACCTTTCATTAAGCCAATCGACAGAAAATACATTTTGACAAATTTCAAAAATCTAACATGTCGGGCACGTGAGCCACGAGCGCGTAAGCCATTTTGCACTAACTGTTCCGCATGGATGATTTAATACATGCATGCGTAATTTATTTCTTGAAATCGATAGATAAGTGCATGGAATGATTATAACCACAATTTTAGAAATATTGACTGAATATATCGAAAAATATAATATTTCATTGGGTGGCCAATTAGAAATTCGTTTAAGTGTAGTAACATGAACATCCATATTCATTCTAGCGTAACACCCGGCAATGATGACCATATATTTCCAACATTTTGTATTAAAACATGACTATATCTTTCAGAGACGGTTCGATCTTCTGTTCTTCCATTTCTAAACACACCTGCGTTACTATGATCCTGCCAGTTTCTATAATGGTGAAGAAGTGCAAGATCTTCCGGTACGATTACACGACGGTACCCAGGGATCAGTGCCCGTATACCATGTATCATTACGCTTGTTGTGTTCGAAGTACGTGCGAAATATTTCGTCCTCTGGCTTGGTGGGAACACTTTCTTCTCCCTCTCTAGCTTTTGCAAAGTTGTTAGTTTGAACTTCTTTACTTTCTCTTCATTGTCAATCACTGTATCATTTTTTATCCAGTCAGTTCTAAAGAACACGTTTCTAAACAAATATGCGCCTGCGTTGGTTTTCAGATGTTTTGTAATGTCTGCCCATGTATTCACACCCTTTAAACGGGGAATTATGAACTCATCAACATCAATGTTTACAATAAATTCTGAATAATGTTTCTGTCTGTATAAGCAATCATTAAGAGCTGCCAGCTGTCCAAAATAATAGATTTCCCCGTCGTGGTATCCATCTTGTGTGACCTTCTGTACCTCCATTGGGAGACGCCATTGAACTACTTCCGTTATGCCTCGTTTTGAGTAAAGGTCAAGGACACTCGCGACATTACTAGCCATCGAATGGTTATAAATGATGAACTTATGTGCTCCTAGTATTCTGTTCAGTTCAATCCACTCGACAAGTTCATAAGCTCGACTATAATTATAATGGAGCGGCGACAAACATACAGTGAATGTCCTTTCCGGTAACAATTGTGTACTTGCGTTTTGAATTGGAAGCAGATGTAGTGGTTTCGCACAATTACTTGTAACTAGGGAAATATAACTAGGAATTTTGTGTTCCTTCAAATTACACCTGAACATGTGAGCTGAATATCTGAAATAAATGAACACAATTAAATGTGAAAGACAAGTGTATATGCGAATGTATCATATTAGTAAATAAACATGGGTCCATTTAAGACAACGTTTTGACTCGGTCGTCCCAAAATCTAAAATTACGTTTGATTACTGAAACAATGCCGAGCATAGCCTTCATTGGCCAGTCAGCTTTCTTCTGAAACTTAGCATGCCTCCACCCGGATTTGAACCCGATCGACAGAATAGGCAAGCGCACTAACCACTGAGCTACTGGTGCACATATGTACTGTATGATTTGAGAAGGGAACCAGACTACGTACTTTTGTAACTTGTATAATAATTGCGTCAAAAGTTGGCTAAAAAACCAATGGGAGTAAAACCAATTAGCTCAATATATCAATATCTAAGAACCATTTACAAATTCATCTCATATATATCAGAAAGTATCGGAAGTATACCCAATGGAACCTAATCGATATTCCGCAACACAATACGTGTTTTAAGTTACTATTTGTTTAAAATAACAGTCTGTTGACATAGATGTAGGTGCCATTAGCAACGATCGGAAATTTACTGAGATTTAGCTCCGTGAAGTACCATGGAGTGTTCTTGTCAAAGTCTAACATTGATTGAAATAGTAAGTCAATACTTGGAAGTCTGCTGCCAAAACTGATAGAATTGAATGTAAATACATTATCGTGCCATAACATTACTGTCCAAATGACATGTAGTTACAGTAGCCTTCTTATGCGTAACATTATTCATACCATTAAATACTCCAACAATTCTTTTACCAACCATTAAGGATGGTTATTATTTAAAAGCATTTATTGATTACATATAGTATTTCCATATTTAAAGGGTCACCACTTTCGGCCTATCATCGAGGGACTTACTTTGTGAGCACATTAACTGTCGATCTCTAATTTTGTAATGCCAGTCACTTGGTAGGTATTGACCAGCTGGTGCTTCACCAAACGAACATGCAGGAAATAATGTATACATTGGGGTTCAAACATTCTATTGTCTTCAATGTCCACAGAGACGGTTAAAATTTAGTTTGGAAAATGAATTCTTATTGCAGAATACACGTTTACCTTTAATTACGACCTTCTGTGATCCGCATATGACCAGCACTTTCCTGTATAACGGTCACTGTGTTATTTCTATGGGCATACCAGAACAAACATCCTACCGACCACATGTGATTCGCCTTAGCACCAATAACAACAATAGCTTGTCCTGATTCTACAAGGTATGCATTAAACACAAATCCTGATGATTTGGAATCAACCGGAACCCACGTGTCCTTTTTTGTCAACATCCGGTGTGGCAAGCGTTTCTCATCACATATTACGCCATCTTGAATTTTGGTGTTGACTTTAACAATGTTGTCCGGACCACGACGCACCTGTTGTGGTGGGCCTGATGGTCTCAGTGTCGGAAGATGGTTCGGTTCCTTCATGTCGATATCGGAATGTGAGATTAACATCCATATAACAAACTTTCCTACAATCAACATAATCCCAAGATACGCGAGAAAGCGATAACATTTAAAACATGCCCGCTTAATCCTCATGATGCTGTTTTCTTAATTACTAATATGATTCGTTTACTATTTGTATGTTGGTAGCTCTCGTGGAGTCATTTGCCACGCCATTAGTTAATCACATAAGAAATAGCAAGTTACTATTATATATCCTTCATGTTTTATGCAATCTATTTCAAGGGAACAAATATACGTTTAGAATGAATAAAATATTCAAAACAAATGATTCAACTTCCTTTATTTTGCGTGTAGTATTCACAATCTGTCCGAAAATATTTGGTTGAAATGTATTTATGCTAACTAGATCAACTACCGGTAGTCATTGTTTCAGTTTATACTCCATGCATTCACAAGAACCAATACCATATAAAACATACCGACTCTATAGGTACACATGTATACAGTGCTACAACAAATAGTTATAAGTAGATATCCATCTTTCATTAGCCTGAACAATGGGTTTATAGATGTACCTGTTTTATTGAATGGATACTGTGTATACCTACTCGTATAAATAATTTACGCGGTATTGACCCAAACATGACTGTATATTACAAATTACATTTGAGGTATTTTGTAAGAAGCATCGAAAGAGAAAACAAATCGTTTATGATTTTTATGTTCCATGGGTATAATAGTTCAAGATTCGTGCACTTTTAAAGCGTATTAACTCTATTTCGACGACAAAAACACGTTTTAGACGTTTTATCACAAAACAATGTTTTATGAATAATTGAACTTACAACTTACATTACGATCAAATGTGCTATTGTTGAAAACTACCGAACATGTTTACGTCACGGCTTTTTTCGGTATTGATACATTTCTACGGTGTAACAACGTCAAATATATTTTACTGCGTTATTCACGCAATAGATTTTAGGGAATTTTGCGATTATTTTTCTTCTTGATAAATAAGTCCAGATTCGTATATAAATATTTTAAATCGGTCAAGCCAACAAAATGCGATCTTAAGAGCATTAATTTTTGTATATGTTTTTGCAATTTACTAACTGGAGTTTAGTCCCTTTAAACATATATAGTAACATCTTTGTACAAGGAACTAGTCGTACGGCAGTGGCCATCTATAATTTGTTCATTATATTGATAAGGTATAAAATATAAAGCTATAAAGTTCATTTTACACCTCCCGATAACAAGTAATTCTGTCTATTTTACTCTATCAGCATGTCATAAAAATCATAACATGTACTTGGTTGTATGTGTCTTTCAGTGAATCCCCCTATTTTGGAAACATACACATAATCCGAGACTAAGGGATCGAAACAATTGGTCAAAATTGGAAAAAGTTTAATTTGATATCCAAATTTCCTGTTAAAGCCAATAGATACGAGTATATCGCTGACGTAGAAAGAGAATTTCGTAAGTACTTACAGACCGTTTAATACCAAAGACAAAATAAAAATGAAACCATTAAGTCCCTTGCTTGACGCTGTGCATTATTTTCTCTCACGTCCTCGTGGCGATGGATATTTAACATCAAGAATGGTGTGTCGAGCGTGATTGATAAGTTAGAACACTTGCTTTACAATCGACCTAAAATATGTTAGTATAACCTAGTTCTTGAACTGTTCAAATGCGGTTTGACAAACAACAGTCATATTTAACTCGAATGCATTGCATCTTATTTTGTACATGCATGTGATCTATTGCTTGTAATCATCCTGAAACGAAGATGTAGGTAAATGCCTAATATAGTATATGCTTTAAAAGTTTCAAGTCAAACTGTAGAGATGTGAGTATTGCTTGAAAGTATTATTATAATTTTAAGAAATCCAGACAGATATTGAATTTTAAAAATAGCTACTCAAACCGTGCATGGTGATTTGTGTCAAGTCTATATGTAAACATGTTTGTGGAATAGAAACATGTGGTAATTGTTTACATGCATTACTTACTATAAATAAAAGAATTTCAGACATATGTCTACTTTCTCATTAACATGATGTCTTTGTAAATTTTAAAATGTTCACAATTTTGATTGGTGCATCTTGATTATACAGTGGACAGTTGGGTTTTGCATTATGTCACGTAAATCACTATTTCCATAAGAAGACAATTAACATTAATGCTTTGTTACAGTTTAAAGCAGATTGATCAAAATAAAACATCGAGCATATCACTTAAATTCAAAATGAGTAAGAGTATAATGTACATATTTAAATTACTAAAACTCTTTGATGGTAACATATAAATACATTATTTGTTTTTCAATTTGGTAACATGTATGGTCACGTAAATTACAGTTTGAGTAAGCAGTTAAATCACATGTCCAATTTAAAAAGATGTCTACCGAGAGAAAACATAGATTTTAGCAAATATACGTCACAATGATCAATGACAACAATGAAAGTGTTTAAAGAGGCATTCCCTATAACTAGCATATTTTCTCTACTATCACATTGAATGAGCAAAATGTACAAAGAAATATCAATTATCATAACTTGATAGAAGAAAGTGCGCGCAAATATGTCTCTATAATGTCAAAAATATATTCAAATCACCAATAATAATTTATGGCTTCCAGCGATTTATCATTATGTGGTCAAAGGGAAACAACTCGTGATTATTTTGGCTCGTGATGGAAATATATTTTTTTTTCTCGGTAATTGGTGGGAGCTTTATGTTGAAGATTTGAGGCAATGATGATTTTTATTTACTGTATGAGATTCCTGAATCAATTTAAACGATCACAGACATAGGGAACGCCTCTTTAAAGTTTATTATAACAAAATAACATGTTTATTTATATGTGACTGCTATCATATCAGTTTGATAATCCAGAACGAGTAGGAGAAATAGTATTTCATACTTTGTATGTAAAGTTAAAGTGTATATAGCTATATCTAACGCTCATTTAATGTCAAAATAATTACTTGCATCGTATTTAGTATGATACTTGACTACCTTAATCTCAAATTAAAACTGTGGATGGGTTCTGTGTACTTTGATTCAATCGTCGAAAAAATAAACTATTCTTATAATTTCAATCGTCGACTTAGGGTGTTCTAGAACACTTTCGTATGAAAACGGGCAATTTATATGTCCAATAAATCACAGAGGGAGTTTCTGTAAAAGATGATCTAATGGATATGAAAGCATAATTGTTTTTCAGTTTATAAATTTGTTTGAAAAAATATCCTCAGATATAGCTCTATACACTTTAAACATTTATAATGGTAAGGTAATTACATATTGTTCTACATAGAGTAGTTTAAAGTTCTATACCGTATTAATACGGTATAGCATTTTGGAGGTAAAATACTTAAATAATCACAAAATCCTGATGTTTCACAAGTTATATTTTATACCAGTGTGCTTGTTTTTGGAATATACGCCCAACCGCTTTAAAAACGCACCACTATTGAAAATAATCAAAACTTGTCAAAAATAATTTTTTGCTAAAATTAATAGTTTACAGGGTTTGTTCAGTTCATAAACTTGACATAATTAAACAAAACGATTTTTTTTCATTCGGAATACCCGGCCCAAATAACTTTTTTTTATTTTGCATGTTTTGCACGTGCAGCTCGATCGCGTCGACCTATGTGGCGAATATTGACTTTAAACTATACGCTGTTAGTTTACACTTGGAAAAACAATAGAAACAGTATTTGCTACTGGTATTTTATGCTGCGAATATCTCGAATATTTGTTTGGATGATTGGGCCTTCGCATCCAACTGAAAAGAGCACCGGGGCCTTAGCATGGCGGTTCAGCTGTCTCCACAAAACGATTGTGGGCTTAGAACATATATTCCTAGAGAATTACACAGTCAACGACCGACCTGGATGTAACAAGCTAAAGGTATTGAGCCCGAGCTAAGAGGAAACATGACACATATTGTGCCATTGAAATTGGTTCCACATGGCTGCACACAGTGTCAAAAGAATGTCGTTTGTCAATAAACAAGCCAACAGTACATTTTTGCATTTTCATAACTATTCTTTTTATAATTGTCAATAAAAAGGATAATAATTTTTGTACACGCTTTAACGTGTTTTCTCCCGTTAAGAGCCGAATGGCCCAACTTTTTGTCTTCAAGCTCCTTCATAGTGTTGATTTGAGGTGCCATATAAGCACCACGGGAAATATCCTGACAGTCTGATGCTCATAACCAAGATTTCAAGTTTAAATAAGGCTTGAATCCATCTTAGGTTCACATAATGCGTATATCTGGACCGCACTCGGTCGTATGGTATTAGCCAAACAGCCAAAGCCTCATAACATTTATAATTTAATTTAAGATTTGCTTGGATGGTAAAAAAACATCACGTCGAACACAAGTCTATCCTATTGCGTAATTAATGATATTCTTGAGGAGGAGAAACCACGTACACGCATCAATGTAGCGGGCTCTTAATTGCTTTTGAAATTGTGACTTTCACTTTGAACAATGGATCACTGTGTTATCTATATCATAATTTATTTTAAACTCGTAATAATGGCTTGAAAATCACACAACTAAAGATTATTAATCCGAAAATAAATAACCATATATTGACGTTTTCATCACTAAAACCGATATTTCGTATGTGGTGCGTTTTTAAAGCGATTGAGTGTACAGGCATCTATGCCAAAACATAGTGAATATTTAACAATTTTATTTGATTTTTGCAAAGACCTAAATTACCTAGGTAATTTAGGTCTTTGATTTTTGCTATACTGCACACTGAAATGCGACACAGTTCCTTTAACCAGTCATAAATACATAAAAAAACAAAAAATGTAACAGCTCATACTTAACTACCGAGCGTTAGCTTTAATATTTAAATTAGTAAACCAGATACAAAAAGTAAACAGGGGAGCCATGTTTCCCTTCTTTCTGTACTAAAATCTGGAGACGCGCCGTGTTTTATACTTTCCCGTCGGTCACTAAACAAGTCTCTGAAAAGTTCCTTTCCGTTTCCGGTTTTTGATCGGACACAACAATCGAAATGGTGAGTAGCGTAAACTTCATCACAGTATGACTTGTTATTCTAAGACGTCACTGATTATTTGCTAAATTTGTTCTATATTCATAACATTCATATATGGTCTATAATATATTGTTTGATGTTCTGGCAAACCCGAGATGTAGACGGATGTTTCAGGCACTGTTGATGTTTACATGAATTTTTTTTACAAAATTGACTTTCCTGCAGTAAAATAATGACATTTCTATCTTTCTTTCAATACTCCTACGTTGTACTCTTCGATATCACATATCTATCACAAGGGCATATACGGAAGAGGGAAAACAACTGCAAATCATTTTATTTAGAGTGATGGGTGAATCTAAAAGCGAGTAACCAGGGGTGCATTCGTAGCGTCTGTTCTGGAACACTTGGAACAGTGTTCCTTCTGTTCCTGTTCCAGCATCTTACGAACAAAATAAAACTGTTCTGAACAGTGTTCCGAATGTTCCACTCCAAGTACCTTACGAACAAAATGGAACAGGGACAGAACAGGAAGTAACAATAAAATAAATAAATAAATGTAGAAAATAAAACTTTTAAGGTTGACGATATTGTCAGTTGCAGCCGTTATATTTGTTGAAAAAATATGACACAAGAAAATTTCCAAACATAAAAGTTCGGTGATTTCCGTTTTTCTCCGTTAACATACTATTGCCAAGGTGATCTGAATAACACATTTCGTGAAGTTTCCGGTTGTCTCGTTTTCGTTGAAATCACGTGACCTGTTCTGCCTGCACCACCTTTTATTTGGGAACAGATAGAACATGTCCGGAACACTGTTCCGGGCTGTTCGTAAGACTGTTCTCTGTTCTTTCTGTTCCGGAACAGTGAGAACTGACGTTTCGAACACACCCCAGGTCTAAGAAAGTGTTATATTTACAGATTATCTATAAGTTTACACAATATCTGTAAAATCATAGATTTTGTATTCTGTAAATTTACAGATTATGAAAATCAAAGTTATATATTTTAGCATATAAGCACTGATTCGTGTTTATTTCAATCGGGATGGTATTTGGGTGAATATTTGATTAGGGGTGTTTTGGTTCTGGAAAAGCTCTAAAATAAACATGTTCAAAACTCTTCGTTGGGTTGGTATTTCTTTTAATATATGTTTGAAGGGTATTCTCTAATGTTTTGCAGCGAATAATATTGAAATATATCACTGTGGTATGCCAATTGGTCAGTGCGACCAGCAATCAACACCGTTACGGACAAACACACTTCAAACTGGATTATTATTACAAACAGTGCTCCAGATAATTTTTAGGTGCAATGAGTTGTTCACTCCCTGTTTTCAAAACTAATGAGTGAAACACTCCGGAGACAAAATATCAATGACTTCGGATTTAAACACATAGATTGATAGTCACATTCAATATAAGTAAGCAATAAAAATTCCCTTTTTCCAAATGCTTATAAATCATAAGGCTGTCAATATATTGACTAAGTGGAAATAAAATGCATCTATTTTTCATGACACGATGTGAAAATGAACTGTGAACAGCATTTAATTATATTGAATGATCTGCATTCAAAATTATTTTTAAAGTTTGTTTTGTGAATTGAATTACATGGTTAATAGATTTATCTGTAACATCGACTTTTACTAACCGTGAAACTCGCATTTTTCGCGTGTTGTCAATGTGCTTCTGTCACGCATGTATTTTCAACTATTTTCAATTTTGTGTTGGAAAGTTTCAATTCAAGCTTTTATTATAGCATCTCCCATGATAAATAATATGCAAGGTCGTACATACTCTCATGTGTTACCACATCTGGTTTAAAATTAACGCATATGAGAGCTACAATCCTGCATATTTACCGATAAAAACTTTTGTTTTTGAAGTGACATTTGTCAGTGGATTTTTCTACTGTACACCGTATTGGTGTGGATAAAACCAAGACAACTGACCGGATTACGGAAGAGTTACTTTCCTTCGACGCATCGAAATCGATCAGAATGCGTGATCGTCTTTTTCAATGCGTTTTACGACGCACAGAAATAATTTTTAATGCGTTTTTCGTTAATTTCAATGCGTAATCACGCTTTCACGCACCTTATCTGGAGCTCTGTACAAACAGTGTCCGATAAATCCGGAGCCCGTGGGCTACTAGAAATTTTGGCCGGGCTACCAAAAAAACTCAAACGTAAGCCCGCCGGGCAATCATAAAATCTCAGAATTGGTAGTCCGGTCATTCGTATTTTACAATAAATCGAGTCTATAACTTGTCTAATTACTTTAAAAAAGCGACAATATACAGGCATACATGTATATACTGAAGACCCCAATAAACAATCAGTAATTGCCTCTTGCAACCTGCCAGCAATCAGTTAATCCCATCAAAGGTGTTAAAATTCGCCGACAATCTGATTAAATTGCTCATCGGGTTGTGTATAAAGCCCAAACTCAAATTCTTCAACCATACTTTTGGATTCCGGGCTTTAGCAGTCTACGACGACGTCAACAAAAATGGAAATTGGTTTTGCGATTTGTCAAAGCTGTATTGGAAGGCATAAATAAAAGACTTGAGCAGTGAAATATACAAAAATGTCTTATTTAAAAGAATTTGCTATCACTGATCACTCAAATGACGACAATTTGAAATGTCATATGTTTTCGCGACCTTCACATACGATTTTGGTCCAACTATGAAAATTCGAAATGTCTGTAGTCAACAGAAACATTAAAATACATACCAGCAGATGTTAAATTAACAACAGGTGTGTTTTACCCTTCATATTGAATTAATCATGACACTTTTGTCTTCCAAATCTACATTGTTTGTACATGTCCAGCAAGGACTACAAGGGAAGTAACTCTGCTCTGACTGACATTCAGAATAAAAGCACTGGATGCATTTAGAGTCAATACTACACACAGTTAAATATAGTTATACACATAGGCCTACAGTCTGGATGGAAGTGGTATCAATTCATTCATTTTACTAGGCCTTAAATGATATTAAAATGACAGCCAGCAAAACATATAAAGAAGCCAAGTGTAAATTACAAGACAGAAAGGATGGAGAAAGAATGGACATGTTTTCTTCAATTTGTGCATGCAATTTATGTATTAATGGTGCCTGGTTCAAGGGAAAGCCCTAGTACAGTACAACATGTATAGCTATTTACCGACATAACAATGAATATGAAATAAAAATATATACCGGCCGGGGTATCAGGTTACCAGGAACTAGTCATGTTGACCAATCATATGACAAGTACATTTGACAAACATTGCCATATTGACACATCTATCAAAGTTCACTGCCAATATGGAGCAAATTTATACTGGTACTTTGGCAGTTGCAATTTCTGGCCAACTAGAAAAAATTCCGGGCTACCAGAAAATAATTCTGGTAGCCCAGTGGGCAACCAGCAAATTTAGAAATTTGTCGGACACTGACAAATATCAAATAAATTACACAAAACATGGTTTGTAGTCACACACAGCATCACCGTCAAATGGATTACCAAAGAACCGCTAATTTTTAGGTTTCTATCATTAGTAGTTTTGTACATCAATGTGTCTACACATTTTTGCATTAAAATCAATCTGTACATTCGTTTTATCCACCAATTAAATTGGCTTTGAATTGCAATGAAACTCAATATTCTGCATGTATATAAAATTGATATAACCCCTGGTAGAATGGCATGCTTGCAACAGTATAGTTCACATTTGACCATAATTACTGGCAATTTAATATGTCGTAACGGTGTTGACATGCATACCAAAGACCGTTTATGCATGCTCGACACCGTTACAAAACGTCAACACCGTTACAAAACGTAACGGTGTTGCATGAAATGTAACGGTGTCGACCAGTAACGGTGTCGACAATTACTCTTTAAACGCGTGTATCAGGCGTGTTTCTATAGCTAAACATGTGCCTGATTTCTTATATTACTACAAATCATGATACTATTTTTATTGTGCAGTAAAATAAATTGTATCTCCGCAAACTGTCAAGGAAAAAGATGAACGGTGTCGACAGACAATAAACCTAACTTTCACATTTACCGAAGATACACAAAATTTGTCAAAGTTTCACGATTGACGTAGGCGCTTGCTAGTAGAGGATAAAAGGACGTTTCGTGTACGGAAAAATTGAAAAATGCCGTACCTAACCGTACCGAAGTATCATGACTGAAACACGTAACGGTGTGGACACAGAAAATTTCGGACACATTTTAAAATGCACATAGCTCATTAGCAAATGAATTGTTACAAATGAAAAATATTGGTTTCCGTTACAGTTATGTGTATTGTTAGATATAACAGTAAAAAAGTATATTAAAGGAAGGAATTGGCTACTTAAAATTATATCAAAAAGACATGTTGTGGTTTCCGGACACAACACCGTTACGAAAAATAGGGGGGTCAGCACTATAAAATTCTATAGAAATCCATTGATATGGCCAGTTGGTATGAAATAACCACGACACTACGTCTATCTAAGATTACAAATCATGCAGATACATAGAACAAACTGTTAATGCATATAATTTTCTATTTAATGACATTGGACACAGAATTGTCTCTAATCAAATATTCACCCATTTATTAGACATATTATCATGTATTTCGAAAAAATGTGCTTTTAATTAATTTCAAAAATGAAAAATATGCAATATTTCAAAGTCAATATTTTGGAAAATGAAGCACATTTTCTGTTTTTAATAATGATTTACTTTCAATATAAAACCAAATAAAACTGCGATTTTTGACTTAAACATGTTTTCTTGAAATTTGAGGCCTCTATTCTGTAAATTTACAGATATTTTGTAAATGTATAGATATTGTGTAAATATAACACTTTCTTAGACCTGGTAACGACGAATGCACTGGTCAGTCATTTGGGTATTCGTCAGTTGCATCCATGGCCCATCACACCGGGATTTTTACTTTCGGTTTGTCAAAAAACCCATGGACCTGTGAGGTATGCATGATGGTAACATCACCAGAATTCCCCGACCATTAAATATTGTCCCAGTGGACCCGGGTATTGGTTCGTTTGGAGAAACAATTCCCAACATTTCATCAGCATTGTGACATGCTTGTGAACCTGGAAGCTAAAAATAAATTTCCCAATAGCCGTCGGACAAGTCCGACAGTTTAGTTCTCGGTCTGGTGTGCATACCTTTCCTTCGGACCGTGTGTCCGATGATTCGTAATCGTCCGGGTACGTTTTGTAAATTGTATTGAGTACGTTACAATGTGTATTTTGTAAGACTTATTTTGATTGGTCGGTAATAATTTTGTAAGCCAATCACAAAGCGCGAACCATATTTCTAACTCTGCGGTCTTGTACTCCCATTTTGAAGTCTCTTCCAATTTCTTGTGTGAAACACGGAAATTTTTGATAAAATCGAAAGAATTATCGGTAATTGGCCACCGGACAACAAGTTTAATGCTGAATTCTTGATGACAGTACTCAGAAACGAGGAAAGTCATCTCTTACTGTGTGTACGTTGCCTTAAAAGGGAAATTGAACATATTTGCTTTTTGTTGAGTTTTAGCGATCAAAAATCGGTCCGACAGATTTCCTTCTGGTCTGACAGTTTCTCAAAGTCCATCAGACTGTTGTCCGTCGGATTGAATCGGATTGTCAGCGACTATCGGGAAGTCTATAAAACATGGCTGTTAGCCTGGCTATCCACCGCCCATCCCCTGTTGAGAACTGTGCTAGAGCGCTTGGTTGTACAACAGTACTAACCACAACTGGCACGCTTGCTGGAAGTCACTAGTGTATAAGGTTTTTGAAACAATGCCCGGTGATACCTCAATGCTCCTGGACTGATTGAATGTCACCATTCTGATCTAATAAAAAATATGCCCATTCTAAGTAGCCATGTTATATTTTTTGCAATATGTGGTTGTAAGAATGGTATAAGAAGTTGGCCTATCGCCTTTGGTGAGCATTTTATTTGTGTCACTGACTGATTATGGCTGAACATTAACACTATTTATTACTGCTGTAGAACCATTGATTGTGTTTATTGTAGTACATTTCACCACCACAGAAAAGTCATCATTTTCAAGTTAAATAGGAAATCTAAACTGAGCGTGTACACATTCAATATTTAGTGACTATTGAGACTTTTCTGAAAGAAAAGAAGTTTAGCTATTGTGACGGGATCATCAGCATGTTACTTGCCAATCGTTGGTTAGATTAGTGTCCGAGGCAACTACTTGAAACTCAACATAGTTGTTCACAAACAACAAGGTGGAGTGGATATTGACAAGGCTGATATCCCTGTGACCTATATATATTCCTTATTGGGTTTGCTGCCCTCGTTACTCTTAGAATTTTTACTCGCTATCAAGAATAAGAGAGTGCCCAGCTGCTGCACTCATAGGTGGTACTCTAGTGTTAAGTGTACCCATGGTATGAAAATGTGTGAATTTGCCAGCACTGTTGCCCATTCTAAGTAGCCATGTAATGTTATCTGCATTGCATGGTTGTAAGAATGGTATAAGAATTTGGCCTATCGCCTTTGGTGAGCATATTATTTATGTCACTGACTGAATATGGCTGTACATATATAGATAAAAATGCATAAGTTTATCTTATTCGAAGTTCAGAAATATTTCATTTCAAATTTCACCATTTTACTTTCAGGCGGCCCATAAATCATTTAGAATAAAGATGCGACTTGCTAGAAAGCAGAAACAGAACAGACCTATTCCACAGTGGGTTAGAATGAAGACAGGAAACACAATCAGGTTTGTTCTTTTATATTATTATATAAATGTGCACTTCAAAAAGTTGCCTTACTTGATTGATGTCCAGTTCTCCAGTCTGATAAAATAAAAAACAACGCTTTTAAGTGATTCCCACCTACACACTTAACTATTAAAAGTCTTTCGGACGATACTTTAAAGACTACTTATTCAGTTGTTTTGAGTACCAGACTGTTCCACCTGTGACCCATTTTAAGTAGCCATGTTGTATTAACTTTGTACAATGTGGTTGTAAAAATGGAATAGAAACTCTGCCTATCGCCTTTAGTGAGCATTGTGTGTGTTATCACTGACTGAATATGGCTGCACATTGTTTGGTTTCATAATGTATGTTGTAATGCAAATCTGGATTGAACATTATGCCAGGCATAATCGCTGTAAGGTCGAAGTCGCCGACTATCGATTTATTTATTTTGAGGGCTTAATTTGTTGCAAAACTACGGTAACTATATTTATTGATTTATAAAGGTACATACCATAGTTTTGCACTAAGCTCTTGGATTTGCTCCATTCCTTTACACTGTTAGAGATCTAACTACACTCATAAGAGGTCACATGTTCAAATGACCTCTATTGCACAATGATGTCACATAGTTTGTAAATCTAATGAGTCATGAAAATCAATAGTCTCGGCAGTTTCGCTGCTCTTTCAGATTTGTGAAAGAAGCAATTTGATTGGATGACCTCATAAAGAGTGTAGTAAGATTCTATATCATTGTAAAGCAGAGCAGCGTAATAAGGATCTGATTTTAATGAGATTGATTGTCGTTGAGAATTGGAACTTATTGTGGTAATGTTTTCTGATTTTTAGATACAATGCCAAGAGGCGTCACTGGAGGAGGACAAAGCTGAAGATGTAAAGGCCTGCCTGTTGTCTACAGTCCTATATTGATTACATAAAACATTCTTTATATGACTCATATATGTGTGTGTGTTTCATACATCAAACTGATAGTGTATGTTCTTCTGTGAGAAATAAATGGCTGTGGAATTGTACACTTGGTTGTTAAGTCTATCTGCCCGAGGATCCATCTTTAATTTTGAAGTGGCATATATCACTGGCTTAGAATGAGAAGTTGTACTACTTGCGACTTTATAAGACTGATGCATGTCAGCATCACAACACACCTATGAGCCTATTTTAATGAAGATCAGAACTTGTCATGTTAACTTAATGTTGTTGAAACCGCTTATTTTACCATAAGTAAAGAGTAATTTTCGGACAGTTTTTTTCTTGTTCACTCAAAATATCTGTTTTGTACTTACGACCTTCATTCTAAGCCAGTGATATATACAATTTTTTTCTAAATTAGTTCCTTCAACATGATGTGAAGTAAGGTGCACTGTTGGTAGCACTAGAAATATACTGAAGATAGTATGCCTTACATAGCACTGATGAATAGGGACTGGAGTTCGGAGATTCTAACTTGGTCCTGTTTAAATGTTTGCATCTATAGTGGGATTCCAACCTAGACTGAAGACATGGCATTGTCTATCACAAGGTACTGGACCACCATAACTCCATGGATTGAAAAATGATACAATGGACAGCACCACTTATGGCGACCTCTTATCATAAATGGGGTTGTAAAAACAGTTTGCACTGCACCTAGATCAGCCTCATGAATCAGTGCTTAGTCAAGTTGCCAGTCTAATATATATCACATGAAATATATATACATGCTGGTTGAATGAGAATGAACACCTATATAGTATATAGATAGTAGTCAGTGAAGCAATACCATGTGACTGACATCACTATAAGCAACAAACCCAATACAAGACTTGCCCACGATTACTTTGCACATGTCCGTTGGTCTGTCTGTAGACCAACATGGTTAGCGCTCAATACTTGGGAACGCATTGCCCTAGGATCTTTAAACAAATGGAAGGATCCAGATTTCTTGATGGAGGGCAAACCGATAGTCCCCTCCAGTTGGGGACTAATAAGTCTAGCTCTGCCCCAATTTATGTCTACGAAACCTTCAACAATGAGGTGAAAAATATTGATTTTGAGCGCCCTGTGAAACTTTTGGCGAGAGGACTACCGATAAGTTTCACAATATTTGCACCAAGTGTACTACCTAAAGCAGTATTTGTGTAAAATAGTCTCGGTCCAGGTATGGTATTCTATATTGCTCTTGTTCAGTGCAAGTGGGATAGCCAATAATATATCGCCTGTTATTGTCATAAGTTTAAATATGTTGTGATCAGGTGTCCGTTTTCTAAGCAAAGCGCTACCGAGCGCCTTCATTCAGTTACCTCCAGTTCAATTAAATATGGAAGGTGTGAAATGCGCTATGTAGTGCTTTGCTTAGGAAACAGACTCGTAACTGTTTATAAATCCTTAAGCCAAGTAAGATCAAAATTGAATACTCTCCTAGACTATGAACTCGGCAAAAAATAATATGGGATAGTATGAAAAATATTTGCGAGGTAGGGCATTATGCCTCATATTAAAGACCCCGGGGATAGTACTTATAGAAGTACGAACTATAACAAATCAACAACTTCTGGATTTGTACAATTTATTGATACAAAAGTTATCAAAAGCACTTTCAGAATAAAGTCAAAATTCTTCAACTTTGCAATGGCACATGTATATGAACTAGATCTTACACTTCGTGAATTCTTATCTGAATTCTGTATTTTAACTGAATTGCCGTAGAATAACATGCATTGCATCCTTCTCTGTTTTTCTATTTTACATAACAAAGTTAACACATATTTTCAGAACATGCAATAAATCAAGACTAGTGCTTTGAATTACTGTACACTTCAAATAAATAATATGTCACAAACAAATATTTGAAAACGCTGGCCTACGTCTTACCACACAGACATTTTACCCTAACCCCACGATATGGTGCACTCGTCTGATCACCCGGACATTTTACCCTAACCCCAAAATAGTGCACTATCATATTGGATACTTGCTACATAAAGCAAATGTTTTACTTTATCTCGACACAAAATCAAATTATGAAGCATTTCGAAGGCTCCGTGGAAAACTATGGTAACTACCTTAATTTATAGAAGCATATACCACAGTTTTGCACGAAGCCCTCGAATTTCGCTTTACAAGGCTTGTCAGTGTTTTCAATTTTTCCCAAACCACAAAATCATATTAATACTCAGTATTTTCCAGAAAACGACCCCTACCTAACTGCTAACACTATACATGTAACAAAGACACACATAGAATATAAGACTGATAAAAATATAAAATAGTAAGCAAAACATTGATAATTCATTGTTAGTACAAAATGCTGTAAAATCATTAATTTTTTGCGGGGGATTAAATTTCGTGGTTCACATTCACCAACCATGAAATTTTAAAAATCCCATCAAACAATAATTTTGACCCTTGTGTTTATTACCTGCAATGTAAAATCGGTGAATTAACGTCCCACCAATGGTTTGTTTTACCAAAACAACAAAGTTTTGTCCCATCGAAATTTAATGATTTTACGGTAGTACATAATAAACAGCCTTTATAAACTATACAAAACATGTTCTGTATACTATACATAAAACATGCACTGCTTTAACAAAATCTTCAAACCATGATATGAAATCAGTGTGAGTTCTCACTACATAATGGAGGTGAATTTAATCACAAGGTTGGGGAAATAACAAGAAATTTACCATCAATCACTGAGGTAACAATGAATCACATATTTTCTCAAAATTTTAATTTAGTGGATTTTGGAAAAAAATTTCTGTGTGTCACAATTTTGGCGATTACTTATTTAAATATTAATTTATTGAAGAAGGGCATGCCCTAGTTCCATACTTAGTGTGGATTATATAGACACAGGTTTCTTTATTATTGAGGAACACTATTTAACAGGAACAGGTATGTAACCCTGGAATGATCAGAGTTTGTAACAAGAAACGCACACAAAATGCATTTTTTTGCTGTATTAAGCACTAGACCATGTTTCTGTCTTAAAGAACTTGATCACTGGTTTTGCAAAATGATATGTGGGAATATTTGAGCTGGTATTTCACCTTAAATCGGAAGATGGTTTTATACAAGATATTGGCCTGCAAATCATTGAGAATTATCTTGGCGTAACAATGAATCAGGGGTGTCGACAGAGACAAACTATAAATCCTGAAAATCAAATGCAGCTGACCAATTTTGCAAAACAAAGAGACCTGAACCACATTGTTTCCATATCTAACTCATTTGTATTTAATAAAATACTAAAGAGCACACAAAATTGACCATAAATTCCCCATTTCTTATGAGTTTTTCTTCAAATAACTTTTATCTTGGTAAAAAACTGGATCTTTTTCAGGACAGATAAATCTGGAATAATGACACCCCTGTATGTAATCTTTCCTTAGCGATTGGCAAGATTTGTATTACAATACTTATCATTACAACTCAACATCTATAATCATAATGTTATATAATATAACATGTAGTAATGTATGACAAGCAAATAATCTCAAAAGAAAAATGTCACAACAACTTATTGCTGTCATGGGGAACACATTTACCAAATGTAAACAAGACAATATATCAAAGTGCTAACATCAATATCAAATTATTAATATCAATTCCCCCAGTCATGCACATTTTGTTTCAACTAAAAACAAGACTGTGTTCAGTAAATGATTATGCCCTGGTGGAAGCCTCGTCCATAATTTCAAATTTTAGTAACAGTGACCTTGACCCCAACTTTGAATTCTGTGGTTTTCCAGGCATAATCTGACACGGTAATAAAAAAACTTAAATAGATCACAATTATCTTGAATAAATTTGAATTTCTGATTTATAACATGCAGCATATGCCAGAAATAAAATATGCAATATTATTCTATGGATGTTAAGACAGTTCTTGCCATACTACATCAACATAACATTTTGTAACTATTTTCAAAAATAAATATGTTGCAGAATTTGCATCAAGGATGCAAGTAACATAAAATAAATGGCATTTTAACAACACTTGCACTAAAATGCATAAACAAATTGCTATAAAATGTAATAACCAACAATAATGTGTACAGTGACATAGGACAACACAGAAACATAACTACATACATTGAATGAACACACTGCATGCAATCTCACGTGGTATAGCTTGGCGAATTTGACACAACCCTGACCTTTTGATTACCATAATTTAACAGTCAATATCTTGCCTGTATTTATATAATAACCTTGGTTCTATGTTTTCATAGTCGGGGATTATCACAAAGATGCTTGATTTGTAATACAAACACAAATTTGAAATACCAATATTGCACAATTTGCTTGCGGAAATTGATATATTCCAAGCAAGAACCTTTTAATATATTCATGTTATCATAAAGGTCATGTGCGTGTCAAATTCACCAAGCTACAGCACCACACTTCTACATCAACATACATCTATAGAAGCTTTATAATTCTTTCAACAAAATTTCTATCACATTTGCCAAAACATACTCATTACACATGTTTTGTGTAAGTTAAATAATACAGATAAACAAAAGGATTGTTTTCACTCAACTTGTTTAAACTCAGACATAAGCACATTTTGGTGTATTTATTGTTTTCTTTCAACTAAAGCTACATTGTACCCTAAATACCGTATTGCGTCTCACCAGTCAACAGTTCTGTGCACTGATCATATACTGTTGTCTGATATAACCCCAGTATAAAAAGCTTCAGACATAGATTGGTAATCTACTCCTTAAGTCACATATCTTAACCCATGTCTCATGAACAGTTAATGCAAACATATGTACACAATGTAATCATCCGAGCATGTGATGAGGACTACTGTTTTCCCTGGTTGAGTCAGGTGCTGGACTTCTTCGCTTCTTGCTACGACTTGGACCATCTAAGCCATAACCCTCCATAGCTTCAAGAGGCGTGTTCATATCCTGAAGCATGGAATCTACATAGCACGGCAGAAAATGCTTCACAAGTGATTCAAAATAATTTTTCACAGATTTGCCAACAGCAAATACGTCTGATGTGGGCTGGTTAAATTTAAAGCAGTTCTTGAACACCAAATTAACATCACTAATGAAATCTGTAACGGTATCATAGTGTGCAAAATGACCTCTCCGCAGTTTTGATTTTATTGTGGACAAATCCATGGGTGACTGTATAATTTTGTGATAGCTTGGAACCTGTAACAAAAGAAACATAAATTTGTATCAATACAATATTCAGCAAATCATTAACGTATGTGTAGGTTAGACTGATGTTAAAGCTGAATCATTTTTAATTTTGTGTTTTACAGTTTAGCACTGTTTTTCAACAATTTTGGCATCATGTAATATATTGAGCAGATGACATTTTCCGATCATTTATCAACCAGTATTGACTTGTCTTTCCACAAGCAACAAACAGCTGCTCCACATGTGGAGGACATGACTATAACCAATACAATGGATACATAAATTTCTAACCTAGAATGTGAACCTGAAATACTTGAGTGACAAGCAAGTGTTACCCAGGTAAAGACTATTTTTAAGTAGATATTTCAATTTCATTACAAAATTAGAATAAACTCATTTCTCATCTCTATACGAGTCAGTTTTTTAAATTACCCTTCAACTTCCATCACTAGTCTCTGATCAAGATAGTACACATGTACATGAATAGATCATACAGGGGTCATACAATTCCAGATTAATCCGGATAAGCAGCATTAGAAAGATTTACAAAGTAAAATTTCTGTGATGAAAATTTTCAAAGAATTGACAAAGGTATGGCCATTTAAAAGTTCCTTGTCTAAATTTAAACAATTGAACAATGTTTTAACCCTTTTAAAGGTGTAGGGATGTGTGCTAATTGGACCCAAAACAGGGCTCGACACTAACACTGGTCCCCTGGTCCGAGGCCAGTGAAAATTAAGAAGGACCAGTGAAAATCTTGAAGGACCAGTGACTGTTTTATTTAAAAATTTTAAGTTTCTTTGCTGGGGGACCAGTGACCAAAAATAGTTAGTGTCATGACATGCCCAAAACAAACTTGCAATTAGTTTTTAGGATTGGACATTATGCCTCTGTAGGACCCCTGATTATACAACAATAGAATAGTTAGACTTACTGATTTAGGAACTGGTTCATGAAATACTGTACTGATCTCTAGACAGAACAACTCTAACAGTATCCGTTCACATACCTGTAAATATAACATATCCATCATTAGTTATAGCTTAACTCACATTTGTGGTATAGAGTATGGTAAACAATATGAGAGAACTTCAGTAGTAGAAAACTCCAGGAGCAAAGATGTTCTTTGAATGAAACTCTTACATAACATTGAGCATAAACAGACTTCAACTAATTAAGTTTTTTAAAGGACTATGGTTAATTTTTCACCAATTGGGAATGTTTTGCTTGAAATTAGAAAAACAGATATGGTTTTTTCAATAAGGAACATAGCCTATATATTCAGCAATAAAATCACTTGGAAAACACACTGCACTCTTATTTTCATTCTTCTCTAGAGTAATGAATAAAGATATGTATAAAACCTACTTTGATTTCTTTATCGAGAAGTCCATTGAGTGCTTTCCGTTTCCCTGAACTTTCTAACATGTCACGAGGTAAACGAGAAGTTATCATCAATTCTGCATCAGATAAACACATTGTACATGTCCATTGTTCACTGTAATAGAACAATTTATTCATACATTACGTTATCATAGAGACAAGCAAAGCAGAGAAGGTGTTAGAGAAATATCTCAGAAAATTAATACATTTTTACCAATATTCACGACATTTTCATAGAGCTTTAAGACGACTCTTTCACTTACTACTTTACTTTATATATTGGGGTCAAACTAGCCATAGCATAGTTCCAATTCTCAGTTGCATTTGACCGAAGAAGCTTGGATTATTTATTTATATATTTGTTTTCTATACTAGAAGAATGAGAAGAATGGTATGGCAACAAGCAGCAAATGATATCAGCAGTGTCAAAGGATTGACATTATACCATGGGACTTGGGTTAAAGTTCAAAATTTTCAAAATATGAAAAACAGCTTGTCAACATACTGAATAGAGGTTTTTCATATAAATTATATAGATAATTTATTTCTAAATATACTGACATAAGTATTTAGACTGAAAACTTTATCCCTGTATTATGACAAACAGTTTACACAATTCATGTAAATTGAGAATTCAATAGACTGGTATATGCTTTTGTTTTGGTCATAAAGCATTGAAATGTTACACATGCTTGCATAAATCATCCATGGGCCCAACTAAGGCATAATGCTGAATCCTAAATTTAGCCCACATCCCTATAATAAAGCACTGTTCTATTATTTAAATTCAGCCTATGAAACTTCAAATAATTATATCTTAGTCAATTCTGTGAATATTTTCAGGAAAAAGCGGATCTGTCTTGTCCAGCAAATCCAAATTATTCTGGAAATGTTGGACCCTTAATAATTCAATGAATGCCATTGAAAATGCAAGACCAACAATAAGGCGTAGATATTATGCTCTCTGTGGTAAGGTCTGGTATTACTCACTTTAAGTTTGCTTGCTTAAAACATGGCATGTGACTAACAAATGATTGAAGAAGTTAGTAGTGGCATGCTGATGAACAACCTTGCAAAATTAGTTCAAACTTATAATAATAATTATGTCAGTCCAGTTAGGGTATGAATAGAGTGACACATTCGTCGCTTTGGTAGAAACGTAGAATCCACTATTAAGGTGCAAAACCAAGTATAATGCTTATACAAACATGTGCAGGATAAACTAAATGCCACCTGTCCCAGCAATGGTTGTAATTTTATGGTTACACATAAACTGCTATGTCACTCTCAAAATATCCTAACTGGACTGCTTGTCGATTGGAAAATATTCCTACAACAACCATGTACAAATAACTCCTCATTGAGGGAGTCACAATCAAAGGCAGTCTCAGCCAAACTAGGCCGGACCGACGGACATGTCCGGTAAAAATCGCACAGGTCCGACCTACGAGTCTTATTACACAGGACCGACTGTCCGGTGAATTTTTTACCTCATCACCGGTAGATTTTGACCTCTACGCCGTACCTAGACAATCCGATTTTCCGTTAGAGGTCTGCAAATAGCGGTATACTATACGGCGCATTTCATTGGTCTGTTGAAAGTTGTTTTGTCGATACGTCACACATATCGCGAGCAGTAAACTTATTGGTTCCTGGTTTACTGATTATCGTGTATATTTAGCGGATTTAGTGCGGGTACCACACTTGTAAATAAACAATCGGCGACACAAACAGAACGTCTCGATCGTGCGCACAGAATATTCAAGGACAATATAAATCTGGTAGTAATCTTTCTTAAAAATCCGGTCCTGTAAAATTTGGTCCGGTCCTGTAAAAATCTGAACTTTACAGGACCTACTGTCCTGTAAAATTCTGACGTGTTTGGCTGAGACTGAAAGGTATGTAGGAGACAAAATATTACTATACTATAAATGGAACAGAAAACATTTCAGTCTTCGACATTTTCATACAAATTTAATTATGTACACTATATGTATACATATAAGGTCATTAGTTATATATATAAGGTCATTAGTTTTGGTGCAGGAAAACAGCTTATGGTACAATAGAGGTGATAATGCCAAAATGCAAACATATTAGTCGAACTAGATCGTACCTAAACATCAACTTGAATCAATTATATATTTAAAGCAGTGGTGCACATTATAAAGGATATAAAATGATTTTCATAATCAACACGGGAAACTGATATCATGCAACCTCTATAGGAAAATGAATTAGCCTGCCCTAACAATAATTCTGATAGTCCCTGTATAACGTTTCCATGCCGTAACATTTAATTTTTTAACCATGGCAGAGACCAATAATTAACCATTTTTAAATTCTTAAAAAATATATGTACCTGATTTTTTTATATTTATGTATAAATTTCTAAAAATAAAAGAGTAAAACATGTACATTCAGATAATGAGATGAAAAAAAAGATGTAAAACGTATTATACACACATATGCAAAAATTATCTACCCTGACCCTCCCCCCACCCACATACCAAGCAGCCACTCCAGCCCTTTTTTAATCTCATTTAAACGTTCTATGCTAGAATTTGAAATATATCATTGCAATACCCTAGATGCAAAGACGGACCAATAAAATATACATATGGATTATAATTACTTTTTTGAATGACCATCTAAAATCTAGTCATATTAACCGAACAATGAAATCTTCCTTTTAAGTATTTTTCTCAAACCATTTCGCAGAGGTACATTTAGTACACCACATTTTGCAATATTATAAAGTCTTATCTGCTAATTGGTAATTAATTGCTGAGAATACAGTAGAACGAAAATGCCTCAAACTGCCTTTACTGTAGACGGAGAAAATAGTTTGAGACATCTAAATGTTTAGAAGCATATAGTGTCAACTAATTACTAGAATAGAACCATTTTGCTAGGACCACCAGGGGCCTTATTCACCAACGTTGCAAGTCTAAAACACAGACTTAGACTTTATATTGCCAAATGTTCTATGCGCTCATGTTGTTATAAATTTACCTTTTTATAAATGGGTTTACTTGTTCCATAAATAACAACAAATAATCAGATAAAATTTCATAATGATAAATCTTACTGTAAAGAAATGGTAGTGATCATAAATTTTGTCAATTCTAAATCTGAGTTTTAGTCTTACAACTTTGGTGTTTAAGTCCCCAGACCTGTTTGACTATAAGGTTTAAAGGGACTGTGTGTTCCAGGCAAAACTGTTCAAGACAATGAAGGCATTGGTAGTTTTACTGTATTCTTAAATCATGATTGCGCAATACTACAGCAGGTCACAGAATGACTTCAAGCACATTATTCACCCTTCTTCTAAACTATAACACTCAATATACTGCAAACACAAGCTTGGTAAATAGAAACATCAATAGTGTACATTACTACCCATAGCCTTCAAAGGAAGACCATAAAAGACAAAGCTGGACATCAAACTACAGTAAAACCTCGTTATCTAACACTCATAAGAGTTCAAAGTCTACCCACTCATCATGAGCATTGCTGTCTCAATATCAAGTACATATGGTCAACATGTTTTAAACTTAGACTTCAACCCTTTACTCCATAGATGGTAATAGACTAGACACATGGTTGCATATTGATGGAGCATACAAGCTTGAGCTGTAAAATAATTTAATTTTAATGAGACAAAATGTTGTGGTTTGGGTGAAAAGACCATTTTGTTGGGATGTAATTTCAAGGATATATTTTATCCACTTAGAAATTACTACACTTGAGATTGACCACGAAATTAAATCCCTCTCAAATATTAATGATTTTACAGTATCACAGAGTTAAGGATTAGTATCACTGGTATTTACAAGTGATAATCTGACAGAATCTATGAAATTGAACCAAATTAAAATGTGTGAAACATGTATTTAGTATTTTTCTTACTAAGATGACCTTTCCAGATAATGAGGTTTTACTGTGTCGTGAAAAGCTGAGAAAAACCCACTGAACAACAAGGAAAAATCGCTAAAACATAATCCACAAAATAAAATAAATAGTATAAACTGACAGTTGTTATATTACTAACAGGTTTCACTCACAAGCCAAGGCTTGACACTTCCAGATTTTCAATAGTGTCCAACAGGACCAGCAGCTCATGAGACTTGGTGGTCCGACACAATTCCAGGTGAGCTTTCAACATATTATTCATCTACATTCTTACTGTGTTTTGTTCTACTTAAGAGCAACTATTGTGATTTTATTCAAAACATCCTTTATCAGTTTGAACTTTCCATTTATTATTTTTAAACATCTTTTATGTTTGATAAAGAACTTTCTTAGCATGTTCAGTCACTTCAGTGGTCAATGGGATCATCTGTCTTCCATGAATTGGTGGTCCTCGATGAAATCCACTGATCTCGGACCAGTGTGAGTGTCAAGAGCTTCAAGCACTATAGTCTATAGAGATCCTATTACGAACAGACTATATGAATATATAATGACAATATGAATCATAAACTAGAAAAGTAGCAATTCCATGAAAAATGTCAGATTTTCAAGATGATGTCAATAACTCAGCTGGAATTTGTCTGAACAAAATAAAATCCTATTCAGGTTGACAATGACATTACGGCCTCTGCCCGTCTAAAAAAATCATATCACAGTTTCTGAATTTCACAGCCTGTGCCAGCCTTCATTTGCCAATCATAATAACCATTATTTTCTTTTAGAAAATTAGGTTAGTAAAAACGAAATACATTCACATTACATCAGAGAATGATGTCACAACACTGATGTCTAGATTATAAAATGTTACATGTCACTACAGAGTGTTTCACCAACACAATTTCACCCCAAAAATCAAGAATTTTTTAAGGAATTTTCAAATACATTTCCCTCTTTTATCAGTTTTTTCTGCACTGGAATCAAGCTTTGAATAATTATACATACAGTTGATTTATTGCTGATAACTTTTCACTCTTTACTCTATATACAACCAAGGATAAAAGCTAGAAATATGCATACATCTAACGAGCAGCTTTTAGTTACTAATATCCAGAATGAATCCCTTGAATATTGACTTAACAAATCAATTTTTGCCATTTGATTGTAGTACAAGAAGAATGGGCCACAATTAAGGGAATATAGACTCTTTTGATACAACTGTAGATACTGTGACAAACCATGCATTTCTTTCGAAACAGGAAACAAATTTTTTTTCATAGTTCAGGAGAACATTTCAATTTGATCCCACAAGTAATAGATATCACCCAACATGCAGGAAGAAAATGTGACAGGAATTATTTAATTCAGGGGAATTCACTAGAAACTGAAACTCAAGGGTTCTTTTGATTAAAATATTTCCTTTTACACAAATTTAAACTTTTTTTTCAGCCAAAATTTTAATTAAGATAACTTGACCCTTCAGAATCCTGAATCATGCGAGTTAAAGTAGGGCTTTTTGGAAATTCCATGGGCACAAAATCAAACCCAAGTCATTTACGTCCAAATGCAAGCTGGGAGGAATTTTGTCTATAAATGTTGGTGAAACACAGCGTTGATAATATAGCTACCATTTAGCTTCGGCTAGTGGATGTAACAACGCAAAAGTGTAGCTCTTTTGTTTGATTCCTCTTCTGAAGTTATACGTAATATATGAAAGTAGAGTAAATTTGCAAATAGAAAAAAGCCAAACTTATAATGTTCAGTCAAATAGACATTCAACAACAAAATTAATCGTAGGAAAATATTAATTGTTATAATAATTGTTTTGCTAGAACTGTCTGTCCCACTGAGTATTGATGGATTTTGAAATAATTTTGAATAAGTTCAATGGATTGACCCATTCCCACCAAGAGTTATCAAAGATTGACTGCCAATAATTACCAGAAAATCAAACAAAAAAGTTCACAAATGAATAAATGACAGAGAATAGTTCAAAACCAAAGATGTCAACTGTCATAGATGGCTGTATGAACGAAAACAAAATGTATATTGATGAATTAACTGAAAGTCATGAAGCTCAATATGAGCTTGCTGACAGCCAGTAGTGGGATGTTCACCAATAATTAATGAAATATACTCTAATCTGCACTATACAGAATAATTTATGCCAAATAATACTCAAGAGTTGCAGTCGATATGACTTGAATCTGACAGTTCTTATAAAACTGATCGCACATATATCACACTGTAGACCTATATAAGATTAACCAAGATAAGTCTTCAATCCATCAGTCCAAGTGTGAATCAAATAAACATCAAGCAGTTCTACTTCAAAACTAGACATGGGTACTGTTCATTACCTGCCATAAGTCGCCTAAAATTCAACGCAAAAATACACTAGAATTTTTATAGGGGATATCTTTATCATACTGGCTGGAATGTTAAGTTGCCTAAAAATCACTAACATCACTTAAAAGTCATTTTTTATGGGAGATAATTTTATATTCTTTAAAAAACAACAACTTATTTTCCCAGTCATTGGGATGTAGGTCAAGAGCAGTCAATAAATACCCAGCAAATCAGTTAATTATTTTAGTGAAAATTTGCTCTATATATTGACTAAACTTATGGATGAGTGTGACTTATGATCGGTAACATACAGTACTTATTCTTCCATCTCCATGTTAATCTTAAATAAAGTAAAAATATATTTATATACAGGGCTTTTCTATCTGTTTAGTAAACATGAACACATATTTGAGTGTAAGGCATTCAAATAAGGCAGTATGAGCGACTTGAAGCACATATAAACATGCTACACGGTGTACGTATTATGACACTAATTGGTACTTAACACTTCACAAACATCTCCATCCGCTTTTGATTTAAGTCTGTGAATGAAGAAACACCTTACACATTAAAGTCACCTGTCTGCAAAGTATTTAGCGTTTGACACCTCTTAGAGCCAGTTCTGGCAGTTAAGGTGTCGTTTCTGATATGACTGGTTTGAGAGCAACCATCTTGCTTAAAATTTAATTAATTGGTCACCCCTTGTGTTGACTTGCCTTGTGCATGGCATTAAAATATAGAGCTCAATCAGAAAGTCAGATCCTTAGAAGCCAAATTCAAATATGCTTAAAAATAAGGACAACTGTAAAATGTGATACAAGACACGTTCATAATTTCATGCGTACAGTAATACGGACACATAAATGTTTCTATCAGATCTGCCATTAATGATTTCGGATATATGGCAGCTTGCAACCAAGTTTGGACAAACATGATTTACAATGATTCATTGACTGAAGAGTAGAAACAGATAAAGAAAAGCCCACATATATAATTCAAATTTTTAGTTTTAACAAACAAAGTTTTAAGGGATTAAATTTATACATGTATGTCAACAATTAAAGATATTAATACGAAATTTTGAACTGTTAAAATTAACAAGAACTGAGAAAATGTGCTTAAATATATTTGATATATATACACATCGTATTTTATTTTAGCACCTCTAATCAAATTATACAACATATACATGGAAATATGTAATATAACCTTTTAATACCTAGTAATTTTATTACAAGGTCAAAACACTACTGAACACACATAACGAGATTAACGTAAGTGCTTTGATAAAAACAGTACAGTTGAACCCTGTATCACTCTGGTATATACATAGGGAATGGTTTTAGAACAATTATATATGATACTTCAATACAAGTCACTGGCCAACTAATTGTGAAAGACTAAGTACTGTGTATACTATAACCATGTTAGAATAGCACACTATTATGAAAGTTAACACAGCAGTTTTACACTCAGGACTGAATCACAAGGGGCCATTTTTTGATAATTTTGCATTGAAATAAATTACTTTTAATTTAAAAGCTTAAAGGTTTACCTAAAATATATGTTATTTTGAAAATTTACACAATAGTCAAAATCCTGAGCAAAAGGTAGCTGTTTGATAAAATTAGGGACAAAGGATCTAGTGAAACTGTTAAAACATGTATGCTGAATAGTAAATTAATGCAACATTAATAATCCATCGAACAGAAACATTATTTCACCAGTTTCCTTCCATTAGGTACACTTAATTTCACTTCAGGAATATTTGTAAAACCAAAACCAAGTAAACTAGTAAATAATTTCCCATCGGAACGAGAGCTCACCTTGATGATAAGTTGGTGTTGATGAACGGTACATGACATTGTAAATGGAATACTTTGGGACATCGATCACAACACAGTAAGTCTCCACCATTATGACAAACACCACAGTAATCCTCCGACGGGTCGTTGGGATCGTGTTTCGGGTGTAGATGAAACTGGTTAAATTTCTGACCATTCGGATGTTCCAAAGCATTTAGAAGCTCATTTCTATCTGTGTCCATCACCTACAAACCAATGTATGCAACAAGTTGTATATAATACATCTTAACAAATCAGGGGACTGTTTCAAAGACATAAGATCTTAGCAAAGATTCAGCTTATTCATGTTATTTTGAGAAAACTTAGGCAGACAAAACTTCCAAGAAAAGTTGCGTAAACCTGAATTTAATCATAATTTAAATAGCTTTTTTTATTCATGGAAATGCAAGGATTCGTTTAGTTTGCTCTGAAGTATATACAGAAAAGTCTGATCTTAGCTAAGATAAGTCTATTTAACAGACCCCAGCTTTCCTATAAACTTTTAACTAGCACGGACATTTTATAGAAAACATTTTGCAGAGTTTCATTCAGTACCATTATACATGATAAACAATTTTGTGACAGATAATATTTTGTTGATGAGAACAAAATCGCAAAATTAAATTATCTTGAATAGCCCTATCAATCAAGTTTTCAATATCCTTTGTTATAATTCATCAAACATATGTAACGAGAGATTTTTCTTTCCTTGTTTTACAAATTACATCCACAAATTTCAGAAACCACCAAATAACCATTTTGCCAAATTCCACCAAGCTTGATACCTACATAAAAATGAATGATCTTACAGTATATTTTGTCATAATGCAATTGGGTATCATATGTAGGCTTTAACTAAGTTTGTATTGGGTATTGAATTAAATTTATTGGGTTTATCCCTAAATGACAATTTATGTACTGCTTTTCTACAATAAACTTTTTCTATTTGATTATTTCCGAGTTTCTTCTCTTCGTTTGGTTACCGAGAAATACTGACCTGAAGACACCATCAGTCATAATTACATTCTGCTGAAAATCAGGAACTAATCCCATAATAATCGATCATCCTGTTTATTACAGCAATGGATTTCCCTCTAGGGACATTAATTACTAGACTCAAGGCCATATTTCTACCTTCCTTCTCAGAGCAAAACTGGTCACTGTACGTATTTCACCATCATGGCATAGAAGAAATGTTACAAGACTGTTCAACTATGTATTATCCTTCAGCCACAAACATGTGGTCAAAACTTGCAAAATTTAACGGGTCAAAGGCAGCGGGTGTAGAAATGTCTTCATTTAGCAAGCCAATGTTTGAAAGTAGACAATTGGTTTGAAATCTCACTTAAACTAAGTCAAGAAGTAAATTTAAAATGGCAAAAGGTAGACAGCAAGCATATTCTTATATACAGTGGATTTTACCGTCTATCGGCTCATTTCTTCACCCCTGCAAAGGTCAAATGAAAATCTTGAAATCCTTTCTAACAGAATATAGGAATATTTACATTGATATCTGGCATCATAGACAGTGATGTAGTACTCTGTCCAGGTAAGTGTGAGCCGCCGTCGGAATGGTTGGGACTCGGTGTATGACCAGGCGTATGACTAGGTGTATGACTAGGTGACTGATGTATCCCTGTAGTACTGGTAGACGGTGACTGGATTCTAGCGTTGGAGTTCCCAGTATTTGCTGTAGTCTGAAATCAACAAGCATAGTTATATAAGTTTATCACCATTATCTTCAACTCTTTATTTAACAGATTCTCAGATACCCCAATTAACACACCAATCAAATGTCCTTTATCAATTCTTTTCAATAAGAATAGAAGGGAGACAGTCTTTTATATAACTTGAGAAATCACTCTTGAACAGTGTCCAATAAACTCCACACTATATATTTACACATTTTAGCTCTTTCATAAGTTTCCTTTTTACCAGAGAAGTTGAAGGGTGTTGGGTGTAAAAGGTTCATCAAAGAAGTACATATGCCACCAATTATCACTATGAGTACATGAATTCTGCAGAAACTTGTATTGGGCGCGTATTTTTGAGAAGCATAATTTTAACAAAAGAGTAAAAATAATGGAATCATTATTCAAATAATCATGTAGCGATACAACTAGGTTGATATTGCGCACGCAAAAAGTGAATATCAAAGCTTCATAGAATGTACAAGATAGTACAGAATAAACAAGGAAATTAAACATATTTGATTCATACCTAAGGCAGTACCTAATTTAACTAGATACATTGTACTATATACCAGTAAATTTACTATCAGTATATACCAGCACAGCTGACTAACATGCAATTAAAAAGAAGAATTAACTTGAAATGATTGTCAAACAAGAGGCCTTCAATTACATTGTTTCATAATTAACTTACAGAGAAGCCTTAATTGACCATAACTTTGAAATTTCTGGAGATATTTTCACCAAATAACTTTTATTTTTACCGGAAGCTATTGCTCTTTCACGAGTGATGAATCTGGAATTCTGGATTAATCTGGAAAATTGACACCCATGAATTGGTACTTACAGGTTGAGATTCAGAACTGTATTGACACGATGAAAAATCCTTTTCTCTTGGTTCCTGTTTGACACGTACTGGGTCCGCACTGCCACCTCGAAGATTTAATGGATCAATGCTGAAGAGGAGAAACATAAATGTTCAATAAAATTAAAATTTCCATTTAACTTTTAAGTCACAAACATTTTCTTGCAAGTGAGACTCAATAAATATTTTGACAAAAATCTTTCTCCATGTGGCATGTTTTTCGATACTGTTAAATCATTTAATTTCGATGGGATAAAAGTTCGTGGTTTTGAAAAAAATACTATATCGATGGGAGAATAATTTGTGGATTTTGCATTGCAGGTAATGAATATTGTTCTATTGGATATTATTTTGTGGTTGAAGTATCTGATGAACCACAAATCCACAAAATAAAATCCCCAACAAAAATTTATAATTTTACAATACTAATAAACTATGTAAGTTAAATGTTTAACTATTCCTGTGCTACTTATGTTCTTCCTTGATCTATACAGAAATGTGACTCATGTTTTTAACACAAAGAAGTATGTGTACCAGAAGATTGAGGAAGATTGTTTACAATTTTACTTCCTGTTGCTGTAATCTGTGCTTCAATATGTAGCGTTCTCAATAAGTATATACCTAGCAACTTAGCAAGATGAAATGCTTTTGAAACCAATAGGCTTGATTATATCCTAAATGCAACTATTTTCTTCATAAATATATTGTGTATAAATTTACATTTCAATTTTTAAGCAACTAATATGGCCTGCAGCCTGCTGTTAATGAGAACCCTACTACAAACTTAGTTTAATTGATAAACTGAGGTTCAGTCTTGTACCGGAAAGTAATGAGTTAAGGTGATCGTGATGTACTTACTCAATTCTGCCAGGAGGTAGTTTATCACCAGGAATGAGGCTTGGTGGTTGACGCTGTTGTGACGGCATTTGCATATGGTTTACTTGACGGTTTCCTGAAATCATCAAATGGGATCAACACTTAAAATTCAAGAAAAGAAAAGTGCTAGTAGGTTGGAGGATGTGTGCTTAAGCCTTTATCTTTTTAAAATAAAAAATAAAGTCATGCAGAAAATATTTCATTTCAAAGAAGCTTAATTCATTTTAATTGTTACATATCATAACATTTTCTCAGAGTGCATGTAGGTAACTCCATAAATATCATTTTTTTAGGTTGGCCATAACTAATGTGCCACCGTAGCTCAGATGGTAAAGCCCTCAAACTAATACTATTTATTATAGTTACTAAATCACTTTACATATTAATATTACAGAAGTTATTATGATCAACTATTTGGGATATTTTATAAATGTACAAGATCTGAACCTACTGTTGGATACTGTACCTTGCCAGTTTCCTCCCTGCATGTGTACACCACCTGGGCGATACTGCTGTGGATGGAATGTTCCTGCTGCTCGGATTTGTTGTTGTTGTTGCTGATGTTGCTGTAACTGAGGAGGTTGTGCGTAACCGAATCTGGCAGGTGCAGCAGGTTGTCTGGCTGCCCGGTTTGAATACCAGTCACGGATTGCATTACTGTCACTATTATAATTAGATGGTCTTTGGGATACGGTCATGTTTGGTGGAGCGGTCACATTTTGAGGAGTGTTTTGATTGGCCGCAGCATGTTGCTTCATCTTCTGTAACAAATGATTCACAAATACACGTTTCTGTTCCACAGGTAGCGATCTGTATTTCTCCTGAACCTGGACTGGTTGTTGTTTTATGAGGTCTGCGATGAAGTTTTCCTTGGACTGGTTCTGTGTCAGTGCTGGAGGTGGAGGGGGCGGGGCAGGAGGAGCAGGTGGTTCTGTGTGTGGGTAGGATTTCCCATTCACATTAATGAATCCCATCTTACTCACATGTTTAGATAGAAAGTTTGCATCATTCTCATATTTGATGTTAAACTCCAATAAGGTATTTTGAAAGTTTATGGTCTGATCTTTCAGAGTGTTAATGCTTTTTGCCATGAAGCTTTTAGCATGTAAAACAGACAAGTCATCGCCCGACTTTAATGCAGACTCCACAAAATTGATAGTATTTCTAGCTTTCTTGTCAAACGTTTCCACCTCATTCTTCTTAAAAGTTAGATCTTTGATTCTGCCATGACAGACACCTTGTAGAAAGTTAAGCAATTTCTTACACCAGCTTATCAGCTCGTTTGTGATGACGTCAGCAATTTGTCGCACCTCGTAAAACACATCTACCTGCTGCTTAGAAATGCTCGCCTCTTTCTCAATGATTTTCTGTGACATATCTTTATTCAAAGCCAAACGTTTCTTCAGTTCTTTGATTCCATCCAATAATGCTCGTTTCTGCTCCTCAATGGTTTGTTCAATGTATTGATATTTATGATCTTTATGCTCGTTTAACTGACAGTCACGGCAAGTTAGAATCTCACACGTCAGACAAAACAGTTTGAGAGTTTCAGTTTTATGAGTTTGACAGAACATGAGTCGTTGAGGTTTGGTTTCCCCGGCGACGCCCTCCTTAACCTCCTCTGGTTTCACGTCCGTTGATATTTTATGATCCTTCGTCAGTCGAACACGTTTATGTGCAATAACACACGGACCACACAGCCACTCGGAACATTCCATACAAAATGATGTAGCCTTCTCATTTTCGTCGCACGACGTACAGACGGGAAATTTCCCGGGGGAAGGTTCACCATTCTCCTGGGTCGTCTCGGCCTTTTTAATTGCTTGTACAAAGGGATTCGGCATAACATCTTTCTCTGTATACACCACCCCACACTCCGGACAACGTAACTTGTCATCTCCGGTAGAACTCACTGAAATACAAAACAACAACAACAACTACAATCATGTATGAACATTTTTTAATGTACTAAATCTGACAAGTATCAAGCGTCATTTTGTGAAGGTTTTAATCAGTTAATCAGTCTATGTAATAACTTTATTAAGGATATGAAGCAACATGCCCAAATGGGCAAAATTGTTGAACAGTTTTCCAATCAGTGGTTGTATGGATATGTTCATGCAAACGATCCTCCCTCAACTCTATAAAGTTTAAATATAAACACAATAAAGACTGAAACACACATTATGATTATGTCCTTGATATTCAATACTTTAGTACCAGGCCGCCCTTCAATTAAAGTTTAAACTATGTATGTATATATAATTTAAGGTACTAGGGCAATGCCAAGTTCCTTAAAAGAACAGCTAAAAGGTTTAAATAGAACACCGCATATAGTTTAAGCTCGTTTTCACCTGTACAAGCCATAATTACAGTAGAACCCCACCGTACCACCATCCCGAAATTACGACCAACCCGCTAATACTGGCATTTTTTTAAAGAACAGATTTTTTCCTTCTTTAAATTGTCTAATGGTCGTTAGTCCCGAAATTACGACCACCCCGCTATTCCGTAATGTGACCACTTTTTGCCAACCAAATGGTCAATTTGTGCAGATTTGAACCCCGAAATTACGACCAGTTGTAATCACACCTCTGAAAACACCTCATAATCGCCCCCCCCCCCCCCGAGACAAACTGTCAACACCTCTGTATATTACCCAAAAATGACACCATTGTATTATCACCACCTTTGTCAGTACATTAGGGCAATGTTTGTTTATTTGTACATGTGGGCCATTGGCAAGGCAGAGCTCCAGCTAGGATTGAAGGGGCAGGGTGCTGGGCCAAAAAAGGGCACTAGCATGTCGCACAGCGACTAGTGGGGGAGGTTGAGGGAGGGGGTGGCCCCCTCCCGCCAGGGGGGTTTGGGGGACCTCCCCCTAGAAAATTTTGGATTTGTAGACCTTCAAGATTGCTTCTCCTGTGTTTTTCTTCCTAAATAAATGTAAATTTTGTGTGACTGATTATGATGGTTTTTATACGCCCGTTGAAAAACGGGACGTATTATGTGAACACCCTTGGCGGGCGTGCGGGCGGGCGGCGGCGTCCAGAAATTTGTCTGTACTCTTACTCAAACAGTTTTTGTCCGATCGTCTTCAAACTTGCTGACAATGCTTATTGGCATAATATCTAGGCCAAGTTCGATTATAGGCCAAATCGGTTCAGGCCTTCTTGGGTTATGGTCCTTCTTTTACCAAAAAAATGTGAAATTGGCCTTGTCTGTACTCTTACTCAAACAGTTTTTGTCCGATCGTCTTCAAACTTGCTGACAATGCTTATTGGCATAATATCTAGGCCAAGTTTGATTATAGGCCAAATCGGTTCAGGCCTTCTTGGGTTATGGTCTTTCTTTTACCAAAACAAGAGGGCCATGATGGCCCTATATCGCTCACCTGATTATAAATGAAGCCCTGCACAATTTAGACTAACAAAGGTAGAGCGTAAATATAGAAACTGGTGACCCCCGGGGCGGGGTCAATTTTGACCTCAGGGGCATAATTTGAACAATCTTGGTAGGGGACCACTAGATGGTGCTACATACCATATATCAAAGCTCTAGGCATTGTAGTTATAGAGAAGAAGATTTTTATATGTTTTCCCTATATAAGTCTATGTAAAACAGTGACCCCCGGGGCGGGGCCATTTTGACCTCAGGGGCATAATATGAACAATCTTTGTAGGGGACCACTAGATGATGCTACATTCCAAATATCAAAGCTCTAGGCATTGTAGTTTTAGAGAAGAAGATTTTTATATGTTTTCCCTATATAAGTCTATGTAAAACGGTAACCCCCGTGGCGGGGCCAATTTTGACCTCAGGGGCATAATATGAACAATCTTGGTAGGGGACCACTAGATGATGCTACATACCAAATATCAAAGCTCTAGGCATTGTAGTTTTAGAGTAGAAGATTTTTATATGTTTTCCCTATATAAGTCTATGTAAAACGGTGACCCCTGGGGCGGGGCCAATTTTGACCCCAGGGCCATAATTTGAGCAATCTTGGTAGGGGACCACTAGATGATGCTACATACCAAATATCAAAGCTGTAGGCATTGTAGTTTTAGAGGAGAAGATTTTTATATGTTTTCCCTATATAAGTCTATGTAAAACGGTGACCCCCGGGGCGGGGCCAATTTTGACCCCAGAGCCATAATTTGAACAATCTTGGTAGGGGACCACTAGATGATGCTACATACCAAATATCAAAGCTCTAGGCATTGTAGTTTTAGAGAAGAAGATTTTTATATGTTTTCCCTATATAAGTCTATGTAAAACGATTAGTAAGGTTGCATAAGACTATAATTACAGCTTAATAATTGTTTAATAGTTTGTAAACATACAATCACTGTAAACGATGATAACCCTAATATCCACATTCTGCATTTAATTTAAATTAAAGCCTCAAAGCTGCTAACAAGTACACATTTCGTAGTTCTACAACTAAAATATAGTAAGAGAGACAACTCTTACATGATCACAACCAGTATAATTACAGAGTACACTCCCTTTGATAGAATGAAAAACAAGGTTTTTCTATTACTTGACCTAGTAGCCTAATTTTTGACCTCAGATGACCCAATATCGAACTTGACCTAGATTTTGTTAAGATGATCATTGTGACCAAGTTCCATAAAGATTAGGCCAAAATTGTGACCGCTAGAGAGGACACAACCCAATTGTTGACAGACGGACGGACGGACGACGGACGAAGAGTGATCACAAAAGCTCACTCTGTCACTTTGTGACAGGTGAGCTAAAAATGTGAAATTGGCCTTGTCTGTACTCTTACTCAAACAGTTTTTGTCCGATCGTCTTCAAACTTGCTGACAATGCTTATTGGCATAATATCTAGGCCAAGTTCGATTATAGGCCAAATCGGTTCAGGCCTTCTTGGGTTATGGTCCTTCTTTTACCAAAACAAGAGGGCCATGATGGCCCAATATCGCTCACCTGATTATAAACCCTGCACAATTTTCACCCAAAGGAATAATTTGAACATCTTGGTAGAAAACCACAAGATGATGCTACATACCAATTATCAAAACTCTAGGCAGTGTAGTTTTAGGCAAGAAGATATTAATATGTTTTCCCTATATAAGTCTATGTAAAACGGTGACCCCCCGAGTGGGGCCAATTTTGACCCCAGGGGCATAATTTGAAAAATCTTGGTAGAGGACCACTAGATAATGCTACATACCAAATATCAAAGCTCTATGCAGTGTAGTTTTAGACAAGAAGATTTTTATATGTTTTCCCTATAAAAGTCTATGTAAAACGGTGACCCCCCGGGGCTGGGCCAATTTTGACCCCAGGGGCATAATTTGCACAATCTTGGTAGGGGATCACTAGATGATGCTACAAACCAAATATCAAAGCTCTTAGGCATTGTAGTTTTAGACAAGAAGATTTTTATATGTTTTCCCTATATAAGTCTAAGTAAAATGGTGACCCCCAGGGTGGGGCCAATTTTGACCCGAGGGGAATAATTTGAACAATCTTTGAAGAGGACCTCTAGCTGAGTCTACATACCAAATATGAAAGCCCTGGGCCAAGCAATTTCGGAGAAGAAGATTTTTTAAGGTTTTCTCTATATAACTCTATATAAAACTAAGGGCCCCCGGGGCGGGGCCAATTTTGACCCCAGGGGCATAATTTGAACAATCTTTGTAGAGGACCTCTAGCTGAGTCTACATACCAAATATGAAAGCCCTGGGCCAAACGGTTTCGGAGAAGAAGATTTTTAAAGGTTTCCCCTATATAAGTCTATGTAAAACTAAGGGCCCCCGGGGCGGGGCCAATTTTGACCCCAGGGACATAATTTGTACAATCTTTGTAGAGGACCTCTAGCTGAGTCTACATACCAAATATGAAAGCCCTGGGCCAAGCAATTTCGAAGAAGAAGATTTTTTAAAGTTTTCTCTATATAACTCTATGTAAAACTAAGGGCCCCCGGGGCGGGGCCAATTTTGACCCCAGGGGCATAATTTGAACAATCTTTGTAGAGGACCTCTAGCTGAGTCTACATACCAAATATGAAAGCCCTGGGCCAAGCGGTTTCGGAGAAGAAGATTTTTAAAGGTTTCCCCTATATAACTCTATGTAAAACTAAGGGCCCTCGGGGCGGGGCCAATTTTGACCCCAGGGACATAATTTGAACAATCTTTGTAGAGGACCTCTAGCTGAGTCTACATACCAAATATGAAAGCCCTGGGCCAAGCGGTTTCGGAGAAGAAGATTTTTAAAGGTTTCCCCTATATAACTCTATGTAAAACTAAGGGCCCCCGGGGCGGGGCCAATTTTGACCCCAGGGACATAATTTGAACAATCTTTGTAGAGGACCTCTAGCTGAGTCTACATACCAAATATGAAAGCCCTGGGCCAAGCAGTTTCGGAGAAGAAGATTTTTTAAGGTTTCCCCTATATAACTCTACGTAAAACTAAGGACCCCCGGGGCAAGCCAATTTTGACCCCAGGGACATAATTTTAACAATCTTTGTAGAGGACCCCAAGGTGATGCTACATACCAAATATGAAAGCTCTAGGCCTTACGGTTTCAGAGAAGAAGATTTTTGAAGTTTCCTTTTTGAAAATCTATTTTTAGCCTGTGTGACCTAGTTATGCGACGGACTGGAATTTTTTTAACAACTTTGGTAGAGGTCCACCCAAGGAACATTCCTTTTAAGTTTTATCAAATTTGGCCAAGCGGTTTAGGAGGAGAAGTCGTTTGAAGAAATTGTTGACGGACGCACGACGCACGACGCACGCCGCACGACGCACGACGCACGACGGACGACGGACGACGGACATCTCGGTATGACAAAACCTCACCATGACCACATTGTGGTCAGGTGAGCTAAAAATGTGAAATTGGCCTTGTCTGTACTCTTACTCAAACAGTTTTTGTCCGATCGTCTTCAAACTTGCTGACAATGCTTATTGGCATAATATCTAGGCCAAGTTCGATTATAGGCCAAATCAGTTCAGGCCTTCTTGGGTTATGGTCCTTCTTTTACCAAAAAAATGTGAAATTGGCCTTGTCTGTACTCTTACTCAAACAGTTTTTGTCCGATCGTCTTCAAACTTGCTGACAATGCTTATTGGCATAATATCTAGGCCAAGTTCGATTGTAGGCCAAATCGGTTTAGGCCTTCTTGGGTTATGGTCCTTCTTTTACCAAACAAGAGGGCCATGATGGCCCTATATCGCTCACCTGATTATAAATGAAGCCCTGCACAATTTAGACTAACAAAGGTAGAGCGTAAATATAGAAACTGGTGACCCCCGGGGCGGGGTCAATTTTGACCTCAGGGGCATAATTTGAACAATCTTGGTAGGGGACCACTAGATGATGCTACATACCATATATCAAAGCTCTAGGCATTGTAGTTATAGAGAAGAAGATTTTTATATGTTTTCCCTATATAAGTCTATGTAAAACGGTGACCCCCGGGGCGGGGCCAATTTTGACCTCAGGGGCATAATATGAACAATCTTTGTAGGGGACCACTAGATGATGCTACATACCAAATATCAAAGCTCTAGGCATTGTAGTTTTAGAGAAGAAGATTTTTATATGTTTTCCCTATATAAGTCTATGTAAAACGGTAACCCCCGGGGCGGGGCCAATTTTGACCTCAGGGGCATAATATGAACAATCTTGGTAGGGGACCACTAGATGATGCTACATACCAAATATCAAAGCTCTAGGCATTGAAGTTTTAGAGTAGAAGATTTTTATATGTTTTCCCTATATAAGTCTATGTAAAACGGTGACCCCCGGGGCGGGGCCAATTTTGACCCCAGGGGCATAATATGAACAATCTTGGTAGGGGCCCACTAGATGATGCTACATATCAAATATCAAAGCTCTAGGCATTGTAGTTTTAGAGAAGAAGATTTTTATATGTTTTCCCTATATAAGTCTATGTAAAACGGTGACCCCTGGGGCGGGGCCAATTGTGACCCCAGGGGCATAATTTGAACAATCTTGGTAGGGGACCACTAGATGATGCTACATACCAAATATCAAAGCTGTAGGCATTGTAGTTTTAGAGAAGAAGATTTTTATATGTTTTCCCTATATAAGTCTATGTAAAACGGTGACCCCCGGGGCGGGGCCAATTTTGACCCCAGAGCCATAATTTGAACAATCTTGGTAGGGGACCACTAGATGATGCTACATACCAAATATCAAAGCTCTAGGCATTGTAGTTTTAGAGAAGAAGATTTTTATATGTTTTCCCTATATAAGTCTATGTAAAAAGATTAGTAAGGTTGCATAAGACTATAATTACAGCTTAATAATTGTTTAATAGTTTGTAAACATACAATCACTGTAAACGATGATAACCCTAATATCCACATTCTGCATTTAATTTAAATTAAAGCCTCAAAGCTGCTAACAAGTACACATTTCGTAGTTCTACAACTAAATATAGTAAGAGAGACAACTCTTACATGATCACAACCAGTATAATTACAGAGTACACTCCCTTTGACAAAAAGGAAAAACAAGGTTTTTCTATTACTTGACCTAGTAGCCTAATTTTTGACCTCAGATGACCCAATATCGAACTTGACCTAGATTTTGTTAAGATGATCATTGTGACCAAGTTTCATGAAGATTAGGCCAAAATTGTGACCGCTAGAGAGGACACAACCCAATTGTTGACGGACAGACGGACGGACGGACGGACGGACGACGGACGAAGAGTGATCACAAAAGCTCACTCTGTCACTTTGTGACAGGTGAGCTTGAAAAAGTGAAATTGACCTTGTCTGTACTCTTACTCAAACAGTTTTTGTCCGATCGTCTTCAAACTTGCTGACAATGCTTATTGGCATAATATCTAGGCCAAGTTTGATTATAGGCCAAATCGGTTTAGGCCTTCTTGGGTTATGGTCCTTCTTTTACCAAAAAAATGTGAAATTGGCCTTGTCTGTACTCTTACTCAAATACTTTTTGTCCGATCGTCTTCAAACTTGCTGACAATGCTTATGGGTGTAATATCTAGGCCAAGTTCGATTATAGGCCAAATCGGTTTAGGCCTTCTTGGGTTATGGTCCTTCATTTACCAAGAAAATGTAAAATTGGTCTTATCTGTACTCTAACTCAAACCGTTTTTGTCTGGTCGTCTTCAAACATGGTGACAACACTTATGGGCATAACATCTAGGCCAAGTTCGATTATAGGCCAAATCGGTTTAGGCCTTCTTGGGTTATGGTCCTTCTTTTACCAAAAAATGTGAAATTTGGCCTTGTCTGTACTCTTACTCAAATAGTTTTTGTCCGATCGTCTTCAAACTTGCTGACAATGCTTATGGGTGTAATATCTAGGCCAAGTTCGATTATAGGCTAAATTGGTTTAGGCCTTCTTGGGTTATGGTCCTTCTTTTACCAAAAAAAATGTGAAATTGGCCTTGTCTGTACTCTAACTCAGACAGTTTTTGTCCGACCGTCTTCAAACTGGGTGACAACGCTTATTGGCATAATATCATGGCCAAGTTTGTTTTTAGGCCAAATCGGTGCAGGCCTTCTTGGGTTATGGTCCTTCTTTTACTAAAAAAAGGTTTTGACTTAATATGGGCTTTTATTTCATAATCAATATTTTTTGTCACTAGCACACCCAAGACGGGCGTATTTTGTGACATTTTGGCACTCTTGTTATATTTAGTTATAATTTATTTGAGCAAGTTTTCCATTAGAATGCTTAATTTTTTACTACCTATCTATCTATAGCTAAGCCTTGATGAAAACCAGCCCAGATCAACAGCTTTTCTGTTTGGTGCCTTTCTGTTTATACGCTCACTGCTATATTTGTTGAAATTGTAGATCATTAAGATGGCTCCTCTTGTTTTCTTACTAAATTTGGTGTAGTTGTAAGACAATATGTGTAGCAAATTTCATTTAAATCTCCCCCCCCCCAAATTATTTTGAGGGGCAAAACAGAACAAATAAATCTATACAGTGAGTGTGTGTTTATTAATTTATATTGATGGGTCAATTAACATTTAACAAGTTCAAAGGTGGCATTTTAGTACATTATCTGAGTATGTACTTGAAGACTGACCTTGCTGACCTGTGTTAACCTTTTAAATATCAGTTACAAAAGCTATAAAATGCTGGCATTTACTCTAGGGAGTCATTAATCACAGAAATCTTCTCTCTTATAAATGTGAGGTATTTCTTTTGAAATTTAGGGGTTGTGTTGCATAACCTCCAAGGCTATGGTCAGACTTCTCCTACACATTTCTTAGATTTTGTGAATGATTCTGAAGTGTGAATTTTTTGTTGAATAAAGCTTTTCAATTAATTGTCCGCCCCCCCCCCAATTCTTTTCTTTTTTTCGTTTTCATGCCATCTTGGACCACTCAAGCACACACGTGCGAGTCCTGTCATCAGTAATTGACGTTGCAAACAAATAGGTATCAAAAGTTTAAACATAATTGACTTTTAATTATTAAAGATCTTAAGCAACGGAGGCTGTTTCGTATTGTTGCACACATTTAACAGAGTGTTTCTCACGCTTGTAAAAATTACACGCAACACCGTTCACAAATTGACAATCAAGAAAAACAAAAGTTCGTCTGCTAATTATGTCTCCCGCTGAGTAGGTATACGATATGACATGTATCCATAGGTGTGAATGGGGCAATAAACTGGTCTATAATCCAGGGCAATCAATGGATCTGTTTATTGATGGGTATCAGTGACATAATTAAGTCCGGAAGAGGGGTTCTTATAGAGGCTAATTACGCGAGACGGTAAGTTACGAGAGAACACTTATATCAGGATGTAAAAGGGCAGGGCGGTCAAAAGGGCAACAGGGCGGATATATTTTAGGAACGGGCGATGCGCCCTGCTATTAAATCCTAGCTGGAGCTCTGCAAGGGCTAATTATTTACCACTCCTCCGAGATTAAAATGGAACAAAATGATGGGTGAAGAAATGAACTTTTTCTTCAGCGTGCTTGAGGGTTTAATTCTAGGTGATTTGATCAATAAATTGTTTAATATGTTCACCTGAAGTAAGCTATGAGTATCATTTAGCCATTGTAGAAGAAGTGTGCATCAAATCAAGTTGAGTAGTAATCGGATAGCACTAATTTCGAATATTATTCATATTGACTCTTTTTGTCTCTTTAAGTATGTTGTAAAGTTAGATCTTTACTCCTGCATGTTACGTAATATTACAATGATTACATAATTAATTCATAATATGCCTTCATTTAACTTTCTAAAGTTTTATATACTGTATTGTGTTAGGAATTTAGCCAGTCTATTTTTAGTCATTGTGGATATATTTAGCTAGCCTACATGTATATTAGATAAGAACATACATTTAAACCACCCTGTATATTACCTTGTGTATTGCTTATATTGCTTTATCTACATGCATTTAAACACCATCTTGTGTATTAATTTGTATTAATACTTCATTGAATATCATATGTGTTACATTTCATATGAATCATAATGACATTTAATGATCGTAACCATTGTTCAAATATCTGTAGATTCTAGAAAGTTCTAAGATGTTGCATAAGTTTAACCATCATGCTGTGCATCTCCATTATACTTATCAGCCACCAGCTGCATGATCTGTGTATTCCTAGAGATCAAAGGACCCTGTTATGTAATACTGTCTGGAGCTTATGTAAACAAGGAATTTGAATTGCCTAGACAGTTATGTTAGATACTTTTTGATTGGTTAAAATTATTGTAACTGACCAATCAGAAATAGTTTTACATATTAATTATGTCTATATAAATGAGATTTTTGGCATATTTTATCATTCTGATTCTTATTTTTGAAATAGGAGGATCTTAAATCCTCGCTCCAAGATAATTAATTAATTAATAATTAATTAATAATTTAGGTACTTTAGGCATTTATCTTGGAGCTTTTAAGTAAATTGTTGAAATTATTTAAGTAATATTTTTGTATTTAATTAGGTTATTTTATCTAGTAAATTATTCTTATTATTTTAACACTTACATTTAATTACATTTTTGGTAATTAATTATAATTTTGTAGTAGCCATTTTAGAATTCTCAGGCTAGCTACTTTTAAATACTTGTTAAGTTCAGAATCATTAAATAGAATATTTGGGCTTGATTTTAGGCAAATGGACGCATTTGTTTATTTGACAGTTTTGATATTGTATTTAATCTGTTTATTTTTTATCATTATATTAGGTTATTTTGTATACATTTTATATTGTTATTTCCATCATTATAAGTTTAGTGTTTTATAACTTAAGGTTATGTTGACTAGCTTGTTATACTTGTATTTTGATCATAACTTTAGAGTATTGTTTCAAACATTGTTTAACTATAACATCATATTTTGTCATGGATAGTTTAGTAATAATAATTTCATTGATTACTTTTTGTAACTTTAAAATCATGACAATGTTTCTTTTCATTGCATTTAGATGTTTGCTTAGTTCATTAAAATTAGTTTAGTTTATAAAGTTCAATCATTTTTGTTATATTTTCTCTGTTTTATTAAACAGAGTGGTGTCATCCTGACGTGTCAGTAAATCTGACTGTACTTTGAGTTTCTCATATAGAAACTAGTATTTGCTTTGCACATGAGTTCCTACTAAGCCAACTATAGAACGTTGCGCAAGGCGCAGAGCCGAGGCGAAGGGCACGGCGCTAGGGCGCATTTTCGATTCCACAACAATGGTGTCAGAAGTGGGATAGTTTTAAACTTAGTAGGAAACAAAGTTTAATTAGATTTTTGTATCTTCTAATGATAAAGACTAAGTAATTATTTTAAATTTTTATTTGATAGAATTTATGATAGGATAAGTTTAATATTTTTGATCTAGTTAAGTTACTGAATGGCTTATTAGGGATAAGATTTTTACTTGCACTATTTAAATAAAGTTTAGAATACTTGATCTTGCAAAGTTACTGCAGAATTTTGCTAGTAATAGTTTTAACTTTGTTAAAATGATTTCTTATTTAGTTCATCGTTGTTCTGAATGTCTTGTCTGTTTGGCTTCCATATTGTCCGATTGGCTTCCACATTGTCCGATTGGCTTCCATATTGTCTGATTGGCTTCCACATTGTCCGATTGGCTTCCATATTGTCTGATTGGCTTCCACATTGTCCGATTGGCTTCCACATTGTCCGATTGGCTTCCATATTGTCCGATTGGCCTCCATATTGTCCGATTGGCTTCCACATTGTCCGATTGGCTTCCACATTGTCCGATTGGCTTCCACATTGTCCGATTGGTTTCCAAATAGTCCGCAATTTGCTCCGAAATAGTCTGTTGTCGGTTACAAATATATTCTTCTGATGAAAGAGAAACTTCTACAAGAGATTGTCAAACTTCAACGATTGTCAATGAACAGAACGAATACCGAGAAGAAGTACTACAACGATACAACGTAGTACCGTGAAGACGAAACATACCGAGAAGAAGTACTACAACGATATAACGTAGTACCGAGAAGACACACCATACCGAGAAGAAGTACTGCAACGATATAGCGTAGTACCGAGGAGACGAACCATACCGAGAAGAAGTACTACAACGATATAACGTAGTACCAAGAAGACGTACCATACCAAGAAGACGTACTACAACGATATAACGTAGTACCTAGATGACCGAGATGATGTACCATACCGAGAAGAAGTACTACAACGATATAACGTAGTACCCTGATGTCTGAGATGACGTACCATACCGAGATGTACTATGACGATAAAACCCAGATGTCCTGAGCAGATGAACCGTGCCGAGATGTACCGCGATGATGTGATAGACCTATCGATAGACGAGACAACTATGTAAGAAACCTTTATGTGTTTATTAGGCATAATATCACCTAGTATTTTAATCTTTTTTTTTATATCTAATGTTGTGGCACACAAGTCTGACTTAAATATTTTTAACGAGTATAAGTTACACTACCATACCATGTTGATTTTACCTAAAATATTTTGAGCATTGTATTGTATAAGGATTTGTTGATGTATATTGTATGTAAGGTTATTTATTAACTTTTTGATTAAGTGAAGTCATTTGTTTGAGCTTAAGGATAGTTTCCTAGGTTTGCACAGTAAATTTTTGAGAGATTGTTGAATAGAATTTAAGTTCTATGGGATTGATATTAAGGATATCACAGTATTGGTCTTTAGAGTTAATCTCTATCGATATGGAGTACAATCTCTATAGATGTCTTTGCATCCCTGAAGTTAATGTCCGTGTGTTTGGCGTAGAGTCTAACCTCTACTAGAGTCTATTGTTTGTATAGATTATAATATCTATATGTGTCTGTTGTGTATCCTAGGCATTTGGTATATAGATTCCAATATCTATAGGACTGGTGTCAGTTTATTCAAGACTAACTTTAAAGTATTCGCTATAGGTTCTTATATCTATAGGCTATAGGTTTAATATCTATAGGGTCCGAGCTATGTGTCTGATATTTTTGTTTGCATAGAATTTAAGGTCTATGGACATGATATTAAAGATATCATATTTTTGTTACTTTTGCATCCTACGAATCAAATGATTGTTTTTGTGAGAGATACTTTGTTTTGTTGATGAGTTGATATATAAGTTTGCATATGATGAGTATTAGTATGGATTACGGTTAAGTTTTTGAGAACTTATTTTTGTGAGATGACTATTATTTTTGTAAACTTTGTTGAAGTTTATGTTGCCAGCTACTCTTTTTTCTTGAAGTAAAGTTTATTGGTTTGAGTCTCAGTAAGGCTTCCTAGGCTGCATAGGGATGTTAAGTTTTTTCATGGGATTGATCTTGAAGATATTACGATGTTGTCCTTTTAGAGTTAATCTCTATATTAAAGGTATAGGGTAAATCCCTATAGGTATCTTGGTTCATCTGACATGTTAAACTTTCCCTCGTTTTATAGAGTTAACCTCTATATGTGTCTGTTTAGGACAGATTTATTGTTGTGTATTTTATAGATTGTAATATCTATATGTCGGACTGAATTGCCGATGTTCCATCACTATTGCATCCTAGGGTTCAAGCGACTGCCTTTTTTATCCAGGAACATATAGCCCATCTGCGGCTAGGTCTAATGTTTAGTTTTTTGTGATGCATTTCACAGTAGAGAGACTTTATTTTGTTTAATCTGTTGAGGTATACATTTTCATATCAATAAGATGCTTACATTTAATTTTTAGTAGCTAAATTGTTGCTTCGTTAGAGTAATTGATGTTGAAGCATTATGCTAGTTTAACTTAAGGTGGCTATTCAGTTTATCTGTCATAAGCTGATATTTTTGAAATATATATATTGTTGTATGTTAATTTTAACATGGTAGTGTAACCCAATCACTCAGTTTTTGTTGAGAATTTATTTGAAAATTCCTAAGAAAGCAATTGCTTACAGTAGACAAGAGGTGATATTATCTTAATACTAAGTGACACGCGAAAAAGTGAAAAAAGTGATTTTAGTGTTAAAAGTGAAATTCAACGCGGCGATTCGTAACTATTTAAACAATACAATAAACATTTAATTGTATTTCCCGACTATGACGCGCAAGTGAATGTGAAGATGAACTTCAATACATAATAATTAACGCGCTTTTCAGTAATAAACATGGGCAATGAACATTTAATATGATATTTGCACCCATATGAATTGAAACTAAAGAGTAACATTGACTCTTTTATCTCGAACGTGACCAGAAGACTAAAAGAACTTCAATACATAATAAGTTACGCGCTTTTCAGTAATAAACATGGGCAATGAACATTTATAATGATATTTGCACCCATACGATGCGAAACTAAAGAGAAACATTGACTCTTATATCCCGAACGCGACTAGAAGACTACCAGAAGAAGAGAAGACTAAATATTGTCGTTCCCTTATGTGGCCCTTGAGCATGTTTTGGACCATATTCTGCGTTATTGTTTTAACATGCTATATATATTTTTTGTTTTATCTGATGCTTGAAAATTTAAATAATTCAGATGAGTTAGATAAGTAAGGTTTAGCCTTATGACTTTACATGTTTTTGTAAATATTCTTTTTGGATTGTTTTTATGTTTAGCATTTTTTGAGATGAGCTTTTGTATTATGTTTGTTTTTATGATTGTTAGTTATATATGTTCTGTAATATTAGTAACATGATATTTTAAGTCTTAATCTTGAAAAATTTATTACTTTTCTTAGTTATAAATTTTTCTTCCCGAAAACCAGTGTGTTGTTGTAAAGTTAGATCTTTACTCCTGCATGTTACGTAATATTACAATGATTACATAATTAATTCATAATATGCCTTCATTTAACTTTCTAAAGTTTTATATACTGTATTGTGTTAGGAATTTAGCCAGTCTATTTTTAGTCATTGTGGATATATTTAGCTAGCCTACATGTATATTAGATAAGAACATACATTTAAACCACCCTGTATATTACCTTGTGTATTGCTTATATTGCTTTATCTACATGCATTTAAACACCATCTTGTGTATTAATTTGTATTAATACTTCATTGAATATCATATGTGTTACATTTCATATGAATCATAATGACATTTAATGATCGTAACCATTGTTCAAATATCTGTAGATTCTAGAAAGTTCTAAGATGTTGCATAAGTTTAACCATCATGCTGTGCATCTCCATTATACTTATCAGCCACCAGCTGCATGATCTGTGTATTCCTAGAGATCAAAGGACCCTGTTATGTAATACTGTCTGGAGCTTATGTAAACAAGGAATTTGAATTGCCTAGACAGTTATGTTAGATACTTTTTGATTGGTTAAAATTATTGTAACTGACCAATCAGAAATAGTTTTACATATTAATTATGTCTATATAAATGAGATTTTTGGCATATTTTATCATTCTGATTCTTATTTTTGAAATAGGAGGATCTTAAATCCTCGCTCCAAGATAATTAATTAATTAATAATTAATTAATAATTTAGGTACTTTAGGCATTTATCTTGGAGCTTTTAAGTAAATTGTTGAAATTAAAAAGTAATATTTTTGTATTTAATTAGGTTATTTTATCTAGTAAATTATTCTTATTATTTTAACACTTACATTTAATTACATTTTTGGTAATTAATTATAATTTTGTAGTAGCCATTTTAGAATTCTCAGGCTAGCTACTTTTAAATACTTGTTAAGTTCAGAATCATTAAATAGAATATTTGGGCTTGATTTTAGGCAAATGGACGCATTTGTTTATTTGACAGTTTTGATATTGTATTTAATCTGTTTATTTTTTATCATTATATTAGGTTATTTTGTATACATTTTATATTGTTATTTCCATCATTATAAGTTTAGTGTTTTATAACTTAAGGTTATGTTGACTAGCTTGTTATACTTGTATTTTGATCATAACTTTAGAGTATTGTTTCAAACATTGTTTAACTATAACATCATATTTTGTCATGGATAGTTTAGTAATAATAATTTCATTGATTACTTTTTGTAACTTTAAAATCATGACAATGTTTCTTTTCATTGCATTTAGATGTTTGCTTAGTTCATTAAAATTAGTTTAGTTTATAAAGTTCAATCATTTTTGTTATATTTTCTCTGTTTTATTAAACAGAGTGGTGTCATCCTGACGTGTCAGTAAATCTGACTGTACTTTGAGTTTCTCATATAGAAACTAGTATTTGCTTTGCACATGAGTTCCTACTAAGCCAACTATAGAACGTTGCGCAAGGCGCAGAGCCGAGGCGAAGGGCACGGCGCTAGGGCGCATTTTCGATTCCACAACAAGTATAACATGTTGATTTCAATTAGCATCCATCCAAGTGATATTAGTGAAATTATTTATTCACACATGTCATGGTTTATCATATAGTTTATATCTTTATTATTTTAAGTTTTAAACATCAAAATATTAAGAAACCAAAAGACTTATTGAAACAACACACTTATACTTTATTACAATTTACAAAGATGAATATTATAAATGATTTACAGACAGAAATATCCAACTGATAAATACTCTGAGTGGTCTATCCCGCTAATGAGACCACCCCGCTATTGAGACCACTTTTAAAAAGAAGGGACAGTGGTCTTATTAGCTGGGTTCTACTGTATAGAATACAAACCAAAAATATAAACATTCATAGTCAATTTTATACATCATACATACATTCTTTTTGGGTAATTCAGATAGTCATTGCTTTTGTAAAATTTGTTTACTTCCTCCTCTCAAAATCTATTGGGTTTTTAAGGAAATTAATTGGGTAATTACCCCGGTATGCAGCTGATCTGTAGCTCTGACCAGGTTAAGTACCTAGGCTATTTACAGACTTTCGTACACAATTTGTACACAGATCATTGGGGGAAACAGATTAAGAATAAGATACAACAAATACAACACCTGTCTTGATAACAACAACAATAAACTGTATAAACATCTGATAAAACAACAATGGTGGGAGCTAATTTACCAAGCCAGATATAGTTAGGTTATAGCAACAAGTTAACCTATACAAAACCCTTTCTCAAATATTGATTTATTCATTTAACATAATACAATACATTTATTACCAAAGGTCCATGAAATGTATGCCTCCCTCCAAAAAACCTAATTATATGGGGGCATTCATTCACCCTCACTACTTCAGTAGTTAAATACTGAAGAAGTGAAGGTGAATGAATGCCCCACCAGCAGTGTGACAGCACAGCTGTGTTGGGCTTACATCATGTGAAATTTCCTGGTTGACTCTAGAACCAGACTTTGTCAAGACACAGTCTTGGATAAAACGTTAACCAGTCAAATTTAGTACCGGTACCTTGGCTGGAGCAATACTATGTCTATAATGACATAGTCTGAAATTAAACCCAAGTTAGCTCCCGGGCTCAAGCCATATCATGACACAGTCAGGTATTAAACCCAAGTCAGCTCCTGGGCTCAAGCCATATCATGACACAGTCAGGTATTAAACCCAAGTCAGCTCCTGGGCCCTAGCCATACTATGACACAGTCCGGGATTAAACCCCAGTCAGCTCCCGGGCTCTAGCCATACTATGAGTATGACACAGTCAGGGATTAAACCCCAGTCAGCTCCGAGGCTCTAGCCATACTATGATACAGTCAGGGATTAAACCCAAGTGAGCTCCGAGGCTCTAGCCATACTATGACACAGTCAGGTATTAAACCCAGGTAAGCTCTGAGGCTCTAGTCATACTATGACACAGTCAGTCCGGGATTAAACCGAGTCAGCTCCCGGGCTCTAGCAATACTATGACACAGTCCGGGATTAAAACCCAGTCAGCTCCCGGGCTCTAGCCATACTATGACACAGGCCGGGATTAAACCTGAGTCAGCTCCACGGCTCTAGCAATACTATGACCCAGTGATGGATTAAACCCGAGTCAGCTCCCAGGCTTAAACCATACTATGACAGTCTTGGAATTGGATTATACCCTAGTCAGCTCCCGGGCTCTAGCCATACTATGACCCAGTCCGGGATTAAACCCGAATCAGCTACTGGGCTTTAGCCATACTATGACAGTCTTTGAATTGGATTAAACCAGAGTCAGCTCCCTGAAGCCACAGTCGGGGACTTAGCCCAAGTCAGCTCCCTGGCTTTAAAATACAAAGTCACAGTCGGAGATTTAGCCCGAGTCAGTTCCCTGGCTGTAGCCATACTATGACAACAGTGGGGGAGTCAGCTCGCTGGCTAATTCAGTTTGTAGCTTTAGTGCAATACGATGACACAGTCGGGGATAAATATGAGTCGCTCGCTGACTAGCTCAGTTTGTAGTTTTAGCGTCTTACTGTCACAGTCGGGGATTAAACAAGAGTCAACTCACTGGCTAGTTGGGTTTGTAGCTATAGCACCATACTATGACACAGTCCAGGATTCAACCCGAGTCAGCTGGTCAGCTAGCTGAGCTCAATTTGCAGCTTGAGCACTGTCAGGATTAAACCCGAGTCAGCTTGTCAGTTAGCTGAGCTCAATTTGCAGCTTGAGCACTGTCAGGATTAAACCTGAGTCAGCTCCCAGACAGCGGGCTAGCTCAGTTTGCAGCTCTAGCGCCATACTATGACACAGTCGGGGATTAAACTTGAGTCAGCTCTGAGAACCATTGACCAGACACTTTATCAAACCTTACCATCATCAACCAACCACCCTAGCATCCCTATAACTAGACCCATAGATAGCAAGTCCATCAGCCTGTTGTAACCAACACACAGTGTTCAAAATTCGAGCATGTTCTAAAAAATATGGTTGTTTACCTTATTTTAGGGATAAAACACGTTTATAAAATGAATGAAAACAATAAAACATTCACGTGACAACAGGCAAGAAGAGTTGAGATAGGTGCACTTATTAAGTATAAAGTATCTAATGGTCACCAACCTTCCTGTTCAGGCGGTTTGGACGGTTTCACCGATTGACCGCTCTCAGTCTCCGCTGGTGTTTCTTCCGCCGGGGCATTTCCATTCGACTTTTTCTGCTTTGAAAACGTTTGTAAACATTCATCACAAAAACTGTGTAAACAAGATAATAATTTAGAGTTCTTTTCAACCGTTAACACTTCTTTGCATTTAAAACACTTTAATCCTTCCTCTTTATTTTGAGTTTCTTCATTCTCTGTACCGCTATTCTGCTCTTGCACATCGGCCATTTTCTTCATCACTTATCATGTGAAGTTCTAAAAATAGAACACATAACATTAGTGTGCGCGAGTGCTGGCGTGCGATTGGTTGTCTGTTTATTGAGTGGTAAAAATCCGCACCAAACCGGTAGAAACTGGATTGAACTAGTTTTAGCCAGAAACAAACCAGTTGAGAACCAGTTTTAATGCAATAAACACCGTGTCTGGGTCGCCTGCGGCGGTAATGTTACATTGTGAATGGGAAATAAATGTCATCCGTTGAACGATTGCTTTGTGTAAAAGCGAATGTCGACATTCGAGACATTTCTTTTCATACTTGAAGGCGCCTGTCTCCAAACAATTTACACGATCTTGGCAATGGATGTAGATTACATCTAGAACAGTGTCTGGCATTTTCACGAGAATGCATTTGATCATGTGTTAAACATTATCTATGACGACATAGTTCTGCCACCTGATAACAATTATCGCGTTATTTATGTGTTAAACGCGTTAACAAGATCTAGACAATTTAATAACATGGTAGTTTAAATTCTAATTTTAACTACAGATGCATGCTAATCTGGATACTCATAAAGATCAATGCTTATCTTGCATAGTGGTAACTTGTCAACACATTAATTATCTTGTTCACCAGCTACCTAACAAGTTAATAAGATAATCATGTGTGTTAACTAGATACCTAGCTATTAGCCTAACACGCTATAACTTGATCTAATAACGTTACTATGATGAAATGGTAATAAGCAGTGCCAGATCTACACTCATTTAATCGATGGCTTATAATTAGAAAGTCGTAAGTGCCACTTACGACCTTTTAAGATTCATACATATTTAGAATAAACATCACAAGGCGCTTCTTATGAGCCTACTGTATTTTCATAAAAATCTGAACTTATCATGTTGACCAAAATGAAGTTGCAAAAGTTTGTTTTACCATAAGTAAATACTAAATGTCAGACAGTTTTCTCTTGTTTTCTCAATATATCGATTTGGTAGTTACGACCTTCTTGTTCTAAGCCGTCGAAATGTTAAAAGTACACCAAACACAGTACGTTACGTGCAAATAGTCGATCGGTCGTCATGCCGAATGGTGTTTCGACAATATCTCCAAAACGGGTGGACCTAGGATACTAAAATTTAAAGTGGAGATTATTCATCATTAACAGACCGCCTGACTAAATTTCAAGGTCATTTGGATCAAAGGTCAAACTCTCCATGACCTTTGAACACACAACAAGCACTGGTCCACACCAAATAAAATATAGGATCTTAGATCGTAAAACTTTACAGAGAGTTTGTTAATCATCAGATGTAGGCTCGTACTAATTTCGAGGTCGATAGGTCGAGGTCGTGGTGAACTTAGATTCTAGCTACACTAGGCTATTTTCTGTCACGAGTCGTGTATACTTCACAAACCTCTCTTGTACGGTCTGTTGTCGTAATTCTCCCGGTTTTGTGTTTTCCTTATGTGGGTATTGATGGACAATGTGTATGAAACATTTTGAGACTTCGCACGTGCATTTTGTATAATTTGAAAATTCACGGTTCACTGCTCGCAGCGAGCAAATTACAATCATCAAGTTATCGGATATTGCTGCTATACTACTCGCATGAAGACATGCAAAAATGAACATGATATCATGTATAATAAAAAAAGTTGTACGCATTACATGTTGGTGTACTTATAACATTTAACAAGTGTATACCTAAAGTTTCACAAAAAGTTGTAAAATCATCTTCTAACATCCAGCTTTGTGGAGGCCCCGCTGTGCTCTGACAGGGAGCTATTTATGACGCACTGTAACAGATGTGAGTAAAAGTATACGTATTCAATAACAGACTAGACATGTGTAATAAGGCTTCTATAATATACTGCATAAACACCAAGTCTTTATTGTGTAGGTAATTGACTAATTGCACATTAATACATATGACTGGAGGAAATATATATATTTAAAAGGCAAAACTTAAGCTATTCATTGCATTATATAATAGCAAAATTAAATCTTTATATCAGATCAGACATGCATTATATGACTCACACTGTAATACAATTCACATGCGGGTTAATTAGTACGATTATGTTAATATTTGATGTATGTTATGACAACCGATTTATGATAATATTTATTTATATTGTCGATTCAAAGATGTCTGTCAAAACCACCAGAATGTTCCATTTCTGAATAGCTAAATGCAGTAAGTATAATCACTATGCTTTAGGGCCATTAGAGTTTAAATCATATAAATGTATAGCTAGTTTGCGATAGAAAAAAATCGTGTTTTTTAAATATTTCTCTGTAATTACTACACCTACAAGTATGAATTTTTGCACGAATAAATGAAATATATCTACCTAATACTAGGGGTGTAACGGTACGCTCACCTCACGATATGATACGTACCGTCAATTTTTCTAATGGTTCGGTATATTTCGGTATGATACATTATTCTCTAACAGCTGCTTAAATATTTCAATTTTAAAGTAATAATTAACTTGTTGCTTCTATAACAGCAAATATTATGTGCCTATCAACTATTTTAAGTGAATTTAGACAATATGAAGCATATTTCAATACAATTAAAACGAGTGATACATGGTAATTATACATAATCAGAAGGCTGTCAGGTGTTTTCGTTGTCTGAATATGATTTTGCTCATAAAAAAGCTTATACCGAACCGTACCGAAATTTAGAAGACTTGTACCATGAACCGTGTGGGACTGAAGTCCGCGGTATTTCGTATACCGCGGTATACCGTTACAGCCCTACCTAATACACACTGAAATTTCAGCAACATCAGAAATGAGTTAAAAAAGTTTTGTTCATAAGTTCTATGTAACATTTTTGTAGTTTTGTATGAAAAATCAAGTTAGAAGACTTGATACTTGCAACAGCCAATTTACGGTCATATGATACGCATAACGGTATATTTACGTATTCGCAACCTACTTAATTTAACACATGCGAGGCCCGTCTGTGAATATGACGAAGTACATGTTATTGCTGTACATTGTTTACATCGACACACCTAAATAAACCGAATAGCAAGGGCCTCCCAAGTCTTGTCTTTATAACAGCAATCTCAATCCCGCTGATCACGGATTGTAACGGTTAAATAATTGATAGTAAATCATCAATGGAATACCAGATTACCTCCCTGCGTTAAACTGTAAATACGCATGTAATTTCAATATGTAATAAAGAATAAATATCTTTTAATTGGTGACTAAAAATTATGAAATTCAAAATGAGACTAGGTAGGAAGTTATTGTAGTTCTGTGTAATTTTTTACCAAAATCTGATGAATAGATTTTTAGAAATCTTTAAAAAACACGATTTTTTTCTATCGCAAACTAGCTATACATATTTATGATGGTATAATTTAAGCCAGAGAAACATGTAATAATCGACCGGGTTGAATGTTTGTTTACGTCGTTGTGACAGAGATCTTTGAATCAATTATACACATAGGAGTAAATATAATATCTGGATGCACTGGTGACCCGTTTTGAAGTCACGATTGAGGCACGTTCATTGTACATGTAATAAGTACATTACATGACCGATCTAACTAGACCAATTAGCATGTGTCTGGGAGATGTGTATATATATCCCACCATGATGGTTGTTCTGGGGACTGCTTGGGATCGCTTAAGACTAAACTAGAGCATGTTTTCGAGTCCGCTCTATGCGGGACACCGTCTTAGTACTGCATCAAATGTACAAGTTTGACACGAATTCATCACTATCAGTGTACCGGTTTACGCTTTATAGATGGTATCTGAAAACTGATTTTCAGAGTGCCATAGCATTGCGTGTCCACTACAGTTAATGTGATATCATTACAAGTATTGACAAAGCATAAACGAAAGCAAGAAATGCATCATCTGCACTCCAGTGATTGAAAATATCCCGTATATGGTTATTTTAACCTTTATCCTAGTTGCAAAAACCCGGTAACGTAAAAAATCTAAGTCTAAAACCAGTATAAGAACATGCGGGTTGTAACGAAATCAACGTAAGTCAATTTTCAGCTGTTTCGGTCAATGTGATTGCTGTGAGTCTTTTTGTACATGATGTGCAATTTAAAATCATGTAGGAAGTCATGTCGTTACAAGACGTCGGTATTATTTCAATGGATTAAATACGTTATTTTCGTCTCCTGAAAAGTTGTCTTTTTGCAGTTACGGGGTTTTGGTTTGGCACCGTCGATATGTGCCTTTCTGCAAACCACACTCTGCAACGTCAAGTAATGAAACATGTTGCACTCAACCAGACTTCATATTACGTGAGAATAGTCGACTACTACTGACTACATACCGCTCAATGTACAGTTCGATAGAATAAGATGTGTGCATTGACGCAACTACAAGATATCATATAACAGGTAAGACAACCTGCTTTACAATTAATAACATTTTTGGGGACTATATTTGATCTGATGATGATGCCAGACATTTTGCTTACATAATCAATCATAGTAAAATAAACGCTGAGTCATTATTCTTTACATTAATTGATCATAAAAAATTAATATCATTATTATTATCATTATTATAAGTAAATAACCAGCATGTTATGAGTGAAACACTCATTAATTTGTGTTTTTGAATTGACCATATAATTAACCATACTTAATCGTGACGATTTCTCGTACAATTTACTTGTTTTGATTTTCCATGGTTCAATGAACCGCTGGTATTATTTTCGAGGACAACACTACATGAATGAAGGTTTGTGGTAGTCAATAACATATACCTAAAGTTTCACAAAAAGTTGTAAAATCATCATCTAACATCCAGCTTTGTCGAGTCCCCGCTGTGCTCTTGACTGGAGCTATTTATGACGCACTGTAACAGATGTGAGTAAAAGTATACGTATTCAATAACATACTAGACATGTGTAATAAGGCTTCTATAATATACTGCATAAACACCAAGTCTTTATTGTGTAGGTAATTGACTAATTGCACATTAATACATATGACTGGAGGAAATATATATATTTAAAAGGCAAAACTTAAGCTGTTCATTGCATTATATGATAGCAATATAAAATCTTTATATCAGATCAGACATGCATTATATGATGCGCACTGTAATATAATACACATGCAGGTTAATTAGTACGGTTATGTCAATATTGGATGTCTGTTATGACAACCGATTTATGATAATATTTATTTATGCACATAGGAATAAAAAAGAAATATCTGGATGCACTGGTGACCCGTTTTGAAGTCACGATTGAGGCACGTTCATTGTACATGTAATAAGTACATTACATGACCGATCTAACTAGACCAATTAGCATGTGTCTGGGAGATGTGTATATATATCCTACCATGATGGTTGTTCTGGGGACTGCTTGGGATCGCTTAAGACTATACTAGGAGAATGTTTTCGAGACCGCTCTATTCGGGGCGCCGTTATGCATCACCCGCACCAAAAGTACTTAGAACCTGGGTTGTAAATATTTGACGTAATGTTAAATAAATACAACTACACAAGCGATGGTGTTGTTATTTGGAACAACTATTACGAACACTTCGCCACAACACCGCGACCGTGGCCGAGTGCTAAGGGCGTCCGCCTAGGAAGCGGGGTCGAAGGATCCAATCTCGGCGGAAGCGTGGTTGGAACTAATGAGACTGTTTGGTCAGCCGCAAGCTAGTTTAATTGTTACCGAAGGCCCATCTCTGTCAGGCGCCTGGCGTTCCGAGAAGGGATTCGGGAAAATACTGTACAGTTAAGCATGAACGATAAGTGTCTCATAAGTCAGAATTGACTGGCCCTTTCAATAGGGGTGACACTATAATAAACAAACTTTATTTACATACATCAAATATATAGCTATTAAACTTCATAGTACACAAATATAATGTTGAACGTTTTGCATATAGAAAACATTTAGACATATTTACTGACAGTACATGTACATGCAAGATACGTATCCTTTAGGTACAATGCTATGTAAAAACAATAACGTTTTATTTCAGTTTTTAAAAGGCGAACATGTCCACGTGGCTCTACATTATGCTTGTAATGGCAGCGGTCATCAAATATGGTGACGTTGTGTGTGCCACTAGTGATGATGACAGAGGTGATGATGGTGTTTATGGTGTTTATGGTGGTTATGGTGAAGATGATGATGGTGGTTATGGTGGAGATGGGTATGGTGGTTATGGTGGTGGTGGGTATGGTGGTTATGGTGAAGATGATGATGGTGGTTATGGTGGAGGTGATGGTGGAGGTGATGGTGGTGGTTATGGTGGAGGTGATGATGGTGGTTATGGTGGAGGTGATGATGGTGGTTATGGTGGAGGTGATGATGGTGTTTATGGTGAAGATGATGATGGTGGTGATGATGGTGGTGATGATGGTGGTGATGATGGTGGTGATGATGGTGGTGATGATAACAGAGGTGATGAAGACAGAGGTGATGATGGTGGTTATGGTGGAGGAGATGATGACAGAGATGATGATGGTGGTTATGGTGGAGATGATGGTGGAGGAGATGATGGTGGTTATGGTGAAGGAGATGATGGTGGTTATGGTGGAGATGATGATGGTGGTTATGGTGGAGGTGATGATGGTGGTTATGGTGGAGGTGATGATGGTGGTTATTGTGGAGGTGATGATAGAGGTGATGATGGTGGTTATGGTGGAGGTGATGATGGTGGTTATGGTGAAGGAGACGATGGTGGTTATGGTGGAGGTGATGATGGTGGTTATGGTGAAGATGATGATGGTGGTTATGGTGGAGGTGATGATAGAGGTGATGATGGTGGTTATGGTGGAGGTGATGATGGTGGCGATGATGGTGGTTATGGTGGAGGTGATGATGGTGGTTATGGTGGAGGTGATGATGGTGGTTATGGTGGAGGTGATGATGGTGGTTATGGTGGTGGAGGTGATGGTGGTGGTGATGATGGTGGTGATGATAACAGAGGTGATGATGATGGTTATGGTGGAGGAGATGATGACAGAGATGATGATGGTGGTTATGGTGGAGGTGATGATGGAGGTGATGATGGTGGTTATGGTGGAGGTGATGATGGTGGCGATGATGGTGGTTATGGTGGAGGTGATGATGGTGGTTATGGTGGAGGTGATGATGGTGGTTATGGTGGAGGTGATGATAGAGGTGATGATGGTGGTTATGGTGGAGATGATGATGGTGGTTATGGTGGAGGAGATGATGGTAGTTATTATGGAGGAGATGATGGTAGTTATGGTGGAGGAGATGATGGTGGTTATGGTGGTGGAGGTGATAGTGGTGGTGATGATGGTGGTGATGATAACAGAGGTGATGATGATGGTTATGGTGGAGGAGATGATGACAGAGATGATGATGGTGGTTATGGTGGAGGTGATGCTGGTGGTTATGGTGGAGGAGATGATGACAGAGATGATAATGGTGGTAATGGTGGAGATGATGATGGTGGTTATGGTGGAGATGATGATGGTGGTTATGGTGGAGGTGATAATGGTGGTTATGGTGGAGATGATGATGGTGGTTATGGTGGAGATGATGATGGTGGTTATGGTGGAGGTGATGATGGTGGTTATGGTGGAGGAGATGATGGTGGTTATGGTGGAGGAGATGATGGTGGTTATGGTGGAGATGATGATGGTGGTTATGGTGGAGGTGATGATGGTGGTTATGGTGGAGGAGATGATGGTGGTTATGGTGGAGGAGATGATGGTGGTGATGATGGAGGAGATGATGGTGGTTATGGTGGAGGTGATGATGGTGGTTATGGTGGAGGAGATGATGGTGGTTATGGTGGAGATGATGATGGTGGTTATGGTGGAGGTGATGATGGTGGTTATGGTGGAGGTGATGATGGTGGTTATGGTGGAGGTGATGATGGTGGTTATGGTGAAGGAGATGATGGTGGTTATGGTGGAGGTGATGATGGTGGTAGTTATGGTGGAGGTGATGATGGTGGTTATGGTGGAGGTGATGATGGTGGTAGTTATGGTGGAGGTGATGATGGTGGTTATGGTGGAGGTGATGATGGTGGTAGTTATGGTGGAGGTGATGATGGTGGTTATGGTGGAGGTGATGATGGTGGTTATGGTGGAGGTGATGATGGTGGTTATGCTGAAGGAGATGATGGTGGTTATGGTGGAGGTGATGATGGTGGTTATGGTGAAGGAGATGATGGTGGTTATGGTGAAGGAGACGATGGTGGTTATGGTGAAGGAGATGATGGTGGTTATGGTGGAGGTAATGATGGTGGTTATGGTGAAGGAGATGATGGTGGTTATGGTGGAGGTGATGATGGTGGTTATGGTGGAGGTGATGATGGTGGTTATGGTGGAGGTGATGATGGTGGTTATGGTGGAGGTGATGATGGTGGTTATGGTGGAGGTGATGATGGTGGTTATGGTGGAGGTGATGATGGTGGTTATGGTGAAGGAGATGATGGTGGTTATGGTGAAGGAGACGATGGTGGTTATGGTGAAGGAGATGATGGTGGTTATGGTGGAGGTAATGATGGTGGTTATGGTGAAGGAGATGATGGTGGTTATGGTGGAGGTGATGATGGTGGTTATGGTGGAGGTGATGATGGTGGTTATGGTGGAGGTAATGATGGTGGTTATGGTGAAGGAGATGATGGTGGTTATGGTGGAGGTGATGATGGTGGTTATGGTGAAGGAGACGATGGTGGTTATGGTGAAGGAGATGATGGTGGTTATGGTGGAGGTAATGATGGTGGTTATGGTGAAGGAGACGATGGTGGTTATGGTGAAGGAGATGATGGTGGTTATGGTGAAGGAGATGATGGTGGTTATGGTGAAGGAGATGATGGTGGTTATGGTGAAGGAGACGATGGTGGTTATGGTGAAGGAGATGATGGTGGTTATGGTGAAGGAGATGATGGTGGTTATGATGGAGGTGATGATGGTCGTTATGGTGGAGGTGATGATGGTGGTTATGGTGGAGGTAATGATGGTGGTTATGGTGGAGGTGATGATGGTGGTTATGGTGGAGGAGACGATGGTGGTTATGGTGGAGGTGATGATGGTGGTTATGGTGGAGGTAATGATGGTGGTTATGGTGGAGGTGATGATGATGGTGATGGTGGAGGTGATGATGGTGGTGTAATATAGCCTAGCCAGGCGAGACATAGCCTAGCCAGGCGAGAGTACAATACCATATATGGAAAAACTGCGTCAAGGACATCATAGACTAATTAAAACAAATTAAATACTGACAGTCGTATATGTGAACACCAGATATACTTGACAAATGATGGATGAGCTAGTGCGGTTTTAGTGGAACTTTACGACTAAATATGTTGGGGCACAACAGCTCGTGATGAAGGCAAATTAATAATAGATAATGAAAGTTTAATTACAGTTTGTTTCGTAAATATGACGCACGGGCAGTTTGGCTTAAAAGCTCTGAGATGAACAAGCCAAGTGGATAGTTGAGTCCACGGACTAGCTTGCCACTTGGCGTATGCCGCAGTGTGGATATTATGTTACGAGAACGAATGACACTTATGAACTAATTGCTTAAAGAACTACTTTGAATGTTTCGTGAGAACTTACATGCTTTTGTGTTATAGCTATTTAGACTATTTATATTTGGTGATTTGAGAGTTAATAAAATACCTAGAACTTATACGAGTATTCGGACTTATATTTCATACTTTGAAATACTATATACTTGTGTATGTTTAGTACAGCACTTCACTACACTGTTGAGTACAACATTTCACTACACTGTTGAGTACAGCACTTCACTACACAGTTGTTATGGTGATGACCATGACGACCATGGGTATATGTAGGAGTTTCATATTAAAGGAAGATTGCAGTTTTAAAACATAATACCATTATGATTATTTTAAAATAGTACAATGAATTAGAATGACTTAATATAAAAGTGTATTCACCAAAAAACATAACGACAGAAATGCCATTCATCAGGCATCGGGAATGGTTAACTAAACGTTCGTCAATGCTTATGTGAATATATCCCGGAGATGGTTAAATAAACGTTCGTCAATGCTGATGTGAATATATCCCGGAGATGGTTAAATATTTAAAATGTTCGCTAAGGCTTCTGTGAATATATTCCGGGGATGGTTAAATTAACATTCGCCAATGCTTCTGTGAATATATCTCGGGGATGGTTAAATATTTAAAATGTTCGCTAAGGCTTCTGTGAATATTTCCTGGGGATGGTTAAATGAGCGTTCGTCAATGCTTCTGTGAATATATCCTGGGGATGGTTAAATAAACGTTCGCCAATGCTTCTGTGAATATATCCTGGGGATGGTTAAATGAACGTTCGCCAATGCTTCTGTGAATACATCCCGGGGATGGTTAAATAAGCGTTCGCCAATGCTTCTGTGAATATATCCTGGGGATGGTTAAATGAACGTTCGCCAATGCTTCTGTGAATACATCCCGGGGATGGTTAAATAAGCGTTCGCCAATGCTTCTGTGAATATATCCTGGGGATGGTTAAATGAACGTTCGCCAATGCTTCTGTGAATACATCCCGGGGATGGTTAAATAAGCGTTCGCCAATGCTTCTGTGAATATATCCTGGGGATGGTTAAATGAACGTTCGCCAATGCTTCTGTGAATACATCCCGGGGATGGTTAAATAAGCGTTCGCCAATGCTTCTGTGAATATATCCTGGGGATGGTTAAATGAACGTTCGCCAATGCTTCTGTGAATACATCCCGGGGATGGTTAAATAAGCGTTCGCCAATGCTTCTGTGAATATATCCTGGGGATGGTTAAATGAACGTTCGCCAATGCTTCTGTGAATACATCCCGGGGATGGTTAAATAAGCGTTCGCCAATGCTTCTGTGAATATATCCTGGGGATGGTTAAATAAACGTTCGCCAATGCTTCTGTGAATATATCCCGGAGATGGTTAAATAAACGTTCGCCAATGCTTCTGTGAATATATCCCGGAGATGGTTAAATAAACGTTCGCCAATGCTTCTGTGAATATATCCTGGGGATGGTTAAATAAACGTTCGCCAATGCTTCTGTGAATATATCCCGGAGATGGTTAAATAAACGTTCGCCAATGCTTCTGTGAATATATCCCGGAGATGGTTAAATAAACGTTCGCCAATGCTTCTGTGAATATATCCTGGGGATGGTTAAATAAACGTTCGCCAATGCTTCTGTGAATATATCCCGGAGATGGTTAAATAAACGTTCGCCAATGCTTCTGTGAATATATCCCGGAGATGGTTAAATAAACGTTCGCCAATGCTTCTGTGAATATATCCCGGAGATGGTTAAATAAACGTTCGCCAATGCTTCTGTGAATATCCCGAACAATGGCCTTGCCATACTCATCTAATGTGTTTCCACATGATACCGTGCGTCCAAGAATTAGAAATATCATCGATGGACTATCCACGTAGTTAGTTGTTGCATCCCTGAAGTGAATAGAAGAAAGTTTATTTCTAATTATGGGTCATATAACATGACGTATAAAGTACAATTTTAAAACATAATAGTACAAATAATAACAAACACAACCAAGATTGGAAGATAAAGCTTGATTCTGATTTTGAAGCACAAATAAATAAGGCCTTTTAAGGTTTCAACAGTCAAATTCAAATATATTTCATAGACTAGAATACTTTTGAAGAATTGCCTTAATATTGAGACCTAAACTTTATGCTTCTATGCATAAGTTCAACTCCGTGTGTACTATCGAACAATTTCAGGTTCAGCTGGAAAGGACACATATAGAATTTTACCGTACATGATTTGAGTAAATGTTTCCATATTGTCAATATTATTTTCAGATGAGATGTAGATATGCTTACTTTCTTCCATAATACATATATACCTTGTTTTCTGCTACGAATTTGTGTATTTATTTAGAGATTCGATATTACATTGACATAATGTTACTGTAATCAACGCATACACATATGTTAGAACGTCCATGATTTTGTATTTATTAAGATCCAGTATTAGCAATATACGTACATTGACATAATTGTACTGTAATAAACCCATACACACATATTGGAAAATGACATAGTTTGTGCATTTTAAACGTACTAGTAATACAATGACAAAGATATATTTATGTTCAGGTAAGCACCACGTATTTGTACGACATGTTTTATATACCCTAAACAGATCTAAAATTAAACTGTTGGAATTCCTGATTTACAATATTCTATTTCTATTTTTAGAGCAATGTCACATCTACCCACATACGTTCAAATGAATACACAAGTCATTTATATCTACATGAGCTTAGCTAGTATGCATACATGTAATACCCTATACCACAATCGAATATAGTGTAAACTGTTTAAATCGTTACAGGATATTAAACGTAAAAATGATTAAGTAATAGCATGATTCTACAACATTTTATGTTAATATCATGTCGGACAACCTCAGTAATTATTTGAACAGAACACTTTTAAATCAAATCAAATTTAAAGTACCCGAGAACGAAGTCAGGTTTATAGAAAATGGCGTGAAAGAACTTGTTAAAGAAGTAACCAACGCGATAGTTAACGCCAGAGACTTTGCTATAGAGAATACTGTGAGAGATTTTGAACATCATGGAAAAACCTATTTGGGTATCGACAACTTAACCAGACATGGAGAGTCGGAGGTTGTTGGACAAGGTAGTTATTATGATGGAACAAAAATTGGATTCCCAGATGAGTTTGACTTTTTGTTTGTAATTTGTAGATTTAATTGTACGACAAGGAAAGAAGTGTATTTGAAAAATGGACTACTAAATTACCCTCCCTTTGAATTTCGACATATTCATCGGAAGATACAATACCTCGTGAAGGAAAGGACATTCAAATATATGTGTAATGATGATAACGGAGTGGAATGGTGTTTTTGGATCCAAGATTACATTGAAAAGAAAGGACCATCGTCTAAATTGGAAATTCGTTATAAAATAGGATCGGATTGGTTAAAAGAAAGTGTCATACACGTTGATCTGGTACCAGCATTTCAAATTGTTGATTCAAATATGGCAGATATTGTTGATGCTCATTGTAATTCAAAGCCTTTCCGAAATCACATATTAACAAACGGCATGGGTTACTGTTACCACGTTGAAAGAGTGTCGTTTTCTACTGCCGAAGCTGATTACATGCGACGTATTTTGTCTGAGAATCACCGACGTGTTAACAGGTTATTGAAATATTTTCTTAATGGTTACGAAGAGGGTGAAAAACTAAGATCGTTGATGCCTGGGATAGGTCTTTCATCCTTTGATATCAAACTGATCATCATTGAACATGATTGTCACTGTACCAGCACGGATACAGCAACGTGTGTTATAGATGTCTTAAATGAGATAAGTATACGTTATCATAGGGACATGAAGAGTACCGTTTATGATAGAAGTTTACATTGGGATCACGCAGAAGAGAAACGTAAGTTGTTAGACCAAGCCAGTTCGAACATAGGTTTAATCCTACCAAGCCAGCTGCTAAACCATTACGATATCAATAGAAAATTGTTCGAGACTACCAAAGACATGGAGGAGGTACTTCAGAAACAAGCAACGAGAAAAAGTCCTAGTATTACTGATTCTACCAAACCAGAACCCGTCGCCGTTACGGTGTACCGTTCTGTATCCATTATAATTTGGTTCCATGTTGTTCTAGGAGTGTTGAGAGAGTGTGCCGACTCCATCAGACCAACAATCATCCGGTCAATGTGTATATATTATACATTGATCAACTTCGGCTACTGGGTTACGATGGTACTTTATCAAGATGTCAGCTGGCTGCATTTAATAATGGGACTTGTTGTCTGGGAGTTTCTCCGTACACACTACCACGATGTAATTGATTGTTACGGTTGGGTGAGTTGGAAAAACATAACGCTGTGTGTTGGTAGCGTATGTTTTCTTTGGTACTTGACCACTAAATTCGGCATTGTGTTCACGTCGATGGTAGCAATGCATTGTTATCAAATCTACGACTCAAGATGGAATTTTATCAGTGGTGTTAATAAGTTTCCGATGCGGTGCTACATTCCACTTGTGTTTGAAATAATCATTAGGATATGCATAGTATATCTAATATACGCAGAGTTACGGTTAGGACAATACGGATGGAGATCAGCTTTGCAGAAAATTTCTCTACAACGTACCGCTACGTCACTCATGATAAAACTGCGAAGCATTTCTCAAGCATTTGCTGTTACGTACAATACAATAATTCATCTATTGAGGTGGTCAATAATGGTGTACAATTGTCTGATTATGTTTCGACCTGACAACGGCGCACTCAGTAAGATAGGATTATGTATTGGCTACATTAATATATTCATTTTCTTATTGAACTTGTCGGAGCAATTCACAACAGTGTGGCAGTTCACAGTTTATATCGTTGCAGTTGAACTAATATCCAATATTTTGGGTGCCAATGCAGACACAACTCAGGATTTAAGACAGACTATCCAAGGTTCAGCAAATATGAACTTAAGACTGGCTATACAAACGAATAGAGAATGTTTGAATGCTTATCAGATAGGGACTTACGCATGGCGGATGTTAAGCAATGTACGATATACAGCTGGAGTACTGATTATACTTTATAGTGTTCTCAGCATTCGATATCGAACATTGCTTATAAGCATTCTGGCTGCACCGATCTATGTGAATTTGTTAACATTTCAGTTTAGCGGGAATTCCATGATTTTATGGCACATTAGTTGAACATGGATTGTACTTGTACATTGGATATATTGTATATAGGATATATTTGATATTGTGGGAAGCCAAGTACTAAGTAATTGTAAGATATATTGTACTATTTTTTAAAGAACATCATAATTTAGCAAACTGAACTGTTTATTGAACATACTATTTTTAAATGAATGTACTATTTATAGAATTTTATATTTTTAGTAGAATATTCTGTAGTTCCCCATTGTTGTTTTCATAATAGCAGACATTTATGATTTCGATGTTTTATAAATATGAGATCACAATTGCAAATTGTGATTCTGTCAACTGGTTGTAGCGTGAGCTGAGGGGAATTAGCTCGCTGATAATAGAAACACAAGTGCTGGTCAGTGTAATGACTTTACTTCTAGCTCATGTTATATACATGACATATAAACAATATAGCATGCACTTGGCATGTATCAAATACATAAAATATTCAAAAACCAATTTATATATAACACCTCATAATAAAACCAATATCATAATGTATGTATAATCCTAGATATAATAACTGTTATAACATAAACACTGTATGTATAATCCTAGATATAATAACTGTTATAACATAAACACTTTTAACATAGCGATGCAGTCAATTTAAACTTTGCAATATATCTGCCTAGAATTTATCCAAGTTTCATACTATTATAGTGAATAGTATACTTTAAAACACTAATGTAGTAAAATTAAAATGAAACATCGAAGTATGTGCATACTTAGTAAATTGTCAAGTTTCATATGCATAGCAACATAAAATAATATTAACATATAATCATTACAAAATTGTCTAGTACATATAATTAGAAATAGTTCTTACCTGATAATAGAAACACAAGTGCTGGTCAGTGTAATGACTTTACTTCTAGCAACGTTCAATATCGCGTTGCTCTTTTTTATAGGAAATACCAGACATGTTAATTACTATCTAATTATGATAAAATCTTAGTTCATAATAACTTAATAAATATATATAATTAGTTTATAGACACGGTTTGCCATATATGTAGCCTCCGTCTAGATTACTTGTTGATATCATCACATAGTAAATTATATGTAAGCATGAGGTTGTCAAATATGTGTATTCCTAATTATGATAATATCTTTGCCAATAACCAGTTAATAGATATTGTGTGATGTATATGTACATACTGTCTGGTTTGTTCTGATATAAATCATTAGTCAATATGTTTCATTAATTATGTACCTACATTAATTATTTGAGTACACACAGAGACTGAAATGCCCACTCCGAATATTAATAGTTGATTATATCAATGCAGGCCTGCTGGTCATGTTGATCACTGCTGATATGATCAACATGCATGATAACATCTCACCCAGGTACCAAAACTGAAGCCTCCTGGCTTCAAAATTTTAACATATATAAAAACTTAAAATTTAAAATATTCTAAATACATATCAATACACACGCACACATAAATATGTCTATGTACAAGTGTTGTGGATAAATTCACAATTACTGTAATTATATTATCCAGCATTCTGAAGAAAAAAAACATCATAGGGTTGTGAAAACAACATCTTAGTGTCCATTGTTGTGAAAACAACATCATAGTTTCCAGCATTGTGGAATAACATCATAGTGTCCAGCATTGTGGAATAACATCATAGTGTCCAGCATTGTGGAATAACATCATAGTTTCCAGCATTGTGGAATAACATCATAGTGTCCAGCATTGTGGAATAACATCATAGTGTCCAGCATTGTGGAATAACATCAAAGTGCCCAGCATTGTGGAATAACATCATAGTTTCCAGCATTGTGGAATACATCATATTGTCCAGCATTGTGGAAAAATATCAATTACAATTCGTAGTGTCCAGCATTGTGGGAAACATCGGAACATAGTAATATCCAGCACTGTGGAAAACATCGGAATAAGCGTTATAACATCGGAAGAACTTGTATAAACATCCGAAGAACTTGTATAACATCAGAAGAACTTGTACTATCCAGCATTGTGGAATACATCGGAACAAAGTTAATATCCAGCATTGTGGAAAACATCAGAACTTGTATAAACATCTGAAGAACTTGTATCATCCAGCATTGTGGAAAATATCAATTACAATTCGTAATGTCCATCATTGTGGAAAACATCGGAACATAGTTAATATCCAGCATTGTGGAATAACATCGGAACTTGTATAAACATCTGAAGAACTAGTATAACATCAGAAGAACTTGTATAACATCAGAAGAACTTGTATAGCATCAGAAGAACTTGTACTATCCAGCATTGTGGAAAACATTGGAACATCGTTAATATCCAGCATTGTGGAATAACATCGGAACTTGTATAAACATCTGAAGAACTAGTATAACATCAGAAGAACTTGTATAACATCAGAAGAACTTGTATAGCATCAGAAGAACTTGTACTATCCAGCATTGTGGAAAACATTGGAACATCGTAGCGATTTTCGGCACTGGATTGCACACAATCTCAAATTACCCAGTTTGCTTTTTAGAATGGAACAGCGCAAACAATCATGAGAAATGAGTACAGCTACATGAACTTTTAAGTTAACCTATCTTAGGATACACTGAGGAGTTTTGGTTATTTTCCTCACTAGGAGCAGATGGTAACTTACTCTGAGACATATCTAATGGTATGCAAAATTGATTGTGGGTGACCCAAAAATGAATTGTGAAATCAGAGCTTTGTAGAAGTTGGCGAACGGACCATGCAAGCAATGGATTTATCTTGATATATGTTGGTAGTGAAATTGGATCACAAGAGTCATTTATCCTTATTTGAAAATTGTTCCAATTAATTTGTACTTTAGGCCAAGCGCCCAGTTTCAACTTAATAGAAGGCATGTGTATATCTGTTACACCTACACAATTCTTAATACAGGTCGGTAGATACATAATGGGACAGAAAACACACTGTGTGCCATTTGACAATTCCATATATAATCGAGGACGATTGAAAGGTCTCAATTTCTTATACAAATAGTATATGAACACACATACTGCCAATGCAATAACAATGTATTCATTAAATTCCATGAAGTTTGAATGGAATTCCTCAAGATGATTAGTAGTGGGTTTTGTTGTAATCTCTGCAGCTTTATAATAGAATGATGGTGATTCAGCAGCACTAACCTTTTGCAATTGCGAGTGAAGCATTAATGCAGTAATGACAGTCTTATATTTCTTGTACATGAAGATAATAGCCAATATTGAACAAGCAGAAACTATCATAGACATGACAGAAATAACAATAGGAATATAATTGTTATTTGTAATTGATGTAGTATCAATGAATGGTTCAGCTATGTCTTGATATATAATTTTATCTTCCTTAGCGTAATCTACCATCTTTTGAAGGTTAAGATTTATTTTGTTGTCATGTGCAACCATTTTGTGAAATTTACTGCTGTACAATTGAAAAGGCGTAACTGTAACATTGATAGGTTCAGCGTAAGTCGTATTAGGAAGAATGCCTTTTGTATCATTAGCATTAAAGAAATGTTGAAGCAAAATCAAATTGATAGGATGTACCACTGTAATGTCTGTAGTCAAGTGGCATTCAGACATTCTACTTGGTAACGTAAATTGTTGAGTATGAATTTCACAATCACATGGTACTTGTAACAGACAAAATTGACAAAATGGAATTTCATTTACTTTACTGTTGCATTTTATATCAATATCTGAGCTATTTATTGCAAGCACATGGGTTTATATTGATATATGTCAGAAATAAGCATCATAAAAAAGATAAATAAATTTGTTTTGGCCATAACATCGAGAACTAATTCACAGAGGACTAAGGAGTGATCAATTCCTTAATAAAGTACTACCAGAAAATTAGTACTCAAAGTATATTTATCTTTAAAATTGCCTTTCCTTCAATTAGTGCCATGCCTGTTTTATGACTGTTCACATGATGCATGTAATAATACAACTACATGCTATGATAAGCAATTACAGTATAGTAACTATACAAGTACTCAGTACTATGCATGGTTACACTTTTTAAAGTATTTGTATGTTGTAGCATTTTTTTTTTCGTTAACCAAGGTTGGTATATTTTCTGTAGTATTCTTTTAATTGATAAGGTGAATATTTTGTTGATGAATTTTGGGTCATTCTCAAAGCCATCATAATCCCTGGTAAATGTTTACTCCACTTTTCCTGATTCTTCATACAATAGGCCCTAAGACATTGTCCTATACTCCTAATCATGACCTCAACCCTACCCTTGCTCATGGGGTGATATGCAGACGTATTGTGTCTCCTAACTTTGAACATTTCAAAAAGTGATTGTACTAAGTGAGACATGAAATTGGCCCCCTGATCACTAATTATTGTACATGTAGCTCTCCCATCTCTCAAGCCATGAATACGGCTCCATCCCTACACAAAGCTGGGGCAAAAGAGAAAAAGTGTTACCTTGTGCCATTTCGGAATTTGTCTTTGATGTTCATTTCTATCCTGACGTGGATCACTTCCGGTTCTGTTTCGTCTGTTATGGGCCTGGCTTGTGACCTCAATCAAAATGGCATCATGAACTTGTGTGAGAGATACCGGTGATTGGTTCTCTACCAATTGTCAACTGGTTGTAGCGTGAGCTGAGGGGAATTAGCTCGCTGATAATAGAAACACAAGTGCTGGTCAGTGTAATGACTTTACTTCTAGCTCATGTTATATACATGACATATAAACAATATAGCATGCACTTGGCATGTATCAAATACATAAAATATTCAAAAACCAATTTATATATAACACCTCATAATAAAACCAATATCATAATGTATGTATAATCCTAGATATAATAACTGTTATAACATAAACACTGTATGTATAATCCTAGATATAATAACTGTTATAACATAAACACTTTTAACATAGCGATGCAGTCAATTTAAACTTTGCAATATATCTGCCTAGAATTTATCCAAGTTTCATACTATTATAGTGAATAGTATACTTTAAAACACTAATGTAGTAAAATTAAAATGAAACATCGAAGTATGTGCATACTTAGTAAATTGTCAAGTTTCATATGCATAGCAACATAAAATAATATTAACATATAATCATTACAAAATTGTCTAGTACATATAATTAGAAATAGTTCTTACCTGATAATAGAAACACAAGTGCTGGTCAGTGTAATGACTTTACTTCTAGCAACGTTCAATATCGCGTTGCTCTTTTTTATAGGAAATACCAGACATGTTAATTACTATCTAATTATGATAAAATCTTAGTTCATAATAACTTAATAAATATATATAATTAGTTTATAGACACGGTTTGCCATATATGTAGCCTCCGTCTAGATTACTTGTTGATATCATCACATAGTAAATTATATGTAAGCATGAGGTTGTCAAATATGTGTATTCCTAATTATGATAATATCTTTGCCAATAACCAGTTAATAGATATTGTGTGATGTATATGTACATACTGTCTGGTTTGTTCTGATATAAATCATTAGTCAATATGTTTCATTAATTATGTACCTACATTAATTATTTGAGTACACACAGAGACTGAAATGCCCACTCCGAATATTAATAGTTGATTATATCAATGCAGGCCTGCTGGTCATGTTGATCACTGCTGATATGATCAACATGCATGATAACAATTCTGTACTATATAAATGCTTATGGAGGGATAATATATAATACTTGTAGCTGTTGCAGCAAATTATATTTGAATAACATAGAGACATTATACATCCAGTATGGTTGAATAACACTGCTAGTAATTAAGGGGTAAGTGCGTGTTTACAAAAGTTTGCTCAAATGTTCGAAAAATGTCCAACAGAGTATTTTCCTTTCTAGTGATATGTGATCTTGATTTTCATTATATTGTCACAAACTCTGGTATTCATTGAGAACGGCTCATATACACGTATACTTTTTACGTTACAAACGCTCAACTTCCTTCATGCTTGATGTGGATATGTGATAGATGTAATTAATGCAAATGTACCTTTCGATCCGACAACGCACATAATTGCACTTACAACACTATAATTGATATTATTGTCAAAATATAACATATAATCAATTCGAGCTCATGAGACAGTTTCTTCAATTATCAGTTACTTGACAGGAACGATTAAAGCCTACCCACTCTATTTTTGGCAGAAAAAATAAAATAATGGCATATATTCACAAAATGCAGACAAATCACTTTATCATACATCAATTGATTTGTAGAGAATCTTCCAAGCCTTCAGCTTATATATAAATGTTTGATGTGACGTTAAAGACAAGCATGTACAGTCATTGTAATCATTAATTGGCGCCATAAAATGACGAAAAAGAATGCAAAGTGATAACGTTGGCGACGTCATTGCAACAACGTCATATTTGACACACATGGCACACATGATACACCAATGAATTGCGCATGGATTCTAGTTTCCAACCGTTCTATTTATTATATGATTATATGATAGTGTTTAAAAGTACCCTTCCCCACTTCCTTGTATTGCAATTCATTAGTTAATGATGGATTGAAAACCTCAATATTGTATACATTTTATCAACATATACATACATTTGTAAAAAATTAACTATCTATTTTTTATTTTATAAACACCAAATCAAAAACATTCTGATTAAAGTGAAAAGGAACAAAGGAAAACATCACGGCATAACTTGTTTATATTAAAGAGGCATTCCCTATAGCTAGCATATTTCCTCTATTATCACATTAAATAAGCAAAATGTACAATGCAATATCAATTATCATAATTTGTCAGAAGAAAGTGTGCGCAAATATGTCTCTATAATGTCAAAAATATAATATAGCATAAAACAGTGATTTTGCTCATACTTAAACGGGGAATAAGGAATGTTATTGTAAAGATTCTCGCGCGCACGCGCTGTTGGTGTTCAGTTTTAAGTTTGCTCATTTCAGGACCCAACCGACGAAAATAAATGATTATATGAACTGTAATTCACTTTCTAATTGTAACTACTAATCAATGTTCTATAATAATAAAATAGTAAACGTAATCAAACCACCACTGTCACTGTTTTCTTGGTATTTGCCGATACCGGAAGTCGACGCTCATAACAAAAAAAACTTGCATGTGACGTAACGTTTGCTTAGCGACGTCGCCCAAAATTTCCCGCCAATGGGTCATAATTTTGAAAAACACACTCCTAAAGTGTTGTTTTTATGCTATAATAGCAAGTAAGTAAGTAAGTAAGTAAGTAAGTAAGTAAAGTCTTTATTTTACGAGGCTAACATATTTACAATAATGCAATCTTCCATATGGGCCTCAACATATATACATTAAATATAAAGGGTACATAACATGAAAAATAAGTATACAAATATAATCATCAAAGTAATTAATAGTTACAAAGGTTAGATATATTAACAGGATGAGTCGTGTGTTGTGTCAATGTTGGTTTATGGGTATTGCCATTTAATGTATGCATTTTGGAATTTATTTCTTGTGTCTGATTTTCGTACTGCTTTTGGTATTTCATTCCATATTTTTGGTCCTGAGTAGGCAAGTGATTTTCTGGAGAATTCAAAATTTGGTGATGGTACATATAGTTCTTCATTGGTTATGGATCTGAGATTACATGAATGAACTTGGTTTAGTTTTGTGAATTTTTGTTGCATGTATGTTGGAAATTGGTTGTCATTGAGTGATTTGTACACGAGAATTGATTTTTTATATTCAACTCTTTTGTCAAATTTCATCCACTGAAGTTTATTGAACAAAACGTCAGAGGGAGTGTCAAAGTCTTGTACATCAAGAATAACACGTGCTGCCCGTTTTTGGAATTTAATTATTTCGTTCATTATCTTTTTGTCTGTATTACCCCAAATTGTACAGCAATAATCTAGGTGCGGGAGGATGTAAGCATTAAAAAATAATTTTCTTGTTGGAACATCTAAGTATTGTTTGATTCGCATGAGTAGGAAGAGTTGTGTATTGCATTTTTTTATGGTTTTGTCAATATGAGTTTTCCATTTTAGTGTATTATCTATATTGATTCCAAGAAGTCTTTCACTTTCTGAAAGTTCTATATCATGGTTCTGTAATTTCAATTTGATGTCTGGGATGTTCGGTTTGTTTGTTTGTCTTGTTATATACATATGTTTTGTTTTTTGTGCATTGATTATCATGGAGTTTTGTGCGCACCATGAATCTACAATGTCAAGATCAGATTGAAGGATCTGATGGATGTCTTGAATTGTAACACCTGATGCTGAAAGTGTTGTGTCGTCAGCAAAGATGTCTGTTGTAGAAGACTTAATATGATATGGTAAGTCATTTATATAAATCAGAAATAACAGGGGTCCCAAAACTGAGCCTTGTGGAACACCTGAAACTATATCTGCGGGGTCTGAAAGTTTTGCAGAAACGCATACTTTCTGTGTTCTGTTTGATAGATAGGAATTAATCCAAGCTATGCTGTCTGATGACAAATGGTAAAATTTGAGCTTGTCTATAAGAATCTTGTGATTGACAAGGTCAAATGCTTTGGAAAAATCCAGAAGCAATGTACCAACAAATTGTCCGTCATTGATAGCACTAATCCAGTTATCTACTATATTTGTAAGTGCAGTTTCGCAGGAGTGTTTGGCTCTAAAGCCTGACTGTGATGTGTACAGCAGGGAGTGCCTTTCAAGAAAACCTTTGAGTTCATCAGAGACGTGTTTCTCAAACAGTTTTGAGATGACTGGCAGAATTGAGATAGGACGATAATTACTTTTATCAGATTTTTTACCCTTTTTGAATATTGGAATCACTTTTGATTGCTTTAGTGATGTTGGAAATTTATTTGCAATTATGCTCATGTTAATGATAGAGGCCAGAGGTTTTGCTATTATTGGGGATGCTGTTTTCAGGAATTTTGCGCTTATATTATCCAGACCAGTTGATTTTGTAATGTCTAATTTGTCTAATTGCTCTTTTACATATTTTTCTGTAACATGGTGTATAACAAATGTTGGGGTGTCACTGGGTATTTTGTCTAGTGTCGTCTTCTTAAGGATAGATGAGGTTGTATCATTGAAATCCTGTGGGTTAGTGACTGTCTGGAAAATATTGGTGAAGTATGTATTGAATGCTTCTGCTGATTCGCTAGGGTCTGTGATTGGTATACCGTTATCATCATTTATGTAATGTGTTTGGTGGCTTTCGGTTTTGCCAGATATATCTTTTAGATTTTTCCATAGTTTCTTTGGTTGTTTGTTGTTATTTTGAATTTCATTATGAAAGAAATGTTTTTTGGCATTGTGTGAAAGTGATTTTACTGTTGATCTCCATTTTTTAAAGTTAGATACATTGTTAGTTCTTTTTGCATAGTCTCTGTTGTGTATTGCTTCTAAAATTTCATCATTGAACCAATTTTTTTGATTTTTAAGTTTTACACGTCTTTGCTTGTTTGGTGCATGAGAGTTTAGAGATTGTAGAAATAAAGTATTGAAGGTGTCAAGCCCATCATCAGGGTCAGTAAACATGTCTATCAGTGACCACGGTTTTTGTGATAAATCTTCAAGAAATATTTTAGCATTGAAGTTGTTCATTGAACGGTAATTTATAGTTATATGCATTGGACCTTTATTGATGTTTGTGCTTGTTTTCCTTGTAAAGCAGATTGGATAATGGTCACTAATAGATAAGTGTGGTACAGCTGTGTATGAGATATTATTTGGCTTGTTTGAGTACAAATGGTCAATTATTGTGGATGTTCCTTGTGTAATTCTTGTTGGTTGCATGATAAGCTGTGTGAGGTTGAATGTATTCATAAATGTGTTCCATTTTGTATTTGAACTGACAGAGTCAATAAAATTGTAATTGAAATCACCAAATAAAATGATTTCTTTGTTTTCAATTTGAAGTTTTTCTAGAATGGTTTCTAATTTATCTATCCACCCTACAGGGCATGATGGTGGTCTATAGATATAGCCAATGATAAATGGTTTTTGATGTTTAAGTTTCACTTCTAGCCAAATTGCTTCAATATCACAGTTTACATTCAGGTCAGATCTTTCCTCACATGGAATGGTCGATTTGATATATAAAACAATTCCACCACCCCTGTCAGTTTCTCTGTCCTTTCGAAACATATGAAAATTGTGCAAATTGAATGTAGCGTTAGTGTGAGAGTCATTTAAAAGTGTTTCACATATTCCAATTATGTCCAAATTAGGAAGTTCATCTACAAGATTTGCCAGTTCATAAAATTTAGAGTTTAGAGAGTGGATATTTAAATGTAGAAAGTTAAGTCCATGCTTATCAAGATTTGTATTATTAATGGATTTGACATTTTCAGTTTGCACGTTTACATCTTGAAAGTCTATGTTGTTCTGCGTTTGAGTGTCTGTTGTGTGTGTCTGTGTAGTTGGTTGAATAGGAAAGGTGGTGGATGGCCCATGTAGAAGACAGGTGTTTGTGGCATCATTGGAAGTTGAGGAGGATTGGGATACATTATCACATGTGGGTATGGCGGTGCTTGTCCTGGTGGATGAAAGTTTGCTCTCCCAGTGGGATGGCGTTGATTGTGCTGCTTGTGTTGTTTCTTTTGGCCATGACGAAAAGGAGTTTCTGAGTTGTTGTGCAATGTTTGGTTGTCAGAAGACATGCTGATATTACATATCTTTCGCATATTTGAAGTGAGTGTTTGAGCTCCTTTGTAGTTCAGATGCACTTCATCATAGTACATGGAAGGATTGTTTTTGAATGATTGAGTGTTATCCATAAATCTATGGCCATATGCAGTCGTGAGTTCATGTAGGGCATTGTTTGCAGTATCTATTTTGGACATGTTATCGTCTCTGGATTTCATTGGTAGAATTGATGACATAGTTATTTTAGCACCAGGGTAGTGTTCCGCGAGAGTTTTTTGAAGAGTTTTGTAGTCTTCGATCATACGATTTAGTGAGTGAGATTTTGAAATGTCATTTATTCCGATGTGTACTATGACCTCATCGTAACAGAACGACTGATTTCTTTGTGCTGCTTGCTTCAGTATGCTTGAATTTAAATCAGCTATTGTGTGTCCTCTGTGTGAAACAATGTTTGTTTTTATTTGTTGTGAGTTGAAGTTGCTCAGCCTTAAGCATTTTGTAACTGAGTCTCCTAACATTAGCATTTTTCTTGTCTGTGCGTTATCTGGTTTCTTCGAATGTTCCTTGGTTGGTGATGCTGTGTAGTCTGTGTTTTGTCTTGAAAGTGATGTGTCGCAAGCAATTGCCATGTCGCAGACTGAATTTGTTTGATTCTTTTTTAGCACTTCTGTTCTGAGTAAGCTAAGCTCGTGATTTGTACTGACTGATAATCTGTCTGCTTTATTGTTCATTTGTGTAATTGAGTCTTCAAGTTGTTCGTATCTTTCTAATAAATTTGATAGCTGTTGTTGTAAAAATTCATTTGATTCGTGAATTGATTTTTGGGATGATTGTTTGTCTCTTAATAGTTTGTTTTCCTGTTTAATTGCTTTGTTGCCGTTCTTCAAGTTCTTAATTTCTTCCTCTAACATTAGTATTGTGGCATTCAATTCGCTAGTGTTGGCTTTGCATGTGCATGGTTTTGTAGTGTTTTCTTTGCATTGGTGTAATTTTTTAACTAGCTGATTTATGTGTGACTCCTGATCCTGGTTATGACATGTTAATGTATCAATCTCAGATTGCAGTATATCGATCTGCTCACTTGAAGTTTGATTTGTAGTTTGTGAACAGTTAATTTGGCTGTCATCAGCAATTACAGTTTTAAATACATTTTCCGTTTCCTGACAATCGGTGTCGTCAAATAAGAGTGTTCTAAAACAGGGATCAACAAATGGCACATTGTCATAACTGTGATCCCAGTTTAGTTCATTATCACAGTCATCATGCAGTATTGGTGACGAAACGAAATAGCGTTTACGCAAGCTTTTTCGTGCTATTACATCTGCATCTACATCTACATCTGCTATTACCCTACATTCAAATCACAAATAATAATTTATCGCTTCCAGCGATTTATTATTATGTGGTCAAAGGGAAAGAACTCGTGGTTATTTTGGCTCGCGACGGATATATATTTTCATTTTTTTCTCGGTAATTGGTTGGAGCTTTATGTTGAAGATTTGAGGAGTTTAGGCAATTATGATTGTTATTTACTGTATGGGATTCCTGAATCGATTTAAACGATCAAAGTTATAGGGAACGCCTCTTTAAGTAAGAAGATCACAATTATTATACAGAACAATAAAACACAGCAAAACATCACGACATAACTTGTTCATATTATATATTTAATAGGAAATTACAATATACAGAACAATAAAAACACAGCAAAATAACACGATAAAATTTGATTATATCAAGGCACCCATGAGATACATAATGAATCCGCACTTTACCAATCTTGAGATGTTTTAATTTTCGATTTTACTTTGACACCCACCAAATCGGCTTTAAGTAAAACTACAACTCTGCAATTTTCATACAGGAGAAAAGTATTGATATAAGGACTAACATCTTTCATTTAACAAAGGTATACATTTGAGAGATTAATTAAACACCAATACATGTATCTATATTTAGTTAACACTATGTCTATTTTACATGACGAAAGTACACAATATTATAATTTTGGTTGTAAATTAACAAAAAAGCTGAACCGAACATAAACATCTAAACATTATTTATGTACACAATTATTTACACATACAAGTATAACATGAAAAATGTAACTGGCATCCGCAACATATCAATACGAATCAATGAAAAATTCGATTGTTTTAAGTACACATCTTGAACGTGATACAATGATAATTATGTTTTAATTGTTACTTTGTGGCGGGAATCGGACCCGTTCTGTTCGACGACTTCGTCTAGCAATACGAAGTACGAACGCACGCTATCCCCGTCTTAAAGTCTGGACAAATTAACATTATTATAGTAAATACATCACACACACCTGTAAGAGGTTCAAATATTGATTACAACACGGTGAGACTTTTTACCGGAGTCTCCAATATGTGCCAGTCGGGTACAAACACAAATTGGAGACTAGCATTCTGTTGTCACATATGCACGATTTTAACACCCATATTAATGTGATTTCGGCTGCGATGCAGGCATGCTTCAGAACAAATAATTGTGAATGTTGGTTCGAATTTAGACCATATTTAAATGAATCTATTTACGTTCTGAACGTGTGTACTTAGAACATTGAATGAGAGCAAAAAGGTATGAGAAAATCAAGTCAATTTTTAATAAATATACACTTCGATCATTAAACACACGTATTCGCACTGTACAAAGTTACATGTCATACAATGCATAAAGTGAAACGTCAACTACCAGCATGTCCATACCGTATAAAAGTGAAACTATCCACACCATGTCGGACACCTGTTGATACATGTAAGAGGCAAGTCCAATTATCTACTGGCATTTATAAACATGCCCAATGAACATATTAAACATTATATAAAAATCAAAATTGGTGGCAGAAAAATTTTAATATGTAAATAAGTGAAAATGACAAATTTTCACGATATAAATTGTACATATAAGACCACTTTACATATATTTACATTGATGCAACCATTACATATTACGAATTACGCCTGCGAATATAAAGTAAGACAATATTACTACATGTAGTAGATAAATGTGTATCCCTATTTTGATATTCTGAATAAACACCCTTTGCTAATTTCATTATTGTTGAAGTATTTGAGGAATACATTAGATTACGGATCTTATTTAAATTTTGTGAAGTGAAGTAATAACACGTTTTGAACTTTATCCGACTTCTTTATAAAAAGGACATAGAAATCCTTTAAAGGGAATGCTTCTCAGTTTTTATTTAATGCTTTGTACACAATTGATATAATCAATGGTTTTGTCTGTCTTTCATATTCTACCTTCAGCAATTATTCTGTACAAAGCATCATCTTTAGGAGATAAAAAAACCTTAAATTAATTAAAACAGAAAATCACATCGGTGACTTATCGGCGTTAGTCTTCAATCAGTTGATTTGGTGACATTGAGCTGTCTAAAACTTAAATTAGATGCTGGCGTGTTCATAATTCCAATGTTGCGTTTGTCCAATAGAATTAGTAATAGTATGGATGTTCTTTATCCATGTATCGTCCAGTGTAACGAGTAGCAATGTGTCCAAGTTGTTTCCTGTTAAATAATAATCTTAATAAATTAATTTTTTATAAACTACTCACATTTAACGCATATACTGTATATAATTATGTGTATTAAAAAAGTCTCTTTCTAACATTAGTAAAATATTTTCCAAAATGTATTAATAGTAGAAACACCTCAATTCGTAATTTAGAGATGATAAGTCATGATACGTTTAAATAAAGTAAATAAAGATAACATACCTTTTCACAGCTCTGTGCTTTATATTCTTGGATCTAACAACCAATGTCATGTTCACTATGGCAACAATGATCACAACGAGTATAAGGATACCGGCTGACACACCGAGGATCATTCCCATTGTGACCGTCTTTGCCTGAGGTGTAGATGTTTCATGTTCTTGCGTTGATGTCGAGGGGGTGTCGGTATTGCTAGATGTGTCTGTATTTCCTTCGGTAGTTAGCGATTTTGGAGTCGGTGATGACGTTTGTACCGTCGATGTGGTGGATGTTTCACTCTCTGTCGTGGGTGTTGATGTGGTGCTTGGTAAGCTAGATGTCTCTGTATTTGCTTCGGTAGTTGGCGATGTTGGAGTCGGTGTTGATGTTGACGCTTTAACCGTCGATGTGGTGGATGTTTCACGCTCTGTCGTGGACGTTGATGTGGTGCTTGGAGCGCTAGATGTCTCTGTATTTGCTTCGGTAGTTGGCGATGTTGGAGTCGGTGTTGATGTTTTTACCGTCGATGTGGTGGATATTTCACGCTCTGTCGTGGACTTGGATGTGGTGCTTGGAGCGCTAGATGTCTCTGATTTTGCTTCTGTAGTTGGTGATGTTAGAGTCTGTGTGGATGTTGGCGTTTTTACCGTCGATGTGGTGGATGTTTCACGTTCTGTAGTGAACTTGGATGTGGTGCTGGGAGCGCTAGATGTGTCTGTATTTGCTTCGGTAGTTGCCGATGTCGGAGTCGATAATGACGTTTTAATCGTCGACGTGGTGGATGTTTCACGCTCTGTCGTGGATGTTGATGTGGTGCTTGGAGCGCTAGTAGTGTCTGTATTTGCTTCGGTAGTTGGTGATGCCGGAGTCTGTGTTGATGTTGACGTTTTTACCGCCGATGTGGTGGACTTGGATGTTGTGCTTGGAGCGCTAGATGTGTCTGTATTTGCTTTGGTAGTTGGCGATGTCGGAGTCTGTGTTGATGTTGACGTTTTTACCGTCGATGTGGTGGACTTGGATGTGGTGCTTGGAGCGCTAGATGTGCCTGTATTTGCTTTGGTAGTTGGCGATGTCTGAGTCTGTGTTGATGTTGACGCTTTTACCGTCGATGTGGTGGATGTTTCACGTTCTGTCGTGGTTGTTTTAGTGGTGCTTGGAGCGCTAGATGTGTCTGTATTTGCTTTGGTAGTAGGCGATGTTGTAGTCGGTGTGGATGTTGACGTTTTTACCGTCGATGTGGTGGATGTTTCACGCTCTGTCGTGGATATTGATGTGGTGCTTGGAGCACCTGCTGTGTCTGTATTTGCCTCGGTAGTTGTCAAAGTAGAGGTCGGTGTTGCAGTTGACATTTCTGTCGTCGATGACATTGAAGACATAGATGATGAGGCTGAGCTTGTTGTTGAGACTGTCGTCGTTGGGCAAGGTTGCTCTGAAGTCAAATTTGGTATGATTAATAAAGTTCAAGTGATTGATTTCATCCAGTTCTAATGTCAATTTATATCAACTGAAATAGATATTTTATTATTTGTTTTGTATTATGTCTGACATAAGTTTAAATGTATTTTCAAATATAAACATGAACAAATACAATTTTCAATACGACAACAATATATGCAGGCAAAAATTATAATCGAAAGCAATCGGTCTTATAGAATTCCTATCCGTTTATGGATAAAATGAAAATAAAAATGAAAAAGCGCGAAGAGTTACAATTGTTTTACCATACGACACTAATAACACGAATATGCAAATTGTGGAAATTGGACTCGGAATGGTATACCAGGTATGATGGGCGTAAATCTATATTGACCTAAAGTCTTGTTTATTTGACCAGGGAGTATAAAGCCTCCAAAATAAACCAAACAACAAACCTGTCCAGTTATAAGCGTCTATTGATGACTGACATATAAAACACGTGTCTGTTTGTATATCAGACCAATCACCATCCACGAAACACACACCGTCTATAAAACATGTTTGGTTCTGTAAAACAAAATGTCTATTTTTAGAAATGGAGTATTTTATCATGCTCGAAATAACCCAAAATAGGCCCAAGATTGTGATGTTTGCATTTCGCTTTGTTCATATAACAATCGCTACACATACTATTGTAGCAAAATCAAGAGACACCAACATCTGGTCGGATAATAAATTTCATTGTATGTTCGTATAAGATATTTGCCTGGTGTTTTGTGACTTCAAGCCACGTCTTAAAGATTGAGTTCTATGTTCTTGGAACAGTCACCAGGAAACAGCTAAGGTACTTTTTGTGGACAATTGCATTTGAACCCGTTTTACATATAAATCTGCATTCACTTTTAAACCCCTCTAAATAATTTCCTCAATAAAAGTAAACACTATTCACAGGCTGAACAAATATCAACGTATCCCTAACTACTGTTTACTTTTTCTAAAACAGCATACCCACCATGTCTTTAACAAATGTGATTTTATATATTATAACATTGTTTGTCAGCGCCAACACCAACTTCATGTTTCCTTAGTCCTGATTTACATTATTCCTTCCGCGCGGTGCATATTTATGACCTTGTGGTTCTTGGTACCATTTCACCAATACAAATAAATTAATTCACATAACACTTCTTATGACATACCATTACTAGTTTTCCATAAAAATGACAATCCATAATTAGCCCTAGACTATATGCTTCTATATGTATAGGGGTACTTAGCTTTAAAGTTATATTCTACATTTTCACACGTTTTCATACATTGTTGCAAAAAGATGTATTACATTTTAGCTAGCATGGTAAATTTCTGTTCAAATATAAGTTGACCACCCATTCATCCTTACCTTCAAACGTAACGGTGTCTGTGCGTTAGTGTCTACCTCCTGACAGGCAGAGTTCAGCACATGTACTGTTGCTATGTTACTGTAAACATCTCCGTTGTTGCTGATAGAAACATCATAAACCAATCCAAATTCATTGTCAGATCTAACATAGTCATGATCACAACATACACCAGTGAAAATATCTTCATATTCACCACTCCCAGTGTCTGTCTGTGTCTGATGATTTGTTCCGTTTCTGAAATACTTTGTAAAGATATAACATAAAGGTTGAATAACTATGTTTAAGAAGTGTTTATATTTAATACTGATGACAATGCAGTCAATAAAATACTGTGTTACATGTACGAGTACATGTATACTTAGCAACCTTACTCAGTATACATTTTCGTTTTATATTGTGACGAACCCCCGATATGTTTTATAACACATGCATTTGAATGCATATCGAATACCATATTATTTTTAAACCATATAATTCCTCCATAGACAGTTCACTCCAGCGAGAAACATGTCTTCTGGAAATAGAAACAAAGCCACTAGCCTCGGTCATGCGTAAGTGGGTTTCTATAGTAACAAAAATAGTGATGGTTAACGTTCATATTGAAATAAGTTGAGTAGGGCGTGTGTCAATGCCTTGTTTCAGTACATGTACTTTATTCAGAACATGGCAAAATTATAGCATCCCGTTTAATATGGATATCCCTACTTGTACAATTTGTTTTTGTATTTTATTTATAGAAAAATAATAACTAACGCTTACCAAAGTTGCTTGTATTTTACACTTGTAACCGTCCAATATGTTGTCGGAACGAATTGTAAAACAAACACACTCGTCACCCTCAGCCATATCACAGACACCTCCACCTTCTATATCATCAATGACGAGAGCGTCTCTTTCATCAATAGAGCAGGTAGCCCCGTGGTAGTACTGTTTACAAGAACACTCGCCTAGAAAATAAAATTACAAATCCAATGAGTATATGTATATCAAATATTTTCTATTAATGGATTACTAGGTATAACGATTTTTCAGTGTAAATGACTAAACAAAATTACAAATAGTAATTGGAAATTGAATTTTACTCTCGTGGCTACGTCACTCGGAACAATATTGATTTCCGTCATTACTTGGTGAAATAGAGTTCGATCTTTCAGCAAAATCAACAAAAAGATGTTCTGTTGGTCAAACATGATACACATCGAAATGTAAGTAGTAAACAGTTATAATATTATCATACGTAGGGTGTTTCAAAAGTTCCAGGAAAAGTGCTCTATAATATTTGTCTTTTGGTCAATATACTTCAAACTTGGCTTTTAAATAGAACAATTCATGATACATATTGTACTATGAATAGAATACACGAGGGCGTGTCGTACAAAATAACACGGCTACCATATAGGACACTTCCTGGAACTTTTGAAACGCCCCTCGTATATCATACCCTAAGTCAAGAATATGAAATAAATTGACACTTAGATAAATGGTGAAGCTGAAATTAATAGGGTTTTGACAAAACAACAATTGTAAAAATGAAATGACTATCTCGTAATAGCATTATTTCAATAATCATGATAAAGGACCACTAGTTGATGCTACATACCAAATATGAAAGCCCTTGGTCTTGTGGTTTCAGACAATACGATTTCTGTAGTTTGCATTTCAAAACACCTTTTAGGACCACATGGTCTTATAAATCAACAGACCGGAACAACTTGATCCGTCGTTATAAATGACCACTAGATGATGATACATACCAAATATGAAAGTCCTGAGCCATGTGGTTTCAGACAAGAAGATTGTTTTAAGTTTGCATTTAAAAAACCCTTTTATTGCCTTATGACCTAATAAATTAACATAATGGAATCATTTGAACAACTTTTGTAGAGCTCAACCCAAGGATCATTTGTGTGGAGTTATTTTAAAATCAGACCAGGTGGTTAGGAAGAGATGCCATTTTATTCAATTGTTGACGGACGTCGGACGAAGAGCGATAACAAAAGCTCACATTGTCACTATGTAACAGTTGAGCTAAAATTACAGCGACGGTACATGTCAATCAAAGACGGTTACACTCAGCGAACTTAAAAGTATTGCATGTATAATGTGTATAAAACGTACGTAAATATGTATGAGGTCCAGAAGCATCACACATTTTTCACACTTTCTTGGTTCACATGTTTGGTCTATATACATGCATTAATACATGCATTTATTATGAATTACCTGAGTTTGTACAGTTTCCATTATCACTGCAGTTTCCTGGACATGTATTGACAATGAATATTTCTACTTTTTCTGTATTATTGGCAACATAAGTTGGTTCATATTCCATCATATTCTTGACAATGTTATTCACGGACTCCACATGAGCATTGGCCCATGACCTGTCGTTTCCAACCTGTAGTAAACATATGATTCAAACATTTGATTTATGAACAGTCGCACAACCTTCCTTATCCACAAAAAGGATATATGAGCCTACATTATACTCACCCGACATACTGTGGACTTTGAATTTTGCGCATAACGTACCATTAAGGGGTGTAATTATGAATGATTACTACAATGAAGTGAAGTCGGGGAGTCGTTGTGCCTTTTGCATTTATCAGTATTTGATATATTAAAAAGGAATTCGAAATCTCAGGTATCACATCAACCCGAATATGTTAAAACAAAGAATTATTTCGTTTTGGTTGAAACGCATTTGTGTTAAAGGTCATGAAGGTCACCGGCAGGGTCGTCGAAAAAATGGCCTAAAATACAGAAAGAGGGTAGGGTTGTAAAAGGCATTATCATTTGGGCAAATTCAAGGTATATACGTATAATCCAAAATACTTCATTACATATCTGCACATATTACATGTATTATTAAGGTTAAACAGTTTCACTTAATTCAAAAACATGAACAATTGGGAAAATCTTTGTGTACACATAAAACGACATTATGTTAGTCAAACATAGCAAACATATACCTCTATACGAATTTTGCCAGACAAGGGTCAGCTTATGAAGTTCCTTTCAATCGTTTGTTTATTTTCAATTAATATAAGGATAATAAAAAGAACTACAAAACAGTGCCCAATGATGCTTTTTATAAATGTTCTTTGTGAATTTTCAAACACAACCCTCATATTTGGTGGAAGTATTATGCTGCACCACAGGTACAATTTGCAGCTCCGGTTAGTATATAATATACAAATCTCCCTGAGTTGGCAGTTTTCATCAATACATTGGTTAAAGTGTCAATTTTGAACTATCTCTTAATAATTTCAAGTTAAGTAAAGGGTCTAAATTAGGCATTATATGCAAACATCGAAAATTTTACCACTTGTTGGTCAAAACTTCTATAGCCATGACAATCATAGTATTGTCTGAACTAAAACTATAGGCAATGCATACAATGAACATTGCATACCTAACTTATACAAATAAATACTAGTAGTTGTTTGTTTCTTAAATAAAATAGTTACAACATTTTGAAAAAACCTTAAAATTTCTGGAAACACTATACGTACAACAAAACACATTACAATATTGTCCTACCTCCACATCAAATATACATTGATCAATGACAGCCTCTGGATTTTCGCCCCCACCCATTTCACCGTAATTTCTGACTGCGAGAGAACCGTTTATCATGTTTGTACATAATTCTCTCGCCTCTTCAGCTGTTATATTCTCCGACTCTTCTCTCTATGTGTATAAAATCATTTATTATAATCACATGGTGTGTCAAACTACAAACAACATAATGTCAAAATATAAACATAAAACGTAACGGTCATTGCATTATATTATAATTTGACATGATTCACTTAGCGGATCAGTTTTATTGAATAGGGCTGCAATTGTTTATACTTTCGACGGTCTAATTCTACAACCGCATTAGTGTCAATTTGGAAAAAAGAGTATTTGGTATCGTTGGAATTGCATTGACGAGCTCTTCACGTTTCCTATATGTTTATAGCTCTTACACAGCACCAGTAAGAGACTGTTCCACAAACGCGTAAGTGACGATTTGCAATTATTTTCAGTTCCACAAACGAATTAATTTTGCACCAATGATATTCGAGTTTTGTACCACGTGATCATTACAAAATTATATTTTACCTTAACGATTCTGTGTTTGAACCCGGAATTCATCATTCGGAATAATCGATTCATCTCTTTGATGTTATTGTGTTCAGCATTACGTTTTCTACGTCCTTGTATACGGCATTTAGTTGGAGTGATTGAACTTGGTTTGATGCATTTCAAATATTGAGTCGGTGCACATGTGGCCACGTGTTTTGTTCCAACTTGATTGCATGTACAGTATAGGCCATTTTGTTCCCCCCAGCTTTCAAGAGATCGGTTTGGAGACCTGAACAAATTTTCCGTGTCTAGTAACCTATTTGTCAAAGACAATGCAGTGATTGAGCAATTCATTGATCAACGATTTACATAGAATAGAAAGTTACACAATCATGTTGTACAGAAAACAATTTGCACCAAGAGCATGTTCTACCTGATACAAATATGAAATTGTAGGTAAACGTGAAAACACATGTGTATTCGTGTTCAAGGTCAGGTTTATTGTGCCCTAAATAAATAGAAAAAATATACATGTGAAAAAAACCTACAAACGAATAATTATTTGATTTCCCATTCATGCTCTACTTGTAGGAACTACCTACATCGAGATGACATAATGCTCTTGGACTACACGCTCAGTTTTGAAATCACTCTAATGTCAATGTTCATAAGATACTACATTGAATATAAAACATCAAATGAAATTTTACGACTTACAAAATAACGAACATGATTTCTCCCAAAAGCCTTTTAAAAGCCCACTGTATTGTCTTTGTATTGTGACGGAAGTCGTAATATCTCTCACTTGTAAACCCTGTTAGAAAGTATATAGGATAATGAAATCGCTTACTTCCAACTTTCCACGAATGCATATGGATATGTTTCCAAAGGCGTGGTAATACCGTCCCGACCAAGTAAGTCGTTTTCCCTGTTGCCATCAAAATGTCCACATAGACCTTGTACATTGTTTTTGTCCTTGGGTGCCATTGTAATATCCACATTCATAAAGCCACCGTATGATCCATGGAACAATTGTATCGTTATTTTTGTTCCTATCGGCGTGTATACCTGCAAGCCACAATACGAATACAAACAGCATCAAGAATGTACAAATTAAAAATAGCTACAAACATACTAAAGGAGCGCAGACAATAAGAAAAGTACAAAAAACCGGACAAGAACAATTCTTAGAAAAACACACTAACAGTCTTCCAAACGACACACTGTTACATAATGCAATTATTGGCATCGACTTACGCTTCTGACATCACCAAGTAGAGTCTTTTGTTAGGTTCTTTACCTTTACAATATTAAGATTATATAGACAATTAAAGCAATCTAGTACAGCATCTGGACTTTTTTGCGTGCTAAAAAGGTCCAGAGCGTTACTAAGTTTATTAATTAAGAGGGATGTTTGAAGTTTAATTTTAGCGAGGTTGAACAGCTGGCATCATGCAGGTTACCATGTAAACCATGATGGAGTCCTTATGTCCCGCCATTTTAGCACTTCTCCTATCTTTACCCAACAATTCGTACTAGTATGTACACATGTATACCAATATGAATCTGTACAGTAGTAAAAGTATATACACAGAGCTCAAAAATTATATGTGTGTAAAGCTCAATTTCAGGATCAAGGGCATTTGAAGGTAAAGAGGCAAATAATGTGTAAAATGTGTTTTTATCCTAAAAAGTTATCTGTAATAGGTATAATTATGACAAAAATCATTTTTGACCTTGACCTTGAAATACAATGACCTTAACACACACCTTGACACACATTACATTTTAGAGCGCTATATAAAATTATGTACTTTAACTACTAAGTATTGTACAAATTTCAAATTTCAAACATCCCTCTGCACGAATATACTAAGAAATTCTCTGGACCTTTTTTGCACGCAAAAAAGTCCAGATGCTAGACTAATAGACACAAAACTAAACATTCAATTACAACGTCAAAACAAACCCGTGCTATTGTATGTACATTGTATGTATGGTCTCGAATGCCAGTGTATAGTAAAAAGTGATATGAAGAAAACGAAGCCTTCTACAAGAAATGCACAATTATATGACCTGATAATATCGCAAATATACATTTACTTAAGGAAACTGGTTGCTGAAGAACTAAGTATCTCGACAGAAATAAAAACAGAGAAGACTAAGTTGGCGATGTCATGTTTTTAGAATGGAACAATCCCAAATACGATTAACATCTCCTGGGAAAAGAGAATCAAGTAAGCCAACGACAATCTGGCAAATAATATATTAGCAACATAATTGGCTGATATGGTTCTAGAGAGTTGCAGAAAGCAGCAGCAACAAACAGAACCAGATAGGGAGAGATCGTTGCGGCCTTATATACGTATATGTCCCATCATGGAGAGAGGAATACGTTAGCACACTTGATGAACGTTGTTGAGAGACTGTGGTGTCCGATGTTTTTTATTACACAGACATGATACTTACCTCATACAGATTATCATTTTTCCTCACAACTTGCAGTATACCACCATCGCCACATCGCGTGAATCCTAAATAGTTGATACCTCCACATCTGTTGATTGTAAACACATCTTGACCTGCTCGTATTGCTATTGCACATGTACATTTTGCCCAGCCATGATTGCAACTAGCTGTTTTTTCTTGTACCTTTAAATATCAATACAACGTCATAGTTTTATAATATTCAAATAAACACTTCCGAATGCAGGTTCGGTTTTAAGCTATACCCTTTTTTTATGTTCACGGTTGGCAACCATACGTTTGGTTCGAATCATATAAATACTGTCCTGTTTAATATCCTTATTGCCTACTACCTCCATACAAAGTCAAAATGTTCAATATACATACCCAACAAAGTTAAACGTACACAATAGCGATAAACACAAATAATCACTTGTTGGACAAAGAGGTGATGTCACTATCGAAATGTCAACGTCTGCAATGTGGTTGGATGATTGGACACTATCCTTCATTAGCACAATTACCTGGGTTCAAATCCGGATGGAAGTACTCATATATATGCCTGTCATTTTTCAGCAGAAAGCTTACTGACAAATAAAGGCTTTGCTAGGCAGATACGAACCCCATATACCGGTCAGTAGTAAGCATTTGACGTTTTATCGGGTTAGAACCCCTACGTTTAGTTATGTTGACAATACAACGGTTATCACAGTCAATTATTTTCCTCGGACGGAATATTCTTAGGCTCTCAACAACATACACAGAGCCCAGGTGCCTCTACCAACAACGACCGACCACGGTATGGCTGAGGTTACGCTGACGTCTGACTAGACACAGGCACTGTTCGGCAAATACCGATAATTCGTTCAATGTCACCAACATCTAAATGTCTTTATAGGGGCGTTTGTCGTATAATCACTTTAAAAGTACATACATATCAAAATTTAATCTTAACCCGAAAATTAGCTGAACGAGCAACATTTCTGAACTGAAAATTGCAATGAATGGTCCACGGGGCGACCCATTCGAAAGCAAAAAGCCGTAGGTTTCCCGTGCACTAATGCAAGATACATGTAAATTGTGTTTTGCTTTTATCCAAACTTCTAAGTGAAATAATAATTAACATGAATAAATGTAAATGTGTGAGTAATTACAAAATAGGGATTTGAAACATGGTCCTTAAAGTCCCATAAAGTCTCAGAAATAGCAATATTTTACTAACAAATCAGACCGTGAAACATTGGCAGGTTATAGAGCTCCCCAAATGACATAGAATCAGCATATATTTGATCTATGTTGACTTTTATCCTAAGAATAATAATCTCCGCAAATCGTCAATTTGTAAACAAAGGAGTATTTTGTCCACCACACAAAATACTCCCTTGTTAAAAATCTGAAATCGACGGGTCGTCCCGAAGACAGTACGTAAAGTTCCGTAATATATCGAGGACACATATATTGATGACCAATTTATGCGAGTACATGTATATGCATTTAAATAAAAGTCAAATACCGACCGGTATCCTCCGGTACTGGTATTCGCCGGTATCCTATTGCACTATATTGTATAGAGTAATCGAGTGTAATATATCACGGGTGAATTAAAGGGTAGATTGTTTTCATTAGGTTATAATATAACATATTGAAAAGAAAAGTGCCTATTTAATAATGTTTTAGACCTTACGTCAACTAGACCCCGGTACTATGCGGAAAGGATGCTGATTACAACATGCTCGTTTCATTTAATGAAAAACATGGATACTGGCGAGAATAAGTAACATGGGCCGCGCTGAGGGTATCAGAAGGAAAAACATGTATGCTAAAACGTCATTTTGAAAAATGCGATATTTATAATAACATGGGGTTTAGCTCGAATTAGTGCGAGGAACTTATTTTCTATCAATAAAATTGGACAGTATCGAGGTTTCGATTATTTGTATTCTTCTAAAAGCAATTTGTTAAAAACTAATTTATAAAGACACGTGGCCAATCAGAAATTCGTTCAATGTATGCATGAATCTGACGTCATGAGCGCGTTCCACATGGCTCATTCTCACAAATTGTAGTGTTTTAAAGAAAAGTCAATCAACAGGGAACAAATTCATATACCAAGTACGATAATATTCCAAGCTGTTTACGAGACCAACGTGCAAAAAATATCTGCCGTTACGCATGGATGATTTTTTACATCAATAAGCCATTTTATTCCGGAAATCGATAAATTAGTGCGTGGAATGAACAAATTACACAGCCTAAGATTTATTGATATAATATATCAGATGACATAATATTGTTTTAGGGTGGCCAATTAGAAATTTGGTTAAGTGTATAGACGATGCCGAACTACTATCTGAACCTCTTGGTAAATTGACGGCATTGCATCCGCTGCCATTCGAGATATACGCTGATGACCCGGCATCACTTCTTCCACGATCAACTGTGACTTTGGTAACTTTTCGCTTTTCGGCTTGTGATCTTAACATAATCGGCATAGCTTCCGTGTGTAGAACTCATCCCTTCGGTGTTTTCGGGGAGCTTTTGGCATCGATTCGACTTCGGAAACCTTTCTACATGATTACGAAGCCTCACAGAAAGATGTGTCCCGAAGATGTGGATTGAATGTGGAATGATGCGGAAGGGTTCCATAACATCGCCAGGACATGCCGAACCATCTCGATCTGGCGAATTTCTTCTTCGGGAACCCTTCCGGTCCTAGTGGACGGCAGGTCTTAGACATTTTAGTTTAAAATATAAGTAAAAATATTTTTTGATTATTTTAATTTCTGTCAATCCTGTTAAAAAATGCCGCAAAGAAGCGTTGGCTTTAACAGATGAAAAAGAGTAATATACAAGTAGCACATAGTTAAATAGAAAACTATCACAATGTTTGTGAATAAGTAATACCAACCAACCCACCAAAGCTTAGTAATAACAAAATATGCTCTATACAAGGCAATATACAGTATGTTTAACCAGCGTTACCGACAGTTTCTATAGTTTCGAAAAGATACCGGCGGACACCGAGATTTAGTACTCGCCCACGTATGTGAATAACTTCACGCTCGCGTGCACTCGATACTTGACGAAAATAAGCTCGGCGTGTATAACAGTAAACAAAACATCAGAATGAAAGGCCAGAATTATCCATATTGTGTAAGTCAACTTATTGTTGCACAGTAATCAATATTTATAAAAACATAATACATTCTCGATAAGTAACTCATTTTTGGCACAAAATATGACTGCTTTTGAGCGTTAATGGGGCTTTAATAGTTTAGAGGTGTATATTAAACTAATTGAAATAACAAGTAATACACCTAGTGCGCTCGGTAAGCAGTTACTATAGTTATTATAATCAATTTTGTTTTATATGATATCTCTATGTACACTTATTCCCTGACTTGGGATGAATTATGTTATTTCTGCTGTTGTTATTGTTGTTGTTGTGTGTGATAGTCTTAATGGCTCGTTCCTGTCTGGTGACTCTTATTCTGGCAATGTTTTACTGGCTCAGGCAGACGACTGTCGGTATGTCATTTTATGTGGGTCTTTATGACCAGTATTTTTGCATTCTTTTTGTGTATTTCTGTTGTGTGCACTTTCAGTGTCAGATTTGTTACTCTCATTGCTTGATCATGACGATTTGGTTTCTTACCTCAATTTTATACTTAGTATTATTATACAGCCAATATTCACCCTCCACTTGATTTTCATAGTAGCTGAAGTTAAAAAAGCACCTATGTATTCATATGTACCAGTAGTGATCTATGTATTCTTTCCATCTTACAATTGTGTTTCGTTAACAATGATCAAAGGAAAATCAACATCATTCTAAGTAAATGATCCACTTCTTAAGACAAATATAAGTTATGAATAGCAAGCATTGTAGTTTTTAGGAACACTAACTTTGGAAAAAACGCAATTGTATTATTTATATGTGGAAGTTAAGGGCGTAAATTCCAAAGTGCCCTTTGACCAGGGTAAATAGAGTAGAAAACATATGGGCCACAATGAGTGAAGGAACCAACTACATTGGGGCGTCACAATATGTTTTATTAATGACAACCCTAAATATTAATTCATAGCTGTACATTCAAAAATTAATAGGACAATTTTTGAAAATAGGACAATTTTTGAATACCGGTACATTGGTCAGTCCTCGAATATCGTATATTAAATATCGGCTTGGAAATAAACACCAAACATAGGCAATAAATTTCACAAAAAGACAACACTGCCAAAGTTTTCATGTCAATTGTTCTAATAAACAACAAACATACTGGTAATCTGAGGATCGCATGTGTGGATCAATGTGAGAATAACATATTTTCTGTTTGTAAGTGGAAGTGTCGTTGACATGAATCTGAAAACAAAAGCAAGAGATCATGTAACAAGAAAACAACTCTCTACAAACTCATGCGCAATACAAGAGCGAGATATGATACATATGAGCCATCATTAGTATCCAAGATGAACGTAAAATGCACCAGTCAATTAGATAACCGGCCTTAATCCCGGGGAAGGACGGGGAATAGCTGGGGAATAGTCCTTTCCGAGGTACGATATTAACTTTCTTCATGACACTGGTGACAAATACTTAACACCGGTTTGCAAAACCAAATTTCCGGTCTTTCCTAGGGTCTGGGGTAGAAATTACAATTGACTGCCGCATACCTATCTGACACGAGAACTGGAAGCACAGGTACAAATAAAAAAAGGTAGTTTCAGCAATATGCACAACTACGCATGTTTATAATACCTACCTGGATATCTGGAAATGTAAACGTTTTCCACTTCTGATGGCCAATGTCTGATCCGAATTCAAGCTTTAAAACGAAAGAAGTTTTGTCTTCATAGTTTTGATCAATCGTAGCGATATCGAATGTGAATATTTCACCAGGATCCAATTGCTTGCCTACTGAAAGGCTCTGAAAAATGTAGCATTTGGCATTACTAGATTAATAATTATACAATGTGTACTTAATACATGTATTAGAAAGAATAAGTGTAGTCATTAGTTCCTGTTGTATACCAGTATCAATATACACGCAGGGTTGCAATTTGACAAATAAAGGAAGTATGATACAGCGCATACGTGGGTGAATAAAAAAGTTCGTAGAATTTAGCCATAACTTTTTTATTTTCGGAGTTATTGTCGTCATATTTATGCTGAATGAATACATTGGTATTTTCTTGAAATAGACAGATGTATACCGACCTGATGATAACCGTTTTAAATATATTTATATATTTAATAAGGACGATTATGTTTACCAGAGCTCACGGACAATTTGAAACCCATTTTGCTAAATTTTCTACAAAGGAAGGACCTTCAATGACCGTCAAAATTTTACCTGTGATTGCATGATATCATGTATAAAGTCTGTTAAAATTTAAGACGTCATCTCCGATGAATAATATTTAATCGACATTTACGTAATCGCATTATATAGTAATACCCGCGTAAAACGGGTCTACCAGAATTTACGGAACCACGGACTGCGGGAAACTGGTATATACGTACGGCATCAGAAACAAAACATGGTTTGAAACGTGCTGGTATATATCCTGATATAAATATACATCGATTTGTGCTTAATGACATTGTATTGTAATCATGCAATAAGAATCAGAAAAATCAGAAAAATGTCTAAAATGAGAAAAAAATCGTGTCCTTTGATTTCATATTTAAGTAATTGAATAGTATAGTATTATCCATTAGCTTCAAGTTTTCTTTAAAATCGGGTTGAAATAACTTCTGTTGTTGCTATGGTGATCGGTTTTTAAAATGTACTCATATCAAGGAAAAAAAGGATCAAGTGGCTAAAACACTTGGTATTTTTTCCAGTAAGCAAACACTCACAAATTGGACACAGATTACTAAAATAAGAATATGATTCTAAAATGTGTCACAATTTTAAAAGATTACGTCAAAAAATTATCAGATACTGGATCTTTGAAATGCCAGTTGACGTTACGTCAAAAACGCAGAGACTGACGTTCGCGGCGTCACTCATAAAGTAGACGGTAGCGGTTGATTGAAAATATCTAGAACTTTGTAAGTTTATGGAATAATTTGTTCAAACCATATAATTATCAACATTTTCACAATTTTGTCAATAAGCCCGGTTTTCCTGGAGAACGGCTCATATACATCGGTTGATAAGTGAAATTAGTGAGTTCGTGTTGGCCGACGGATACTAGAAGTTGACAACCATGTAAAATACACCCGATATTGGTGACGTTGGGTCGCAACGTCGTCGAAGAGGACCAGCGCTGTATGATAGCAGATAAAGCGGAACTCGTATGTTCATCTTATGGGACAGCGTACACTATATAAAAACAAACAATTGAACATCCAGAAACTATGTTCACTATGGTTATCCAAAAATACCTACCTAATAATAGCCACTTCGAGTAGCGAGAATGAGCAAAACGTTATCGTGACTATTGACAAACGTAGCGTAAGTTTGACGTCGTTCATCAAATGACGCTGACGTGCTCCAGTATGCTGATATAGCATGTAGTTTAGACTAATTCAATGACATTTAACACATTGTTTTGTTATACTTATGTTAACATTATATTAAATTTGAAAGCATTTGAAGCTGTAGTTTGTGAGTTATTCTATTTTTCTTCGAACTTTTTTTATCCACCCACGTATATAAAGTATATTATGCGTGTACCTTTATTCCTTTTGTGCAAACTGTCTTTTCTGGTTTCCATTTAATATTTGCAATGTTGCCGTCGTCGCAATCATAGTCGGATGTCGTTGAATCAAATATATTGACAGGTGCTGTGCATGAACTGAAATCGCTATCATTATAGTTACAACCAATTGGAACTGTTGATGTCATGTTAATGGTCCATTGTTTACCTTTTGGCATTGTAATAGCAGGAGTCAGTATCTGTAAACATAATAAGAATATTAATTTCTATCACATAAACCACGGTGCGAGAGTTTAATAAAGCCCATTTAATAAAAACTATTTTACACTACCGAAATAATAAATATGCAAATGAGGCGGCTAATCACTATTTTTATGTATGCATACGCGATATAAAAAAATACACATCTCTACAGGATACATAGAAAAAACAGTCCCGTCACGTGATTACGATTCAAAAATATCCGTCTCGGCTCTTTAATTGGTCGAATTAATTGATCGGTAATTGAAATACAGTATGTTTTTTTGCTCATTATTTTTAACCGCAGTACTTCCTGACCTATTCTCTTCTAAAGGGGGAAGAATGCCTACTTTTACCACATTTACAGAGCTCATTTTGTCAATGAGATAAAAGCATCTATTAAGCTCGTTGGATGAAAGTTGTAAAATACCCAACTGAACCTCACTTTTATCCAACTCGTTTAATATTTTCAATAGTAAAATACACTCGTGTACGATCCTCTATAATAAATTACACAAGCTTACTTTTCAACTTAACCTATCCCACTTGATTGACAAAAGCGCTGTAAGCACAGATTGCCTGGGGATATCGATTTCTTCATAAAGATGGATGGTAGTGACAGAGGAGTAGAGTAAACTTGTTGAACTCAATATTCTTGATATTAATTTCTTTTTTATTCAGTTTTGACAGTATGAACTGACCATTTATCAACTAAAAGTGATCTAAATATGATTATATAGGGTGATCATTCATACTTTTGTAATTTTATAAGATAAGTTACGAAAAAGGCTCTGAAATACATTTTCGACAGTGACGGACAAAGTCGAAGATATAGTTCGCAGACAATATAATAACTCTTGCCTTGTAAAACATTTTACCAACATATGCACTTGAATGTTTTTTTTGAATTTTAGATCGGGAGAGAATAAATTTTAAAAGTTATTACACAGACGATCAAACAAAAATGAACATCGAAAATGCATTTATTTTCGTATAATTATGTTGGTAAAACAAATGCAAGCGTTATCATCGGCGGACTATAGTACGTAAAGTTAAATTACGAATTTTCGACGGCTGGCCGCTCAACCACACTTTGAAAATTTAACTTACCTTGCTCACTGGTATATATCATTGTATATTATTATATTACTGTAAGTGTTTAACTGTGAAAGTATTGTTTTTTGTAAAAATATTTTTTCGCCTTGAAAGTTTAAACTTACGCGTGGTTTGGTTACCCGCTGCTAGACGACGTAAGAACATAACACTAAAATATCATTTCAATCGCTAATAGCCAGGTAAACAGTTTTTATTATTACTGTTTCCAAATAGTTGTTTAAGTTCCTCCAATGCCTTTTTAATGATCGAAACAAAGCATTTGTGTTCTATCTATCTATTTTTACTGCCGAACACCTCGTCAGATTATTATTGGTAATGTCAGAAAGAAAAAAGTAAATGATTTACAAAAAGAAAATAACAAAGAACATAGAACAAACAAAAACAACTGATGTACATGTTTATATAAAAGCTAAGGGTTGAGTTGGGCCACTTCCTGCTAGAATGGTTCTAGACCAGACAGTGCTGCAATATGTGGAGTAACCCATTCCACAGGACTGTGATATGAGGGGAAAGGAATACTTAAAGAAGTCCGAGTTGGCATGTATTTGGCAAAGACTATAGGGATGCATGTGCCTTGTTAACCTGGTTGGGAATTCTAGGTAACTGGGTAATATGACTGCTACAAGACCATCATAGATCTTGTAAAATATAACCAGTTTAGATACTGGTCAGACGTCTGTTTCCTAGGGTACTCCAACCAAGGGTGTTGTGTTATTCAGTGAAATTGGTGTAATTTGAGTAATCATTTTTCACCCATCTGACTGCTCTGCACAGGACCTTTTCCAAATTATTGTTATTAACTTGGGAGTGAGGTTACCATACTGATATGGCGTATTCCAACTGGGGTCGAACAAGTGTTTTTTTTAAAATGGTGACTAGATGTTTTCATTTGTAGTTTTGATGTTACGTTTAAGAAAACCAAGTGTTTTATTTGCATTTGTTGTTATTCTAGATATATATGTGTTGCAGTTTAGATCAAGGTTGATGTTTACTCAAATGCATCCTTTACTGATGTTTACAAATATCGGCCAATGCCAAGATAATGATTCGTCGTAGGACAGCAACATCATCACTCTGACTCGAACTTATTATTTTTTGTCGTACACGTAATTATATTTAATTTATCCTATTGGGGATCTTTTTGATTAATGGACCAAAACATTAAATTTGGAGAATAGGGTGAATAATGAAGTTTTAACACATGTTATGGGACACACTGTATAACATTAAAAATAAACCGTTTTGAAAGTTGTCCCAGTATCATCTATAACAAGGGAACATTGCAAATATTTATTCATTAATTATTCGTTTACCTTAATCCCAGCATAATATGCAGCGCTGTACACCGGGTCCGTTACCTTTCTGCAATTCCCTTCGGATGGAATGGACGCTTTAACAGCACAACTTATCTGGAAAGTAGCAACATTGACATCTAAATAATCATAACATGATAGTAATTGTTGGATATCTTAACATCATAAAACTACTATACCGGGGTGGACATACCACGTGACGTTTTGGCTAAATCTGCAAATGCTTCTAATTACAGGCGTTATTGGACAGTTTCGGAAGGTCAAACAACATAATTGTCCGAGACGAAGCTTGTAAGAAGACACTTTTGATAGACAACATGTTCTATATATGACTTATACTCTGACAAAAAGCAAAATGATTTCCAGAGAGAAAATGGTTAATTCAAAATTGAACATTCACTCACCTCAACTCCTAACCTGTCAATCTTAGATTCATGGAGAGTAAGCTCGGCGAGTTCATCTTTATTCACTGGTCCAAATGAATCGAGAAACTCTCCGTCTATATACCTGTAACGGATGAAGATGAATCAATCAAGTTCAATAGATCTATAACACACATGTATAACAAAATACGTATTCCATAACTACACTCAACCGCTTTAAAAACGCACCACATATGAATATAGGTTTTAGTGATGAAAATGTCAATCTATGGTTATTTATTTTCGGATTAATAATTTCCAGTCTATACACAACGAGTTGTGAAATTTTCATGCCATTATTACGAGTTTAAAATAAATTATGACATAGATAACACAGTGACCCATGAAAGTGAAAGTCACAATTTCAAAAGCAATTATAAGAGCCCGCTACATTGTTTCTAAAATGTTCGACGTGATGTTTCTAACCATCCAAGCAAAGCTAAACTTGAATTATAAATGTTATGCGGCTTTGGCTGTCTGGCTAATACCATACGACTGAGTGCGGTCCAGATATGTGCATTATGTGAATTAAGATGGATTACAAGCCAAGCCTTGTTTAAACTTGAAATCTTGGTTATGAGCATCAGACTGTCAAGATATGTCCCGTGGTGCTTATATGGTACCTAAAATCAACACTATGAAGAAGCTTGAAGAAAAAAAGTTGGGACATTCGGCTCTAAACGGGAGAAAACTCGTTAAAATGTGTACTAAAATGATTTTCCTTTTTATTGACAATTATGAAAAGAATCGTTATGAAAATGCAATAATGTACTTTTGGCTTGTTTATTGACCACCGACATGCTTTTGACACTGTGTGCAGCTATGTGGAACCAATTACAGTGGCACAACCTGTGTCATGTTTCACACCATAAACCAATGGCGTCATAAGCAACATGACAAGACCCATACAATAATATGATTTGAGAATATTTACCAATGTGTTCAAAAGTTAATGATTGAAAAACGAATAGTTATTATATCGACAGAAAGACCGACATCAGCAAACTAAAATAAATCCTGGTTTTCGAAGGAGCATAGCATAGCCTTTCAGTACTGGCCTAAGCAATTGTATCACAAAAACAGGTTTTGACATTACCAATTTTCACTCATTCGTAAGAGAAAAAGAATGAATGAGTGAAAATTGAGAATGTCAAAATCTATTTTTTTTGTGATATAATTTCTTAGGCCTGTGCTTTCAGTACAAGATATCGTCACTATAAGACGCCACTTACCAATCAACAATATAGGTCAATTCCGGCTTGGTGTTGAAACGACATCGCATCAAAAAGTATGGCTGATGATTTACTGCTGCTCCAATATCGTTATCAATATGGTAGAGTTCCGGTAATACAGTAACTTCACCAAAACCAGCATCAGCTGAATCTGCAGGTTCGTCATCGCAAAAAAGGGCATCGTACTTGTACTTGGCTGTAATATAAGCAAGTTGTTGGCGTATTTATGTCCTGGCATATGAAGCAATTGTCAGGTCTGTAAAGTTGACTGTTAACTGTTAGGTGTTAATTCAGTAGTTAAGTCAATTCAAGTTAACTTCTGTATCATAATTCGTCAAAAGAATTTACGTCGTCAATCGTTATAAAATAGATAATAATTATGTCATTTGCTTAATATAACATAATATTCGAGAAACAATCGGCAGATAAACAGAAAAGTGGGATTTATTGACTTATATTCAGCTCAAAGCAGTGTATAGTCAATATAGAATAAAAGACAGGTTGATAATTGCACGCAATTATATTTAATAAACACAGGGTCCAAATTAGTCAAGAACCTTTTGACTTTGAATGATATTTCACATGCAAAGATAAACACTTACTAAATGTATTGTAAAACAAACCTTCTCTTATATAGCAATTGAATTATGGAACAACATACCTCTTTCGATTCGAAATTTGAATTCATTATCAGCCTTTAAACAGAAGTATAAGACGTATCTTATGACGAATTAATAATGCTGTTCATTTGATTATCCATTAAAATTGTTCTTTTTATTACTGTTGTTATGGGTGTGTATTATTATTATAAAGTATAAAGAAGTGTATATCTTACAAAAGCAGTAAGCTGAGTATTGCGGTGTAGTTGGCAGGAAATATTGCAGCACATTTCCACATTTCCGTATCTGAATATCGGTACTATATCCACACGGGAAACCATCAACTCTGATACACGCTGTGGCATTAACAGGCGCAGCAAAAGGCACCAACTCGTCCACGTTCGGATGAGTCCCTGTAATTAAACATAAAAGCAAATGTTATCAAACTCATTATATACGGAATATCACTGCAGAGTGTTAATACGTCGGGTCGTATTGCCTAGAGTTGCTTGTGTAATGCCGTATCTCGCGAGACCGTTAGGTAATACTAGTATTGGATGGCATAACAAATTATAGTGGCAGAGCTTAACTAACACTACAACATCCAATGGGAATATTAAATTCGTACAAAGAAATGATAAACATTGAAACGGTGGCACAAAGTTGTTTACCTCACTTTAAATATTAGCAAAAGTGGTAAACCTGCAAATGTTCTATTAGTTGTTTTGTATTTCATTCAATTGATATGGTCGAATCATATGTTTGGTGTCTGCCGTGTACTTTGGACAAGGTGGTCTTAAAAGTATGATTATGGATTTTAGGGGAGCAGGCTTTTCAATAAGTGATAAAGTTCATTGGTTTATATCTCAACACGTTCATCAACGTCTTATGTGTAGTTAAGATGAAACGTGAAACATAAATATCGGGTTAAGCGGCAATTACTACATCTATTGTTCAAGCCATGCGAGATGCCCAAGTATACAAATGAACTTGCGCTTTCAATATACACAAATGGTAAAATCGGCAAATTAAGCAACTTAATGTCATTTCTTTACAACTACCTACCTTGTAAATATATTGGCCAATATGTGCTGCATGTACCAATAGTCGGCATTGTTTCTTCGTCTGTCATAACATATTGCCAGCCACTTTCACTAGAACTAAACCATCCTTCTTCGAGTCCATCATCACTCAATAAAAGTCCCTGACCGTCAACAAAATAGGTACTGCTGTGGTTCGGACTTCGTATAGAAAGATCATTTAATTTTTCTGGACCAATGCATGCCTTATCTAAAATATTAAACAATAAGTCATCTTTATACAGTACAGTGGTGACATGTGTACAGAAAACGACGATATATATCTTGAAGGGATTCGTTTATGCGTCTTGCTTATCAAATGTATCATTCGTATTATAAGTTTCAAATTTGCACTGACGTTCAACCAAACTGTTCTGAGTAAAACTTTTTTCAACATAAATGGCATACTATCGTGCGCTGATTTGTCCGTTTGTAGAATAAATATTAGTTCTATCTGATTAGTTATAACAAACAACAGCACTTATAATAAAACAGGCTGCTAACCCATGTAGCGTAACGAATGTCAACTTCTTGGTGGGGTCGTAGATATTTCTCATATAGCAGTCTGGTCGTGTACCGTCAATATCTCAATGGTAATGTACTGTTTTATAAGAGGTGACAAAATTATCTATATCACCGTTCCTTTGTAGTATATGGTGGTAAAAGACGATTGTCTCCCTTTAATTTTTGTGTTGTTTTGCGCTTGTTAACACCGATATTTTCGGAGTTTGGCATGTAATATTTGCAAAATTTCTGTTTTGGTAGTTACAATGGATACTCCTACCTAAGTTGAAAACCACATTTTAGTAATTTTGTTGGTCCTAGTCATCATACTCCCAAATGAGTATGATTAACAAACAAATAGTCACTTTTTGGCATTTTTAAATATTTTTTGTTATTTCATTTATGGGCGCAACATGACAAAATCCACCCTTCTAGTGACGAGCAGTACTGATTATCTTCACGAAAACGGTACACCAATGTTTCTTCAACTTCTTCTTGGCAATTCGTTGTAAGTGTTCGCCTTCAAAAAGCCAAACGCAACATCCTCTTCAGTATTAACAATTTCGGTTGGAACCATATTGCAAATATCCAAAACAGTTATTGTATATGATGCGTGTCACATTACTTCTCACTGTGCAAAATAGATATTTCATTTTTATTGGGTTAGATGGAAGATATCGGGCATTCAGCACTGTTCAAATATAAGTAGGGCACCTCTCTTATTCGCTTGTTGTGAATAACGTCCATAATTAATATTGCGTGCCTTGAAAGTACCCGCCTCGAGAGTAATTTGAACTGATATTATCTGTGACATACACATACCACGTGACCAAATGCTATGTTAGTCAGCCAATTATGGACGAAAGATCCCTCGACCAAGGTAACATTTTTCCTGTTTATTTTCTTATTACAGGATGGATTTGATCGAGAATGAACGAAACATGAAAAATGGCTCCCCAACAAAGCATTTCTGAACAGGCACTTCAACATAGCATTTGAATCGCAAAATGAATCGTTGTTTTAAGAAGTTAACATGGTATGTAGATCAAATAACAAGCCCGTTTGACATGATAACACATTATGTAGAGAAGTTAATTCAGTATTTAGACAGTATAACACGCCAGATTGACAAGATATCACAACGTGTTGAGAAGTTAACACGGTATTTTGATAAGACAGCATATGCGATTTACATGATATAATAATAGATTAAGAAGATACCATATGACATAGACATACATACAGAAAACGACGATATATATCTTGAAGGGATTCGTTTATGCGTCTTGCTTATCAAATGTATCATTCGTATTATAAGTTTCAAATTTGCACTGACGTTCAACCAAACTGTTCTGAGTAAAACTTTTTTCAACATAAATGGCATACTATCGTGCGCTGATTTGTCCGTTTGTAGAATAAATATTAGTTCTATCTGATTAGTTATAACAAACAACAGCACTTATAATAAAACAGGCTGCTAACCCATGTAGCGTAACGAATGTCAACTTCTTGGTGGGGTCGTAGATATTTCTCATATAGCAGTCTGGTCGTGTACCGTCAATATCTCAATGGTAATGTACTGTTTTATAAGAGGTGACAAAATTATCTATATCACCGTTCCTTTGTAGTATATGGTGGTAAAAGACGATTGTCTCCCTTTAATTTTTGTGTTGTTTTGCGCTTGTTAACACCGATATTTTCGGAGTTTGGCATGTAATATTTGCAAAATTTCTGTTTTGGTAGTTACAATGGATACTCCTACCTAAGTTGAAAACCACATTTTAGTAATTTTGTTGGTCCTAGTCATCATACTCCCAAATGAGTATGATTAACAAACAAATAGTCACTTTTTGGCATTTTTAAATATTTTTTGTTATTTCATTTATGGGCGCAACATGACAAAATCCACCCTTCTAGTGACGAGCAGTACTGATTATCTTCACGAAAACGGTACACCAATGTTTCTTCAACTTCTTCTTGGCAATTCGTTGTAAGTGTTCGCCTTCAAAAAGCCAAACGCAACATCCTCTTCAGTATTAACAATTTCGGTTGGAACCATATTGCAAATATCCAAAACAGTTATTGTATATGATGCGTGTCACATTACTTCTCACTGTGCAAAATAGATATTTCATTTTTATTGGGTTAGATGGAAGATATCGGGCATTCAGCACTGTTCAAATATAAGTAGGGCACCTCTCTTATTCGCTTGTTGTGAATAACGTCCATAATTAATATTGCGTGCCTTGAAAGTACCCGCCTCGAGAGTAATTTGAACTGATATTATCTGTGACATACACATACCACGTGACCAAATGCTATGTTAGTCAGCCAATTATGGACGAAAGATCCCTCGACCAAGGTAACATTTTTCCTGTTTATTTTCTTATTACAGGATGGATTTGATCGAGAATGAACGAAACATGAAAAATGGCTCCCCAACAAAGCATTTCTGAACAGGCACTTCAACATAGCATTTTTTATGTTTGTTTTAAAAACAATGCGCAAATACATGCATATGTTGACGAAACAGTTTTCGCTCCAGTCCTGTACATCTATTAAACTTTACATCGCAAAATATTTTCTCCACATATTGACCTAAATGACAAATAACTATATATTTTGGCATGGTTTTGTGTTTGGCTCCCCAACAAAGCACTGCGTTTACACTTTTCGAAATGCGCGGTTGCACTTCATGACGAAATTAAAGGAAAGTTGCATGTATTGGATACTGCACGATGCGTAGTTCGCTAAGGAGACGGTCCTCGTCTTTGTTTTATAAAAATCCACCCAGTAATAAGAAAATAAACAGGACAAATGTTACCCGAGACGAGGGTTTTTTGGTCAATAATTGGCTCACTTACATAGCATTTGGTCACGTGGTATGGCCACCGTGTGTGATGTACCCACGTATGTACTTCTAATTGAGTGTTGATCACTTTCATTTTACCCGTACTGAGTCTAATATTGATGTCGTTGTTGCCTATGCAATAATGAGTTCGTATACACAACTATGTAAATTGAAATCGTTTTGTATTAATTCAGTATTTGTAATGTTCAATACGCTTTTAATAATATATGATATGTCAACTTATACTCAACCGGTGAATATTAAAATGACTAGTCAACGAAACTTTTGAATAAACCTCGTATTTAACATAACATTAGTTTAGACACAATATATGCCATTACATACCGTCCAGTTAGGCTATTTTGACAGTGACGCAGCCGTTTACTGTGTACTCAAAAGATTACAACCATTGCATGAACCGATTAGTTAAAACTTTACATAATTCTATACATGTTTGTATCAGCCTTTATAATTGATTGTACACCGTAATAGTGGATTCTACCTCTGTGTCCTTCTAGTCGTACCCTAACTGGACTGTTCCGTCGGTTTCGAATAACTTCACAGTGACGACACGTTTGTTTATACTTAGTCTGGTTCACGACGTACTTGGTTATAGAAACTGCACAGCACGAACTGGAGTTTACCATCGTTTGGTATACGAGATTTTGGAAAACTATTGACTATATATCGACATCAAATACAAAATAATATATTTCAGATTTCATACACCAAATTATTCATTAATTCATTTTAGACCATAATAATACTACATACACTAGTCTATTGAATATTATGTACATTTATTTTATCATATGAACGAGTACAATTCAAATATTATACCCTTGAAGGATAATAAACGAGCTTCGTCTTTGTCGTTAACTTTCTAAACTGGTGGAGCGTTTTATTACATTTTATTTTATTATGACATTGCATACCACATACTTATGAAATAGTAAAAACACATAGCGACTCGAAGCAGGAAGACTAAGCTATGTGTTTTTACTATTTTAAAACTTTGCGACTTTTAATAACTCGTTCCCTCAATTTAATTGACCAATCAGAGTTACGGTTCTTATTACCAAACTCAAGCGAGACTGCGATAAATAGCCTGTAATAACCCCAGCCTGCAATGAGATATGTTAACACCACTACATTTCCTAGCCTGCAATAAGACATGGTACATGTATAAGAAAAAGCAGTGTACTGAGGCAACCAGGCTCTGTGACCCCGGAAGACCGGGTATGTAGATGTAGGGCAGGTGGACGAGAGTCGAAAAATACTGTCACCAGGCCCCTATCTTGGGGCTGAAAGAGGGATCAGATCCCCAAAGTAGCCTAAATAGCGTTATGCCATAGGCGACTTTGGATTGGTTCGAGCCCGTGTACCGCCCAAACCATGCTTTGTGACCCAAAATACTGGGTATACAGAATTGTGCATGCTCATACGAGTCAAACGGGACCCGCAGCTAGTTCCTATCTTGGGGCTGATAGTGGCTAGGGACCGGACCCCGTAGTGTCTATAGTAGCAGTGTATTGAACATTGCGTTTTTGGCCGGTTTCGGGCCCGAACAGAGCCCAAACAAGGCTCTGTGACCCCGGAAGACCGGGTAAGTAGATGTAGGGCAGGTGGATCAGAGTCGAAAAATACCGTCGCTAGGCCCCTGTCTTGGGGCTGAAAGAGGGGCCAGATCCCCAAAGTACCCAAAACAGCAGTATGCCATAGGCGACTATGGATGGGTCCGAGCCCGTGTACCACAAGATACAAATATATTGGAGTCTGTAAGTCGTTCCCATTGATTAGTAAAAATAAACTATGTCTTGTAATCTGTGGCCACAAGTTATGAAATATATCAACTATGTCACTTCTATGCTTCCGTATAATTCTGCATCCCTCCCGCCATTTTGTTTGGAGTCACATGTCACTAAAAGTCAACAACAATAACACGTGAAGTGAACAATTCATCATGGTCTTTTGACAAGATGGTACAGTCAGAAAACAGCATGGTCTTTTAACAAGACAACATGAAAGTTTAACAAGTTAACACCCTGTATAGACATGTTCAGTCGATGTTTTGACAGCACAGCATGTCAATTTTACAAGATAACACTTCATGTAGACAGCATATACTTTGAACATAATATAACACAAAAATAAGAAGATACCATGTGATATAGACATAATACCATGACAAACTGACAAGATAGCATATACAGTTGAGAAGATACAATGCCTAACTAACAAGACAAAAATTGTTTTTGACAGAATAACATGTTACTTAGGCAAGTTAATATAACATATTGAGAAGATAACATGACTGTTTGACATAATACCAGGCATAACAGACAAGATAACACGCTTCCTTGAGAAGATACCATATGAAATTGAGATGATAACACGGTATTTGGACAAGACGGTATTTGTTTTGAACATCACTCTTTTTAGACAAAATGAATCGTTGTTTTAAGAAGTTAACATGGTATGTAGATCAAATAACAAGCCCGTTTGACATGATAACACATTATGTAGAGAAGTTAATTCAGTATTTAGACAGTATAACACGCCAGATTGACAAGATATCACAACGTGTTGAGAAGTTAACACGGTATTTTGATAAGACAGCATATGCGATTTACATGATATAATAATAGATTAAGAAGATACCATATGACATAGACATAATAACATGTCACATAGACAAGATGCCATACCAGTTAAGAAGATATAATATCATTTTAACAAGATAAGTGGAAAGGCCTCAACATAAGACAGGTATGGCGTTCCACAGGTATGGCGTTCCATACAGGAAGGTGTATTAATCTGTTTATCTAAATTATTTTGAAACTAGGCACTGGGTTAAGTTTGATGTGACGAACGTCATTATATTGGTATATTATAAAAATATTACTTACTACTGTGTGTAATTTATCGATTTACAGTTTATCGGCGAATGGATTAAACTTGAAAAGTGCAGTCACGGCTCAATGCTCGAAATCGAACTATAGCGGTCGGTTAAAAATGATAATACTGGCGAATATACGTTTCTTGCTCATAATGGATCGAGCACCGTCGATTATTTCTTATTGGAACCCCAGGAGTACATATATATTAATAACGAGGTTTTCAGATCACTGTGGTTTAACCATACTAATGCAGACAAAAAATCTCATTACCGTGGAAGATAATAACATATCCAACGACATGTATACAAAATGGGATGAAACCAAAATAAATGAATATATGAACTTATTAAAATCTCATCAAAATGCCTTTTACTTGTTAAACACGAACATTCAAAACATTGACATAAATTTAAATGATACGGTATCGAACTTTGCAACATTTATGCAAGACAAAGCGCTTAGCATATTTGGTAAACTTCGACCAAGCAAAACAATTAATAAAAACTTTAAAAAGAAAAACGAACGATTTAATACGGAGTGTTATAATGCACGTAAACAATTTAACAAAATCAGAAATAAATTTCTAAGAACGCGTACAAACGAAGATAGAAGCACATTCATAAGCGCAAAATCAACATATAAACAAGATAAATGTAAAGAGAAAAATAAGTTTAAATATATAGAAAAATGAGACTAAATCAACTTGCTTAAACAAAGCCAAAAGAGTTTTGGAAACAAGTTAAAACACAATATTAAAAATCAACAACGCAAGCCAAACATCTTACAATTGATCAACTTTATGATCACGTCAAGGGGTTATACGGTAGTAAACCTGATATTGCGCGACCAAATAACACAGATAACCAAAATACGATATACAATGAAAATTAAGACGGGGACATAACTATGCAAGAAATTAGAAAGGGGGTATATTCTCAAAATAACAATAAATGCAGTGGGCTAAATAACCTAACTGCCGAAATGTTCAAACATTCATTCCCAATCACGAATACGTTCTTACTGCACTTGTTCAATCGTCTCTAATCAAGCGGTGAATATCCAATATATAAGGGTGAATGCATAATTGTGCCAATATTTAAAAATGGCGATATTGATGACCCTAAAAACTATTGAGGAATAACCCTCATCAATATTATTGCAAAAATATACTCACAAGTATTGTTACACAGGATAACACAATGATCAATCGATAACCAAAATACAATAAATAACCAATTTGGATTTCAAAAAGGTAAATCTTCGACAGACTGCATTTTTCTACTTCATTCAATAAAATCGCAAACACTCAACTATAAAAAGAAACTATACTGTCCATTCATAGATTACGAGAAATGTTTTGACAAAATAGATTAAATTTATTTGTGGCAAAAACTTTTTAGTCAACATGTAAGCTCTAAGATTGTAAGTGCACTACAAGCTTTGTATCATACTGTTAAATCTTGCGTTCAGTACAAAAGCCAACGCTCTGAATATTTCACATCAATATTCTTAATAACATAAACTCAGACATAGAAGGCATTTTCTCCGTTGATGAAATCAAAATATTCATACTCATGTTCGCAGACGATGCTGTGCTATTTGCTCAAAGCCCAATTGCACTACGGTCAATGTTGAAGGGTCTCGAATGATTGTAACTCTTGAGGTTTGAAAATAAATGTTACTAAAACAAAAGTAATGATTTTTGAAAAGGGCAGAGCTACAAATCACATATTCAAGATATACAACACACCATTAGAAACAGTTTTATCTTTCAAATATCTGGGAATATATTTCTTTAAAAATGGTTCATGGAACAGAACACAAAAAGGACTAGCCCAACATTCAGCATTTGCGCTACATAACCTTTTCATAGTATGTAACCAACTGGAATTTCTACCCAATGACAAATGTCGTCTGTTTGATAGCATAGTTGGCTCAATTCTTAATTATAATGCTGTTGTTTGGCGACATCATGATAGTAAAGATATAGAACTTGTACATTGCAAATTTCTTAGAAAACTCCTTTCAGTCAAGAAAACTACAAACCTAGACGGGCTAAACGGAAAACTGGGTCGTATTCCGTTAAATACATAGACACTTGATCATAATTAAATATTCGATAAAAATTCTTAAATCAAATAATCCTCTTCTAATTAAAATACTAGTATACGAAGTCTTAGCAAATGACACAGACAATGGCTACACTTACAACGATATGAACTGGGCTTTACAGATTACTACTTAGCAATATAGGTATGCTTGATATTTGGAACAATCAATATATAATTGACATAAATTACGGATGTATTAAACAACAGATAATGGACATTTACAAATAAACATGGTATACAGTATCAATAATTCCAGCAAAGAAGCATCGTATAGTCTCTATAAATAAAATTTTGATATTTAAAGATACCTATCTTACATAAAACAAAAGAAGGACAGAATTGCTCTTACAATTTTTAGATTATCTTGACACGATCTTGCTATAGAAACTGGAAGATATTTTAATATAGAACGTCATGATAGAACATGTTTACAACATAACATGAATGTTGTTGAAAGTGAGTATCATTTCTTATTAGTTTGTCCAAAACATAGGAATCTTTGAACCATAAATTTCCAAACGTATTATGCAAGCTGACCTACCATACAAAAATTCACATGTTTCATGTCCACAACCTCAATTCGTACCATTTTACAAATTGCTAAATACATTTACTATGTTACTCTAAATAGAAATTATTTCTTTCAATACACATTCATTTTGTAAAACGTTTATTGAATCATGTTTTTGAAACTGTAAACTTTGAAAACTTTGTAAATTACATTCTTCTCATTATTGCTATTATTGTAATGTTCTTGCTATGTACGAGTATGCATATATTATGTATCATTCCAAATAAACTTACGTTATGTTATGTTTATCAAAGTTCATGAAGAGTATCAACAAACACGTTCGTTGCTAAATACATGTTGTCACAAAGGCGTCTAAATATAAAAATATTTATATATTCGATCTTTAATTCAATTTGTGACATGTTTTCCTTGTAATGAAGTTTGTCACGCTGAAGACTGAACATTGAAATGAAAGCTGAATGCTTCTTGTGTGTAATTATTTAAACCTCTCGGTCAAGGATAACCCATGAAAGTGCAAGCACTTATTTCCAATGGGGTTCTGTGTTTTTGCTGAAGGGACAGCAGGTGGAAGAGATAGTGGTGTGATACAAGGTATCCGGGCGAGATGCCCTAGCTCTTTTTGAAGAGACACCTTGGTTCTTTAACGTGCCCGGTGTATAGCACCGATACACGCGAGACTACCTCTGGGTTGCTAACCAGTTCATCGCTAGTTAGGTGGGAAACACAGAAAAGCGTTTCAGAAATGATCAAGTGCACCGGCCGAGAGCGAACCCGGGACCTCTCGATCAGCAGTCAAGCAGGCTATCCGCTCGACCACCGTACCACCTTGATTGTTATATTAGTGTTTACAGCTATTTCTGAAGGCAATCTTAGGTGTGCTGTGCATAATATAGTAATATAGTCCTAGTTCATCTATAGTTTGGTGGGAAACACTGAAATTGGTTAAGAAATGATCAATACCCCGTCCGATATTCGAACAAGGGACTTCCAGATTGGTACGAGTCGTAGTCGTTAACGCTACCCACTCGGCCACCGCCCAACCCAATAGTACTTATCAATGTCAAACATCGATCTTTTATATAAATAATACAGTATTTCAAACAATATTACGAATGCTAGATTTCAATTCTAGTTCATTAAGGAATAGGTATAAAAATGTTCACATTCTTTGGTTATTATATAAACGTTTGATTGTGTTCAGTGTGGAGAATCACGTGATCAATTGAATAACGTTCGCACTCAAAACTACTGCGATTTCGTCTGCTAACGGTGAGTTTTTTTCTTGATTATAACGACAGTGCATTTAATATGGTTATAATATATAGCCTAAAGTATATCCCGTTTATGTAAGAATAACCGGCAAGTACCGATTTCGCTCGACCTTTAGCTGTTTTTAATTGATGCTCGACCAAATACAGATTTTAACCGAGTGTAATAATTTTGTCGAGCATCAGTTAACAACAGCAAAATATAGAGCAAAATTTGGAATTGTCTAGTGTTCCTACACGTAAGGGAGATACTTTAGACTGTATAATATAGTCATTTATTATTAGCTTTCAATGGATTATGGTGATTTTCAGTGAAAATAACAATGACAAATAACAGTGAAATTATCATTTTGTTATTTTCACTGTTTTGGAGCTGGTTCCAATATCGTGCAGAAATAGAATCGGAACGTCAACAGCACCGGGCTTCAAAATATGCGTAACGTCATCGTGACGTCATATTTGTTCCGTCGTGACGTTCTAATTACAACGTAATTTTCCCAATTTAGCCAATTACTGTACCGTTTTACGAAAACACGAAGCAAATAATAAACAGAAAATTTGTTGATTTTTGGTGAAAGATCTTATTTTACTTCACTCGTGATCACAGGAAATTATATTTTCACTCGTGGCTACGTCACTCGTGAAAATAATGATTTTTGTGATCACTCGGTGAAATAAAATTCGATCTTACACCAAAATCAACAAATATCCTCTATATAAAGTGCACGGTCGCTATAATCAAGAAAAAACTCACCGTTAGCGTACGAAATCGCCAATGTTTTGAGTGGATCACATGATTCCACACACTGGTGTTTATATAAGTTAGATAGAAATAAAGATAACAATGGTATGCACAATTACATTATATTTGACACATCAGTAAGTAACAAAGTAATGACGCAATTAAATTATTTTCTCTTCCGTAATATCATATCTTCCGTAATGCTATCTGCTTATTATGTTGTATAAAAATTCCCAATATGCGTTCAAATTATTTATGAGCAAAACAATGAGCATCGAGATTTTGTTATTTGCATAGTGCAATCGAATAAAAACTAGTATATTGTGTAAAATAGTGTATTTAGAAGTATATACAATCATTGTAAATTACCAATACAATACGGTTAAATCATAATGAGCAAGTTGTCGTAAAGGGAGTCGTTATTTACGTTTTTAATGTCCAAAACTCGACATAGTGGTGTTAGCATTTTCCTTCTTTTTTCGATATTTTAAAAGCAAACATAATTGTTTTGTTGAAGCATGAGAAGACTTTGTCATCCACTGTTTGGTTACAATATATATTTAATTTGTATTCTAAATTGGTTGTGTGAATCTGAAACCGTATGTTAATATACTTAAAAAGACGATAACTTGTCACGAAACCCGTCGTGAACAAACCAAGCTGAACGAACGAACGAACGCCGACTTATCTCTTTACTTATGGCAATTTAGAAACTGGCTGTAAGATACACAACTGCAGACGCTAAGTAAGTTATTTAAAGCAAAGTGTGAAACGAGGCAAAACGAGGATTAAAATTCGATATTTTAGGAATTACAGTTATTATTTGTTACAAATATTAATTCCAAATAAATGAATTGTGTATTTAGATGGCATTAACTTGTTTCTTTCAATTAAAAAGCACATTCCTTTTAAATACCCTAATTTGAAGCCTCCTTTCGCCGACCGTAGACATTGAAACATGGGCGAAAGAAACTTAACCTATCACCTCAGTTAGAAAAGAGCTTTATGATACTAATTTAATCATATAGATCTACGGGTCTCTTTTCGCCGTCAGTAGAATGTATTATATCAGCGAAAGGAGCTTTAGCATATCAACTAAGTAACACTCGAGGCTCGTTTCGCCAACCGTAAACCACGAACTATCGGCAAAAGGAACTTTATCATACCAACTTAGTTATATGATGGTCCTTATATGACTGTCTCCTTTCGCCGCCCGTAAACATGTAAAATAAATGACTTTTTGTTCTCTGTATCTTGTATTTCGTTTCGTCAAGTTGAGTTTACAACAAATGTTAGATACATAAATTAAGTACTTATTCCTTGTTATGTACGTGTATATTAAATTTTATGAACACTTAAAATAATTTGCAATGGTTTATTTTATGTCTTGCTATAATTTATGATGTTATTGTAAATACAGGGTGTTGCATAATATCTGTTCTAGTTACAAGTGAATGCCATAAGTATGTGCATGATCTCATCTGATATCTGCATATACAAATGGAAAGCCAAAATTTCAAAAAAAATACTTAGCTATAAACATGACAATGTCAATATCATAGAAATGTCATTTTTTATTATCAAACTGACGTTCAAATTGATTTTTATCCCAAATTGGTAGCATCGCTAGTAAAGTATTGAATGATATACCAAGTTTAATAATGTTTATAAAGAAAATAAAATATTGATTTGAAAATTGAGATTACAATATATAAACAACAAGTTAAAATAAGTTAGTGTTACTGTTACTTTGGTTTCTCAAGATATACAAGTGATTGGTTTTCGACTATTGCTTTTTAAATGAATGTTTACAATTCACAAATATATTGAGTCTACAATAATACCACCGAAAGCAATTGATGACTTTGAAAGAACAATTTTTGAAAGCAAAAAACCAAAGACCAGCCACATGTTTACTTGGTTTAAAAGCGAAACAGTAATGTTTTGTGTTAGATTCTTTCATTGCCTAGCAACTGGTAACTTTAACAAATGTATCCCTTATAAGTTTTTAGATTATCACAAATGGATGAAACTTTCATATGATGCAATATTGTTGTTTTTAAAAACTTTATAACTGGTTATATCATGCAATACTTCACAAACTATACTATGCAGCTTGGGAAACAAATAAAATTTTGACGTCATTTTGACATTTATCGAAAATTATGTATTCAGGAATCTTAATTCCTATGTTGCATTGATAGTAACATTGTCATGCTATATACTGAATAAAAATTTGAAATGTTAGCTTTCCATTGGTATATGAAGATTTTAGTTGAGATCTTGCAGTTTCGCCAGGCATAAGGTTGTAATTGAGACAGATATTATGAAACACTCTGTATGTTGTACTGCTGCAAGTATGGAGGAAAATAAAGAATCTTACCATCCCCATCTCCCATGTTTTTTTATATATTATCATCTAAGTACGTACATAATGATGTAAGAAAAAGTTAAATTGGTCATTATTAAGAATACGCAGAATTATAAGCATATAAGTCATTTGAAATAAAATGACATACGTGTACAAACATAGTAATTACATGTATATAAATAGTACTTGTTTTTGCTTTCTATATGTACATATGAACTATATCTGTATTGTATGTGACCATGGAAAGATATATAGGAGATACAGAAAAGTGAAGATTCAAATATAACGTTCGCACTAAAACATATTGCGATTTCGTCTGCTAATGCTGTGGTTTTTTTCTCGATTATAATGATCGTGCATCTTATATGGTTTTATGTTATTGCCTAAGGAATATCCCGTATTTGTAAGAATACGCGGCGAGTACCGATTTCGCTACACCTTAAGCTGTTTTTAATTGATGTTCGACCAAATGCATTTTCGACCGATAATAATAATTTGGTCGAGCATCAGTTAATAACAGCTAAAGATAGAGCAAAAGCGGTAATTGCCTAGTGTTTCTACATATATGGGATCATATTTAGACTGTACAATATAATCGTATTAAGTGTACGATCGTTATATTCAAGAAAAAAACCACAAACAACCACCGTTAGCGGACGAAATCGCAATTGTTTTGAGTGTGAACGTTGTTCATTTGATCACGTGATTCTTCACACTTGGGATGATCAATATTTGATAACTTTTCTTCTCAAACTTCTACTCAAACGATGTCGCTTGGAAAGACGATCAGCGTCACACATCCCTTGCATGAATAAAACGATTTTATTAGCGCAATCGGTCGGAGATATCTAACTCATAATGATGTTAATTTGTTTTTGAATCACGCGGACATAACAGAATTGCTGGATTAAAGTTCTCGAATACATTGACCACCCCTCGTAATGTTGCGCAGTATTTCCAATTACGTTATGAACACTAGGTCATACCAAAACCAAATTATGTTTAGCGTCAGGTCTAGCTTTCTGAAACCTAGCTACCTATTCACACAAACAGACAAAGCAGATTACAAAAACAGTGCCTCACTTGGATCAGAATGGTTGCATTTACACACCCGAGTAACAATACTTGCTCTGGTGTTTAGATATGAAACAAGCCAGTAAATGCATTCTAAGTAGCATTTTTGACGAAAGTTTAAAATTAAAAATCCATATGAAACACAACTTTACCAGATCAAAAAACCTCAAGAGCATGAAAATCTAGAAATCTATTGTTCCTAGATTTTTTTATTTCATATTTTTATAAGGTTGAAGCTACAAAATCAATTTTTGTTAAAACAAGAAAAACTATCGGACAATCACTCTTTACGTATGGTAAAACGATCTTTTTCAACTTCTGTTTGGTCAACATGACAAGTTCCGATGTTCATAAAAATAGGCTCATAAGAAGTACCTTATGATGCAGATTTCAAATATGCAATAGTCTTATACGGTCGTAAGTGGCACTTGCGACCTTCCTATTCTAAGCCAGCAAAATAATCGCTATAGTGTTATTAGACGCGCAAATTATTTATTCCTCTTGTGCATGCTATACAACTGCATGAATAAAAACTAAATAAATTTACACTTACTATATTTCAAACAACTGAACAGTAATAAAACACCACAGATGACAAAATGTTCGACCGCTGCCATGATTTCCATTCCAGAAACGTATAAGCATGTACACCTCATGCGGCACTACGACGAGTGGGGAGAAATGTTCAGCCTTTTAAACAACGTAAGTGTGACAATAAAATTGATACTTTTTATATTCGAATCTTTATTGAAAAGGCAGTCGAACGTTTTGAACTTCCTAGTAAGTTTAATTTCGATTGGTCCACGTTTGCAACAAATTTGATTTATGTTTATGAATCATGATTCTAAAACTATGTTTAAAATGTGGTGAAGATGAACTTCCTAGTAAATTTCATTTCGATTGGTCCACGTTTGTAACATATTTGTTTTTATATTTATGAAACATGATAACAAAACTATATCACTATTAAATGTCGACTATAAAATTGCCTTAAAAGTCATTGCTAATAGAATAAAAAAGGTTGTAGATAGTATAGTTAACGAAAACAAAACTGGGTTCATCAAGGGAAGATATATATAGGAGAGAATGTGAGAACAATTCTTGAAACAATAGAAAAAATGCAACATAACGATGAACCAGGTCTCATTTTCTTTTCTGATTTCCAAAAAACATTTGATAGTTTAAATCATGAATTCATGCCTAACTGTTTAAAAGAACTCAATTTTTATGATTCGCTCATACAATGGGTTGAAATTTTTATGCAAATGCGAAGGGCTGTATAACTAATAGTGGTCATTTTTCTGACTTTTTTAACATTAATAGTGGTGAACGGCAAGGATGTCCTCTATCACCGTATCTTTTATCCTATGTATCGAGTTCGTATCTATTTCTATAGAAAACAACGATGCTATAGAATGTATTGATTGAAACAATAAAAGTACAAAACAAACTCTTTTGGCAGATGATGCTAGCTTTCTACTTAAAGGAAATCGAACGTCTTTTGAAAATCATCTAAATACCCTTGACGATTTTGGTAAAACACCTGGGCTTAAACTCAATAGAAACAAATGTTCAGTCCTGCGCATTGGATGACTGAACAATACAGAGATTGTCTTTGACAACGAATTTGAGTGGACTTGGATGGACTTCCTCGGAGGCAACTACGTTAGGAATTACCTTCAGTAATAAATGATCTTCAATGTATGATCTTAATGTAGCAGATAAGAAAATAGTATGTAAAAATGTCCTAAAACAATGAAAAAAATGGAACCGAAAACACTCATTGGAAAAATAACAGTTCTAAAAACATTTGTTCATCCAAAGCCAATTACCGCCTTACTGAGTTACAAAACCCCACCGCACATTTTATAAAATTGATCAATAGAATTTTCTTTGATTTCTTATGGAATTCAAAACCAGATAAAATATGACGTAAACAAATAGTTCAAGGATACAAAGACGGTGTCTAAAAATGATAGACATGGCATATTTTCTAGATTCATTAAATATAAGCAGGATAAAAAGGATTTTTAATTCAAACGCCTACTGGAGTTTTCATTACAAGACCGAATTAGAAAAGTATGGTGGATTATTTATATGTTAATGTTATATTACTGAAAAAGCCTGTAAAAGTATCAATATAAAATCAAAGTTTTTAAAGGGTATATTGATTTCATGGTCTAAGGTGAACACACTGAAATCGAAATGGAATGTTAGGTTCACCATAGAAAACACAGAATGGGTTTCAATTTTCCAAAAAAAGAATATTATTACAATAGACACTAAACGTAGAGAATTTCAGTATAAATACGTAATAGATACAGTACTAGATGTTGATCAAAAGTGTATTCTTACAAGCGTTATATGATAGTTTTGTAAGGACAACAAGAAATTGTCCGAGGCTCATTAAATTCAACCAGAGACTAATTAAAATTTAACGCGGTATTTCTTTGGTTTTATCACTTAGTTTAACCAAGACACTAATTAAGATTCAATACGGCTTGATCAGTTTACATTATCACGGTTATGTTAATCCGTCTTTTTCAGGCAATCAGCTGTGAAGTTTATTAAAGTCCTCATGAATGTAATCATGCAAATCTGAAATAGTTTGAAGCTTAAATTGACCAATAATTTCTGAGTTACTGTCTCACAAAAATGTACAATTACAGAAATAATGTACACTTTTTGAAAGGAGTCAGTGAAAAAATACCTGACAATTCATTTTTACACAAGTGTCATATAACCCAGGCAAGCTTATGTGATTTTTGCAATAGACAACCCGACTATATGTACCATATGTTCTTGGAATGCCAGTTTTTGGGCTGAAGTTTGGTCATATCTAGTACAAAAACTTTCAAAATACTTAAATATCGCATTTCAAACTATTTCAGTTTGCAACATTATAAAGAATACAGAAGAAGATGGGCTTATTACCAAACTATGTGTGTTGTTCACGTGTTTCTGTTTATTTCCTTGATGAATTTAAACAAAGTGAACATAATAGCGGAACATCAACTTATTTAAATGTATGAGGAAATCGGACAGGGAAGGCAGCACTCAACCTAGCTAACCAGGGGAGCACAGAAATCAGTAACACTACAACACAACTACACTATGCAATGCCCACACATAAGCCAGAATAAAAGTCCAAGCCCCGCCGCAAAATGCAGGATGACCTAATTTTACAAAGACATTACAAAATAACAGTGATCCCAAGAGAGCGAATGAAACGCAGCCAAGACCCGACGAAGAGGGTGAAAAACTAAGATCGTTGATGCCGGGGATAGGTTTTTCATCGTTTGATACAAACTGATCATTATTGAACATGATTGTCACTGTACCAGCACGGATGCAGCAACGTGTGTAACAGATGTCTTAAATGGTATAAGTATACGTTACCATGGGGATATGAAGAGTACCGTTTATGATAGAAGTTTACATTGGGATCACGCTGAAGAGAAAAGGAAGCTGTAAGACCAAGCAAGTTCGAACATAGGATTAATCCTACCAAGTCAGCTGCTAAACCATTACGATATCAATAGAAAATTGTTCGAGACTACCAAAGACATGAAGGCGATTTTTCAGAAGCGAACAACGAGTACAAGCACTAGTATTACTGATTCTACCAAACCAGACCCTGTTGCCGTTACGGTTTACCGTTCTGTATCCATTATAATTTGGTGTCATGCAATTCTAGGAGTGTTAAGAGAATGTGCCGACTCTCTCAGATCTACAATCATCCGGTCAGTGTGTATATATTATACATTGATAAGCTTCGGCTGGTTACTTTGGTACTTTATCAAGATGTCAGCTGGCTGCATTCAATAATGGGACTTGTTGTCTGGGACTTTCTCCGTACACACTACCACGATGTTATTGATTGTTATACGGTTGAGAGTTGGAAAAACATAACACTGTGTGTTGGTAGCGTATGTTTTCTTTGGTACTCGATTACAGAATTCGGCATTGTTTTCACCTCGATGGTAGCAAAGCATTGTTATCGAATCTACGACTCAATATGGAATTTTATCAGTGGTGTTAAAAAGTTCCCGGAGCAGTGCTACACTCCAATTGTGTTTGAAATATCTATTAGGATATGTATAGTATATCTAATATATGCAATTTTACGGTTAGGACAATACGGATGGAGATCAGCTATGCAGAAATATTTTCTACAACGTACCGCTACGTCACTCATGATAAAACTGCGGGACATTTCTTAAACATTCGGTGTTACGTACAATACAGTAATTCATCTACTGAAATGGTTAATTATGGTGTACAATTGTCTGATTATGTTTCGACCTGTCAACAGCGCACTCAGTAAGATAGGTTTATGAATTGGCTACATTAATACGAGGGGTGTTTTATAAATAATGCAATTTTACCCTGGCTTTATATACCGACATAGTTTGGTAATCTTTTAGGATATTGTCGATGAAAGACAGCTTTTTCGAAAACAATTAACATTTCTACCTTATCCAGCAACCAGCGCGCGTCCGCGGGGCAGTTGCATTATTTATGAAACACTTCTCGTATATTCATTTTCTTATTGAACTTTCGGAGCCATTCACAGCAGTGTGGCAGTTCACAATATATATCGCCGCAGTTGAACAAATATCCGATATTTTGGTGCCAATGAAGACACAACTCAGGACTTAAAACATACTATACAGGGTACATCACATATAGTCTCAAGATTGGCTATCCCAGGTACATCAAATATAGACTGAAGACTGGCTAACCAAATGAAAAGAGACTATTTGAATACTTATCAGATAGGGACTTACGCATGGCGGATGTTAAGCAATGTAAGATATAGAGCGGGAGTACTGATTATACTTTATAATGTTCTCAGCATCCAATATCGAACATTGCTTATAAGCATTTTGGCTGCACCGATATATGTAAATTTGTTAAGTGGAAATTCCATGATTTTATGGCACATAAGTTGAACATTGTACTTGCCCGAGTTAAATATTATCTTTTACATTGGATATATTGTATAATATATTGTGGGGAAGTAAAGTATTACGTAGTTGTAGAATATAATGTACTATTTTATAGAACATCATAACTTAGCAAACTGATCTTTTTATAGAATATTTTATTTTTAAAAGAATGAACAATTAATAGAAGATCATATTTTTAACAAAATGTACTATTTGTAGAATATTATACATTTTGAGTAGACTATTCTGTAGTTCCCCATAGCTTTTTTATAATAGCAGACATTCATGATTTTGGTGTTTTATAAATATGAGAACACAATTATAGCTTGTGATTCTGTATATAAATGGTTGTACGAAGATTATATATACAGCAAATGATATTTGAATAAAATTGAGACATTATACATCCAGTATGGTCGAATTACACTGCTTGTAATAAAGGTGTAAGTGCGTGTTTTCAAGAGTTTACTCAAATGTTCGAAAAATGCTCAACAGAGTATTTTCCTTTTTAGTTATATGTGATCTTGATGTTCATTATATTGTTACAAAGTCAGGTATTCCTGGAGAATGAGTCACGTACAACTGCATGTATACGCTCAACTGTTTGCATGAGAAGAGATGTCTGTTGTGGTTATATGATAGTTATCATTGATGCCGATGTACATGTCGACCCGACATCACACATAATTGCACTTTTTACGCTATAGTCAAAATATAACCTATGTTCAATCCGAGCTTGTGAAACAGTTCCCTCAATTATTAGTTACTTGAAAGGAATGCTTAAAGCCTATCCCCTCTATATTTGGCAGAAAAAATAAAATAATGGCATATACTGACAAAATGCAGACAAATCAATTTATCATACATCATTGTAGAGAATCTTTCAAACCTTCAGCTGATATATAAATTTTTGATGTGACGTTCAAGTCAAGCATGTACTGTAAAATGTTATCATTTTAGGCGCCATTAAAAGACGATAAAGCATGCAATGTGATAACATTTGCGACGTCATGGCAAAAACGTCAGATTTGACACAAATGGCACTCATGATACACCATTGAATTGCGCATGGATTCTAGTCTTCAACGGTACGATTTATTATATGGTTATTTGATAGTTTTTAAATGTACCCTTCCTCATCTCCTTGTATTGCATTTCATGAGTTAATGATGGATGGAAAACCTCAATATAGTATACATTTTATTAAAATATCGATAAAAAAATTATTATCAAAATATAGACACATTTGTATCAAAACAACTATCTATTTTTTATTTTATAAACACCACATCAAAAACATTTTGACTAAACAAAGTGAAAGGAAGACCACACTACAAAGAACAATAAAAACAAAGCAAAACATCACGGCATAAGTTGTTTACATTAAAGAGGCATTTCCTATAACTAGCATATTTTCTCTACTATCACCATGAATGAGAAAAATGTACAAAGAAATATCAATTATCCAAATTTGTCAGAAGAAAATGCGCGCAAATATGTCTCTATAATGTAAAAAAATATATTCAAATCACTAATAATAATTTATCGCTCCAAGCGATTTATTATTATGTGGTCAAGGGGAAAGAACTCGTGATTGTATTGGCTCGTGACGGAAGTATATTTTCATTTTTTTCTCGGTAATTGGTGAAAGCTTTTTATTGAAGATTTGAGGAGTTTAAGCAATTGTGATTCTTTTTTACTGTATGAGATTCCTGAATCCATTTAAACGTTCAAAGTTATAGGGAACGCCTCTTTAAGTGAGAAGATCATAATAATTATACAGAACAATAAAACACAGCAAAACACTACGACATAACTTGTTCATATTATATATTTAATAGGAAATCACAATATACAGAACAATAAAAACACAGCAAAATAACACGATAAAATTTGATATATCACGGCATCGATGAGATATATAATGAATCTGCACTTTACAAAACTTGAGATGTTATAATTTTCGATTTACTTTGACAACCACCAAATCGGCTTTAAGTAAAACTACAACTCGGATGCAATTTTCATACAGGAGAAAAGTATTGATATATATAAGGACCTACATCTTTCATTTTACAAAGGTATACATTTAAGAGATTATTTAAACACCAATATCACTATTTTGTTAACACTATGTCTATTTTACATAACGAAATACACAAAAATTATAATTTTGGTTTTAAATTAACAAAAAAGCTGAACCGAACATAAACATCTAAACATTAATTACTTATTACACATACAAGTATAAAATGAAAAATGTAACTGGCACCCGCAACATATCTATACAAATAAATGAAATATTCGATTGTTTTAAGTACACATCTTGAACAATGACAATTATGTTTTAATTGTTACTTCATGGTGGGAATCGGACCCATTCTGTTTGACGACATCATCTAGCAATACGAAGTACGAACACACGCTATCCCCGCCTTAAAATCTGGACAAATTAACATTATTAATGTAAGTACATCATACCACACCAGTAACAGGTTCAAATATTGATAGCAACACAGTGAGACTTTTTACCGGAGTCTCCAATTTGTTCCAGTCGGGTACAAACACAAGTTGGAGACTTGCATTCTGTTTGTCACATATGCACTATTGTAATACCCATAGTAATGTGGTTTCGGCTGCGATGCAGGCATGCTTCAGAACAAATAATTGTGAATGTTTGTTCGAATTTAGATCATATGTAATGAATTTATTTACGTTCTGAACGTGCGTACACTTATTAATAAATATACACTTTGATAATAAAACACACGTGTTCACACTGCACAAAGTTACATGGCATACAATGCATAAAGTAAAACGACCACTACCAGCATGTCCATACAGTATCAAAGTGAAACTAACCATACCATGTCGGACACTTGTTGATACATGTAAGAGGCAAGTCAAATTATCTACTGGATTAAACATGCCCAATAAACATATTAAACATTATATAAAAATCAAAATTTGTGGCAGAAAAATTATAATATATAAATATTACGAATTTAGCCTGCTAATATGAAGTAAGACAATATTAGATAAAATGTGTACTCCCTATTTTGGTATTCTGAATGAACGCACTTTGCTAATTTCATAATTGTTGAAGTATTTGGGGAATTCATTAATTTACAGATCTTATTTAAATTTGGTGAAGTGAAGTAATAACGCGTTTTGAATTTTTATCCAACCTCTTATATTATATTTTTGGCAAAAAAGCATAGCATGAAAAGTGCATTGTATCAACTATTTTCTTTTTTTCTGAAATATTCTGAGATATTGCATTAAATAATAAAACAGTGAGGAGTACATTGCTCTAAATGATTGTATAGAAAGAGAAACCAGTGCCTGATAAAATTATGGTGAGATACCACATTACAGCCAAATAAGTTAATTTAACAGTAAGTTTACGTCTTTTAAAAATACACTGAGCTGCAATGAAAACGCAACAGTTTCATGGTATAGTATTACACATTTGATAAGTATGTAAGCATTGCGAAATTTTGTCATAGAATAAATATATGCAAGTGACACATGAATATCACTTCGAATCAGAAAGTTTTTTAGCAACATATTTTTGTACCAGTTGTTTTGGGATCAGTATAAAACAGAAAGTCGCATTTTTTTAATCTTTTAAAACCACCGCCTGGAGCGATGCATTTGCATTTACGACGTATTAATCGTATGAATCGTTCAAAGAATGCTAGTGGGATACCATTCCGTTGTTGCAGAAGGGCCATGTGGAGTTCAGGTACTGTTAAGGGTCCTGACACTGTTTCGCACACGACCACTAAAACAACCAAAACGTGCTCTATTATAGCCATGGTGTTTTTGCTATGGTCAAAGGGAGATAATCATGCAGTTATAAATTGAGTAAATAATGAACAAGCCAGTTTCTCTATAACACTGCTTCAAATTTACCGGCTCTAAACGCATATTCGAAATTGCTCGTTTTGAGATTAATATAATTGTATTATATTTGTCCCAAGGATGGTGAAAGTATCACCATTTGTTACAGGAAATAAATTGCCTGAACGCTATATGTATGCTTTTTAGACTGATTATTGCACTCAATGGAGAAAAATTGCGCTTTTGAATTGCTTGCTTAATTTTCAAAACCCAATTTACGTCTTAATATTAATGAACATCATAACTTGAGCATGCAAACGAGTTAAGTAATATCTAGTAATACGATTTAGAGTAAAGGTTTGGTGATTAATCTTAAAAAGTGAGCATAATTATCCAAGAGTTATCGCACTTGACTTAAACATTTTGCTTACATCATATGATTTCTAATGCATTTTTATCTTTCTTAACAGGTGTATATGTATTTAAACTTGTGTTAAATGAATGAAATAATGACTTCGGTAATTTAAATCAACGAAACTTTGATTTTTAGTACGGATACCCTAGACTTGAGCATAACGACCGATCTTCCGGACTCTTTCTTTGACATATGCACCATGTTTTCTACTAGTTAATTTGTTTTTCCGACTAATCCATCCCAATTTTTCGAAATGCTTGCACAATATGCGAGTAAATCTCTATCCACCCATCAGTACGCGGAAAAATGCAGTTTAGCGCTATGGGCGAATGATTCTTAAAGTATTTTCACAGAAAAAGCTGAATTATGCAGTTAATATATATCGAAGTGAGCATACAAAATTTCAAGTTTATAAGTTAACGGCTTACGGAAATATTTAAGTCTGAAAAGTGTTGCGTTTGCATTGCCGCTCAGTGTATATAAACATTCTCCATTCTGGTTCCCGGTTAAAGAACCCACAAATAACTGTCTTGTTTACATTTACTGTTACCCCCTATGCGTTACAATAACAATGCAATTTATTTAATAATAGCTGTAGAATTCTTTTTGAATATGCAAATAGAGCAGTATCACCAGCAAATAATAATAAGAACATTTCTAATTGATTAAGAGTAAAGGTATTTTCGGTTACGTTTTCAAATAATAATATGTAGATGACATAGCATTCCTAAAAACAAGCACAGTATTTCTTAAATTTATTGAGAGACAGAATCATTTTTCTTCTCGCGATGTCATACTGTGCTTATTATTAATTGAGGATTAAACAAATTAAGAGTCTAATGTGATTGTATATTTTATATAAACAAACTGAAAAATATCATTATCATTTTAATTTCCGCGTATCAAATATACTCAAGACATTAAAAAAGAAGTTTTGTTATTCACAATATAACATAACATATTTATTCATTTCAGTCACTTCCATTGGCTTTAAGAGCATACAAGTGCAACCTCTCTATTTCGTCCCTTTAATACCAACCATCACTGTTTGGCAACATCACCAAATTATTATTTTTCTCCAGAAATAACCATTCACTATGCAGTTTCTTTTAGAACAACATCTGTATTATGGCCCTGCTATACTAGTATTCGTTCTAAAGAGGTTGCATTGTACAAATCATCACCTTGAGGATATTCAAATAATAAAACTTGAATTAATTAAATCAGAAAATCACATTGATGACTTATCACCGTGAGTCTTAAATCAGTTGATTCGGTGAAAAAAAATTGGATGCTGGCGTGTTCATTATGCCGATGTTGCATTTGTCCAATAGAACTAGTAATAGTATGAATGTTCTTTATCCAGGTATCTTCCAGTGTAACGAGTAGCAATGTGTCCAAGTTGTTTCCTGTTAAATAATAATCATGATAAATTAATGTTTTATAACCTACTCGCATTTAACGCATATACTGTATGTATCGCTGGCTTAGAATGAGAAGGTCATAGCTACAAAATCGATATTTTGCGAAAACAAGTAACAACTGTCTGAACTTTACGCTTTACTTTTGGGAAAACAAGCTTAACAACTACCTTTTGGTCAACATAACAAGTTCCGATTCTCATAATCATAGGCTCATAAGAAGCTCCTTATGATGCAGATTTCAAATAAACATGAGTTTTAAAAGGTCGTAAGTTGTAGTTACGACCTTCTCATTCAAAGCCAGCGATATGTGTATTAAAAATCTCTTTCTAATATTAGTAAATATTTTCCGAAATGTATTAATAGTAGAAACACCTTAATTCGTAAATTAGAGATGATACTTTGAAATAAAGTAAACAAAGATAACATACCTATTTACAGCTCTGTGTTTTATATTCTTGGATCTGATAACCATTGTCATGTTAACTATGACAACAATGACAACAATAAGAACTAGGACACCAGCTGACACACCGATGATCATTCCCATTGTGACAGTCTGTGTCTCAAATGCAGATGTTTCATGTTCTAGCGTTGACGTCGACGTATAACCTATACCACTAACTGTTTCTGTATTTGTATCGGTAGTTGTCGATGTCGAAGGCGGTGACGATGTTGACGTTTCTAACGACAGTGTAGATGACGTTTCGCGTTGTGTCGTTGTTTCTGAAGTTGTGCTTGGAGCATTAGATGTCTTTGTGGTAGTCGGTGACGATATTGACGTCTTCTTCGTCGTAGATGGTTCACGTTCTGTCGTGGGTTTCGATGTAGTGCTAGCAGCGCTAGATGTATACGTAATTTCCTCTGTAGTTGGCGAAGTTGCAGTCGGTGTTGATGTGGACGTCTTTATTGTGGTAGATGTATCCAGTTCTGTCGATGTCGATGTCGTGCTTGCATCGGTAGATGTGTCTGTAATGGCATCGGTTGTTGTCGAAGTAGAAGTCGAAGTTGAAGTCTTTATAGTCGATGAATAGGACGTTTCACGTTCTGTCGTGGATTTTGATATAGTGTTTGTAGCGCTAGAAGTGTCTGTATTTGCCTCGGTAGTTGTCGATGTAGAAGACGGCGTTGATGTTGACGTCTTTAAAGTGGATACAGGGGACATTGCACGACCTGTCGTGGATTTTGGCGTAGTGCTTGCAGCGTTAGTTGTTTCTGTATTTGCCTCGGTTGATGACGATGTAGATGTCGGCGTTGATGTTGACGTTTTTATCGTTGACGATGTTTCGCGTTCTGTTGTTGCTTTTGGTGAAGTGCTTAGGGCGCTAGATGTTTCTGTATTTGCCTCGGTTGTTGTCGATGTAGAAATCGGCTTTGAAGTTGACGTCTTTATCGTTGAGGATGTTTCGCGTTCTGTTGTTGCTTTTGGTGAACTGCTTAGAGCACTAGATGTGTCTGTATTTGGCTTGGTTGTTGTCGATGTTGAAATTGACGTCTTTAACGGCGATGTAGTGGACGTTTCAAGTTCTGTCGTTGATTTTTGGGTTGTGCTTGCAGCACTTGTTGTTTCTGCATTGCCCTCGGTTGATGTCGAAGTAGAGGTTGGAGTTGATAATAAGGTCTTTATCGTCGATGTAGAAGACGTTTTACGTCCTGTCGTTAACTTTGGTGTAGTGTTTACATCACCAGAGGTTTCTGTATTGGCATTGGTTGTTTTCAAAGTAAAGGTTGGACTTGATGACGTCTTAATAGTGGATATAGACGACGTTTCACCTTTTGTCGTTGATTTAGGTGTAGTGCTTGCAACATCACTAGTTGTTTCTGTAATGTCCTTGGTTGTTGTTGAAGTAGTGGTCGAAGATGATGTTGACGTTTTGATCGTCGATGTGTTGGAGGTTTCACGTCCTGTTGTTGATTTTGGCGTAGTGCTTGTAGCACGTGTTGTTTCTGTATTTGCCTTGATTGATGTCGATGTAGAAGTCGGCGTTGATGTTGACGTCTTTATCGTCGACGTAAAGGATGTTTGACCTCTTGTCGTTGTTTTTTGTGTAGTGCTTGCAACATCACTAGTTGTTTCTGTAATATCCTTGGTTGTTGTTGAAGTAGTGGTCGGTGATGATGTTAACGTTTTTATCGTCGATGTGTTGGAGGTTTCACGTCCTGTCGTTGATTTTGGCGTAGTGCTTGCAGCACTCGTTGTTTCTGTATTTGCCTCAGTTGGAGTCGATGTAGAAGTCGCCGTTGATGTTGACGTCTTTATCGTGGATGCAGATAACGTTTTAAGCTCTGTCGTTGATTCTGGTGTAGTGCTTGTAGCGCTAGTTGTTTCTGTATTTGCCTCGGTTGATGTCGATGTCGAAGTCGGCGTTGATGTTGACGTCTTTAGCGTCGATGTAGATGACGTTTTACGCTCTGTCGTTGATTCTGGTGTAGTGCTTGCAGCGCTTGTTGTTTCTGTATTTGCCTTAGTTGTTGTCGAAGTAGTGGGCGAAGTTGATGTTGACGTCTTTATCGTCGACGTAGAGGATGTTTTATCTCCTGTCGTTGTTTTTGTTGAAGTGCTTGCATCGCTAGTTGTTTCTGTATTTGCGTCGGTTGATGTCGATGTAGAAGTCGTCGTTGATGTTGACGTCTTTGTCGTCGATGTAGATGACATGTTACCCTCTGTCGTTGATTCTGTAGTAGTGCTTGCAGTACGTGTTGTTTCTGTATTTGCCTCGGTTGATTTCGGTGTAGAAGTCGACGTTGATGTTGACGTCTTTAATGTCGATGTAGAGGATGTTTCATCTCCTGTCGTCGTTTTTGGTGTAGTGCTTGCATCGTTAGTTGTTTCTGTATTTACCTTAGTTGTTGTCGAAGTAGTGGGCGAGGTTGATGTTGACTTGTTCATCGTCGATGACATTGACGACATGGAATTTGGGGTTACGGTCGTAGTTGATGTTGTTGTCGTAGGACAAGGTTCCTCTGAAGTACAGTAATCTTATTTTACTAGAATCTTTGACGTTACGTTAGCAAGCATTACAGTCTGGGTATAATATTTCCTAAAATTGTCGACAATTTAGAGTGAACTTCTTATTTTAATAAAACAATTACACATAAAGAGTGTTTGCTTTTAGAGAAAAGAAGCCACTGTTTCAAACCATGTTTTTTGCTAATATCAGGTACGTTTTAGAAATTGATCATCCATAGCAAAACACAAATTATTTCAGCATAATATATGAGGAAAATTACATCTAAGGGATAGTAATCTTATTACATAATTACATGTCACTATGCCCGGTTTGTCTGGAGAACGACTCACTTATAGTTCGGTTAAAATGTACTCTGTTATATCAAAGACGAAAATAACCCGACAAAACAACACAAGTATTTCAAATCGATATAGTTGAAATGCTAATGTAAATGTATACTGAATTAAAGTCAATTTTATGCGGGAATACTAATCCACTTAATAAAAGCAAACACCAACCTGTCCAGTCGTAAGCTTCTATTGATGATTGACACATGAAACACGTGTCTGTTTGTATATTAGACCAATCACCATCCACGTAACACACACCGTCTATAAAACATGTTTGGTTCTGTAAAACAAATTGTCTATTTTTTAAATTGAAGTTTTTTATGCTCGAAATCCCATCCATACTATTGTTATACTGGTTTCAATCTATAACGTCACGTACGTCTGCAAGATACCTTAGCCTCTCTCACATTATCATCGACATGTAAATACATCAATATATTTAAATGCATTATCGGTTCTTTGTTGTCCGATGGTGTCCATTTTTAGGATGTTCATGTGACTTTGAGATTATATTGTTTTCTAAACACGTCAATCTTAGTGTGTTGTTTGTCCGGTTCTATGTTTATTTACAAAGGTTAATGTTTCTAAATATTATAATATAATGCATTATCAGGGTAGAAATAGATGATTTTGAAACAAAAAGACGCAAGATGCATTAATTGCATGTATTTATTACAAAAACAGTCGATGTGTTGGTATACATTGATACCACCGTTTTGTACAACTATCCATCCTGATGTGGGGGAGCGTAGGTATAGAGGTTAGGTGCGCGATTCGGAGCAAAAATAACCAACATGCTCCAATGTGAAGGTGTAAATTGGTACCTGTGAGGGCAGTGTCTATTCCTGGGCGCTGCAGATCGATGTTGGCTGCCACATCCACATGAGATATATTGTCTCCACAGTGAGACAAGAACGTAGCTTTTCATTAGGTGGCCAAAATGACCAGGGAAAGTTAAAACGTCAAAGTGTGCTTGAGCGGTTTAACATGTGAAAAAAACAGGTGAAAATTGGTAACTTAACTTATCCTTACCTTCAACCGGAACGGTATCTGTGAATCAATGTCTACCTCCTGACAGACAGAGTTCAGCACATGTACTGTTGCTATGTTACTGAAAACATCTCCATTGTTGCTGATAGAAACATCATAAACCAATCCAAATTCATTGTCAGATCTGACATAGTCATGATCACAACATACACCAGTGAAAATATCTTCATACTCGCCTGTCTCCATACCTGTCGGGGTATGTTGGTTTGTTCCATTCTTGAAATACTTTGTAAAGATAAAGGTTGAATAAAATTATATTTTATGAAGAATTGTATATCGGTGATATATAGCGAGAGCATTTTTGGTAAAGTGTTTAAAGTGTATAGAGCTTTATCACTTGACTTTCCTTGTATCCAGGTTAGTATAGCCAGTACGTATAAAGTTATACGTACCACGTGTAGTATAGGTATTGAGTTTTTCCAATAAATCAATGTGTATTTTGCGTTTTAAGTGTCATATAATAAAAAGAATCTATCACTCGTTGTCAATTGATATATTTGTATTAAACTCGTTCAGGAAATATTATCAAGCTCGCCAAAGGCTCGCTTAATAAAATTTCCAAAACTCGTTATTATATAAATTTATATCAATTGACAACTCGTGATAGATCCTCTATATATCTGACGATATTTTTTAAAATAATTCAAAAACTGAAAAACAATTATGTTCTCATATCAATTAGGTCATTTTTCGCTTCAGCTTTAACAGAAACTCTTTGTATGATTTATTGGACATGCGAGTTGTCCGTTTTCATACGAAAGTGTTCTAGAACACCCTAAGTCGACGGTTGAAATTTTAAGAATCGACTATTTTTTTGACGATTGAATCAAAGTACACGGAACCCATCCAAAGTTTTAATTTGCATTTAAGGTAGTCTAGTATTATACTAAAAACGATACAAGTAATTACTTTGAAATTAAATGACCGTTAGATATAGCTCTATACACTTTAAAGGGACTAAGCTCTATTTAGATGACAAAATTCATTTTGTAGACATTTTAATCGCAAAACTATTTTTTATGAATACATAAATTTTATGAATACATAAAGTATTCTTAAATTACGATCAACGGCGTCATTGATGAAAACTGTCGACCATGTTTTACCGTCCTTTACGGGTTTCTCGATATTTATACACTCCTACGTTTTAACAACGTTAACTTTTATATCTTAATGCGTTAGCCACGCAATATATTTTAAGGGTTGAAAAGGTAATAAACCGACGTTATGTGATTATTTTTCTTCAAAAAGAACAAGTCCAGATTTTTATATAAATGTATTAGGTCGGTCAGGCCTAACAAATGCGATTTTAAGAGAGTTTTTATATAATGTTTGCAATTTACCAACTGCAGTTTAGTCCCTTTAATTAAAACAACTTTTACCTATCATTTGTTTTAATTTCATGACTTGATGCTTATAAACACTACTTTATGGATACACTATATGTAACTTATGGATATGACATTTGAAATGTAATCTTATTCTGTGTACAGGCCTATATAAGGAAAATAGCAAGACTTACTAAAGCTGTTTGTATTTTACACTCGAAACCGTCCAATATGTTGTCGGAACGAATTGTAAAGCAAACACACTCGTCATCCTCAGCCATATCACAGACTCCTCCACCTTCTATATCATCAATAACAAGAGCGTCTCTTTCATCAATAGAGCAGGAAGCTCCGTGATAGTACTGTTTACAAGAACACTCGCCTACAAAGCAAATAAATACATATATACGGTGAATACACAATTTAGAAATATATCACATTTTGTCTGGCATTAAATACGTAAACGGCTGACCGTTCCATAGAAAAGAAAGTGATGTTTGATAAACCGGTTTTTTTTTAAATTTACGAAATGGCATAGTTGCGGTTAGGAACATCATCCATCCATCAAAACTATTTAGGTCGTGAGGAAACGTTGTGATGTAATCGGCTACAACTGATGCTTATAATATTATGAGGAAAGTACAATTTTCTAGAATTTGAACTCGAATCTTACAAGTACGAAAAACAATAATACTTTGTCCCCATTTATTCATAAATTAATTATGGAATTGCGATGAAATAACGGGCTCTGACTGGTAAGATAGTTCTACACGTAACATCTACATGAAGAAAACAGAGTGGACCTGTACACTTTAGGCATCATTGTACCGACTACACCATTGCATGCGAATTACTACGTGTACACTAGAAAATTACAACTCGAAAAATGAAAGACGGCAACTGACAAACGAAAATCCATCGAACATGAGGGTAAGCTAAGGTGTATAGCATATATCGCTGGTTTAGAATGAGAAGGTAGTAAGTACCAAATCGATATTTTGAGAAAACAAGGACAAACGGTCTGCAAATGAATCTATACTCGTGCGAAAACAAGCTTTTTAAACTTCAGTTTGGTCAACTAGATAATTTTCGAATTTCTTGAAAATAGGCGCATACGAAGTGCCTCATTGTACAGATGTCAAATATGTACGAGGCTTATAAGGCTGTAAGTAGTACTTACGACCTTCCTATTATAGTCAAGAGATATGGGAAATTGTGTATACGACACGTGCACGTCATATTAAATATATAGGATCATAAAACATCGGCTGAACACAGCACATGAGAGGCTACTGGTAAACAGGCATAAGTATTGTGATCTTCTTACGATCTATGGCGCGCTTGAAAATTCTGTCGGGGACTTTTTATTAGATGGAACAGTACTATGTATAATTGATTACTAGTAATTATTAAGTCGATCTATTCACCGTTATGGGTTCTGATAACTTCTAACTTAATATTACGTTTAGCAAATATGTTTATTTGCTACACGCCCCAACATGTTGTTGATGCCTACAGACGAGATTAGACAGATTGAAACTGAATTACCTGATTTTGTACAGTTTCCATTATCACTGCAGTTTCCTGGACATGTATTGACAAAGAATATTTCTACCTTTTCTGTATTATTGGCAACATAAGTTGGTTCATATTCCATCATATTCTTGACTATGTTATTGACGGACTCCACATGGGAATTGGCCCATGTCTTGTCATTTCCAACCTGTAAAAAGTACACGATTATATTTTAACTTTAAAGTACTGTCCAAATCACATAAAAATTATCAACAAAAGGCATATTGATAATACTATAGGGTGCAGAAAATACAAAGCCATACGGAAAAGACTACAGTGCCTAGCCACTCAAACAAAGGTCAGACATAACCATACATATGTCCAAAAAGGATATTTCTAGCTTATAAATATGCTTACCACACAAAGCTTCCAATATATAACATATAACTAATCATTCAAGGAAACTAATTATGAACGATAACCAGAACACTGACCTGAACTATTTCGCAATCATCAGCATTTGTGAAAATGCGGAAGTGGATATATACAGTGTACCCCTATAGATGTATACACTCGCCCACCAGTCCAAGTGATTAAAACAACCGTATATAAATAGTTGATACCTATAGCTAGGCTATTAAGGGATTCGAACATATATGGACGATACCATCACTTAACATTTGAATCATGAATGGACACTATAGACCTCTCAACTATCACAACAACACGAACACTCGTGCACTAATATAATATAAATATATAGATCAACATTTATTATATAATCAACAATTCAACATTACCTGAACATCAAACGCACATTGATGAATCACTTCATTTGGGTCTTCACCCCCACCCATTTCACCGTAACTTCTGACTGCCAGGGAGCCGTTGATCATGTTGGTACATAATTCACTCGCTTCTTCAGCTGTTATATTCTCCGACTCTTCTCTCTGTAAAATGTGCAATGACATGATAGGAAAACTACAAAATACCAACATGATATCTTAATCTAAACAAACAACCATGACGGAGATCGCATTCTTTATATTGGTTAGCTCAGCGAATCACGTTTATTATTGTTAAAAAATTCCGATGATAGACTTTATTTGTCTGTCAACTTTCTTCTTAAATATGACAATACATGAAGTATTAATACATTGTATTTTTCAAATGTTGATTGTTTTGCTTTATCTTGTTAGGTCACGGGTCGAATTACACAGAATGCTGTTTAAAGAATGGTACAGTTTAAGTTTATTATGGCGATATCGATTTTATAAATGTGTCTGTTTTTGAAGAGAATTCGTTATTAGGTTTTACCTTAACGATTCTGTGTTTGAACTCGGAATTCATCAGATCAAATAATCGATTCATCTCTTTGATGTTATTGTGTTCGGCATTACGTTTTCTACGTCCTTGTATACGGCATTTTGTTGGTGTGACTGAGCCTGGTTTGGTGCAATTCAAATATTGAGTCGGTGCACACATGGGCACGTGTTTTGTTCCAACTTGCGTGCATGTACAGTAAAGGCCGTTTTGTTCCCCCCAGCGTTTAAGAGATCTGGCTGGGGATTTGAACAAATTTTCCTCGGCTTTTAACCTATTTTGGCAAAGGCAATAAGTGTTTGAGAACGTCAATAATCAACACTTTATATAGAAAAATAAGTTACACAACCATATTGTACACGTTATGTATTGAGAGCATGTTCTACCTGATACAAATATGAAAATCTTGATAAACTTGAAAATAACAATATTCGTGTTCAAGATAATTTTTCTTGTTTCTTGTGCCCTAGATATACATGTGTGACACAATAAACAAACGTATAATTATTTGATTTCCAATTCGTACTTTGCTTGTAGAAACTAGGAATGACATACAGTAAAGATCTTGGAGTACACGCTCAATTTTGCAACCACACTAATCTCCCCGTATGTTAAACTTCATACGATGCTACATCGGTATACACATTGAATATAAAACATCAAATTGGAGTTTACGACTAACAAAGTAAAGAACATGCTTTCTCCCACCGCCTAAAGCCCTCTGCATTGTTTTTGTATTGTGACGAAAGTCGGTATATCTCTCACTCTTTAACCTCAGTAAGTAGTAAGTATATAGGATAATGAAATCGCTTACTTCCAACTTCGCACGAATGCATATGGATATTTGCTCAAAGGCGTTGGTTCATTCTCGCCCCGACTTAATAAGTCGTTTGTCTTTTTGCCATCAAAATGTCCACAAAGACCTTGCGTATTGTTGTTGTCCTTAGGTGCCATTGTGATATCGACATTCATAAAGCCACCATAAGTTGAGCTGGTATGCAATTTTATTGTTATTTTTGTTCCTATCGGCGTGTAAACCTGCAAAAACGATATGAGGAATCGGACAGGGAAGGCAGCAATCAACGAGCAGAATGACTTTCACTCAGTTATAACAAAAAAACGCTAATCCAAAGTGACCAAATGAAACACAGTTAAGACCCGACCTTGTTCCACAAGTCCCGCGACAGAAGAGCATGATGATCTAGTTTCACAAATATATGCAAAAACAATAACACAAACCACAACACGAATGCAATCAGCATCAAGAATGTACACGTTTTTGAAAAGATGCAATAGTTAAGCATACTTGACGGACGTTGGTAGGGGGAGACTGTGGAATCCGATGTTTGGTTATAACGAGGTACATATTTCACTAGTATTGTCTTAAGGCATTTATTTGGTGTTATGCATGGTGATTTGAAGCCAGGTCTGTTGAAACACCAATTTCTTTACAAGGAGGGTATGTGTCACTAGCAACTACACTGAGCAATGCCCACACATAAACCGAAGAAACAATTAAAAATCCAAGTCCCCGCCGTTAAAATGCAGGATGACCCAGTTTCACAAAGAAATTATATAATAGTTTTTCACCCATCATTATAACTTGTTACCTGTAACATCCATGTTACCAATTTTATTACACAGACATAATACCTGAATAAATTTACCTCATAAAGATTGTCATTTTTCCTCACAACTTGCAGTATTCCACCATCGCCACATCGCGTGAATCCTAAATAGTTGATACCTCCACATCTGTTGATTGTAAACACATCTTGACCTGCTCGTATTGCTACTGCACAGGTACATTGTGCCCGGCCATAATTGCAACTTGCTGTTTTTTCTTGTACCTTTAAATACCAATACAATGTTCATTGCTTTATAATATAAAAATAAACAAGTACTTCCTAATACAGAAGTGCACTTGCGGTTTTAAGCTATATCCCTTTCAATTATCACTGGTAGACACCGTACAGCGGAAATAGCCCCCCTATCTTGGACGAAAACGAAAGTAAAAGCGGTAATCGATTTTGGAGGACGGTAAGTTTTTAACCATTTTCGGTAAATATGTATGCGATTCACTTGAAGTGAACTGATTTAGCTAGTGTAATGTCTATTTTAAAGCTCCAATGTAGTCATTTGCTCAGTAATTTCGTTAACTCTTGACAAACAGCACCAAAATGTACCTCTTTTGGTGGACGGTGCAGAAAAACGTACATTTTTCTTTTATCGCAGCTAAATTACTCATTTTCCAAGACCCTGTTAAGATTTAAACTTTAACCTGACATGTTCTTTACCTATGTTGAAAACCTCGTCAATAAACATGCACTAACAAGCATGCAATTGATGAAAAACAATATTGCGTTGTGTACTGGGTCTAGTTTTTTACTGTACAGAGTCTAGTTTTTATTCACATAACAAGTGTTCGGGTTCTAGCCGGGAGTACGGGGTCTAGTTAACGTTATTTATTTGATTTTCTCGTTACATTTATGTATTTTTTGTTTGTAAATAGTGTTAATATAGATTAATTTTCAGGTTTAGTCCGTGTGGTTAATCATGCATGCTTGTCTATGAACATAAAAATAACTTTGTGTCACCTTTTCAATGTATATATTCATTTGAACGTTCTGGTGACAAACATCAGGATAGTTTATATAAAAATAGCCATGGTTTGAAGCATTTCAACGAAGGTACAGAAGATAAAGCGTATACATTGACCTGTAAACTACATTTGTATGATATTAATAATACTTTTCGTTCATGTTGTTTTTATCGTACTTTTGTATTAGATTCTACAATCTACATGCATGTTTTATACTTTATAAACGATACATCTAATTCATACATTTGACAAAAATAGCTTCGTTTTTATATTAATTTAAGTATAGATATTGTATTCATTGCTCATCTTACATCTAAACATTGCTCAGACGTTTATTGGGTTCATTTACAAATAACTTGAGTCATTGGATTCGCCGGAAACATCATTTTTAGAGTTCTCTGTAGAACCGTCAGAATTGGCAAACAGTTACTCAATGCGCGCGGTTTGGCTGACAGTTGACCGATACTTCGATTCAAAAGTCTGCACATGGGAATGCTTTCAGTGCATCAATGTATACATTAGAACAAATATATGTTTTAGAAATGTAGATAGTAGACATGCACACGCATGTTTATTTAACAAAATTAAAAATGAATGTCCATGTTGGTGGGATTCGATCCCAAGCTAAAACATTGAAAAAGGCTAACGAGCGGTAGCTTAGCCAAGTGCACCAAGGAGGACGATACAAATCAACAGTTCAAATATGCATTTCAATTCTGATTTGGAAAAAGCACCCGTTTACCTCGATTATTTCGTTATTAGAAGTAAGTTACGCCCGACCCCGGGTACATTTTCAAAATCAGTGGATCCATTTGGTGCATTCTGAGATACCTTATTTGGTATTATTTGCCCATAGCTAATTGAAGTTCTTGTTATTCATACTTGTTCTTGTGAAATTTCCCGGTTTTCCGGTTCAACCTTATTGGGAAGGTTATTGCATATGACAAACTAGAAAACAGGAGTTATAGACGAGGACATGCGCATTAGCTTTTAAAATGCGGGATAACGTATTTTTATAGATACTTAGTGAGCGAAGCATGAAAAAAACGCATTTTTATACTTTTTCTTTCACCAAGAACAAAAGGCAAATGACCTATCATGAAACTATTCTGAATTATTAGGGGGCGACTGAATAGAAAATAAGTCTGCAACAGGTGACATAATAAAAACAAGAGTGTGTTTAAATCTAATGAAAATGATTAGTTCTTCAATCATAAGTGTAAAAATGATGTTTGGTCTGATTATGAAGAAGATAAAAATAAAAATGTAACCCTACCCTCCTTGAAATTAAGGCATTTTTCATATTGCCAAGAAGTACCCTATTGATAAATGGCAATAAAATATGATCATAACAATTGGCACCATTTATTTTTTTAAAAATTCATAACTTCAATGTATGTGTATTTTGTAAGGTTTTACCGAGCGCTTTTGAAAATATACATTTCAGAAATCCATAGTAACCCGATTTTCATCTATATACCACATATAAATTCCTAAAAAATTAAAGAAAAAAAAAAGAACAGAATATTTTTCTCCAAATTACACTATAAAGTCATGTCACGAAGCCAAAATATTGTCTTATAACTAAAAATTAAAGAAAAAAAAAGAATAAAAATATTTTGGCTCTAATGGGGGTTGAACCCACGACCTATAACAAATCAAATAACATTTTCGTCCCCAATAAGTTTTATTATAGAAAGATATCACTGAACAATTTAAACAAATCAATAGTTTTGGTAAATTCGATAAGTTCTTGCCAATATGATCAAAATTTGGAAACTAGACCCTGTACAGGACTGCTAAACCCAGTGCAGTAAAAAACTAGACTCGGTACAATAAATTTCTTAAAAAGGCTAGACTCTGTACACAACGCAATGTTGTTTTTCTTCAATTACATGCTTGTTAGTCCATGTTTATTGACGAGGGTTTCAACATAGGTAAATAACATGTCAGGTTAAAGTTTAAATCTTAATAGGGTATTGGAAAATGTATAATTTATCTGCGATAAAAGAATAATGTACGTTTTTCTGCACCGTCCACCAAAAGAGGTACATTTCGGTGCTGTTTGTCAAGGGTTAACGTCATTACAGAGCAAATGACTACATTTGAGCTTTGAAATAAACTACCTAAATCAGTTAACTTCAAGTGAATCGCATACGTATTTACCGAATAATGGTTAAAAACTTACCGTCCTCCGAAATCAACTACCACTTTTACTTTCGTTTTCGTCCAAAATTGGGGGCTATTTCCGCCGTACGGTGTCTACCAGTGATTATGTTCACTGTTTTTGTTGCCCTGGAAACCACACCTGTAGTCCGAATCAAATAAATAATCTCCTGTTTAATATCCTTATTGCCTACTACCTCCATACAAAGTCCAAATGTTCAATATACCTACTCAACAAAATTAAACGTACACAATAGCGATAAACACTATGATTGCACACTATCCTTCATTTGCACAATGACCTGGGTTCAAATCCGGATTGAAGCACTCATATATGCTCAGTACATCTAGAAACGCAACGTTTTCATCCTTGATTATTTCTTACTTCCATTGTTCATACATTTTTGAATTGTGTGTAAGGATATTGTATACATGTAATCGTGTAGAAATTTGGCTATTGTCAAAATTTTATCAATCGCGTTACATATCTCCCATGCGTCAAGAAAATCACGAAACGCCCGAATTCCACGCGCACCATTTATGCATGATTAATTATGCAAATTGCTTCATATCCTTAGTACGGTTTGCCAATTGAAAGAAAATCACAATGGAAAAGTTCTAGGCTTCGGAATAGAAATGCAAGGAGAGTCCAAACATGGGCGAAATCAGGCGATTCGGATGCCTATGACAGGGGACTGCAAATGGGTGGTTTCACTTTGGCTAAATTGTCCTGCACCGACAATGCTTCATCTGGAGACACGCTACCAGCGTTTACAATCACCCATGTCCAGGTCATCCATGTGAAACAACTCTCCGACAGGACCAGTAACTCCACGTGTACAATCTCTAAGCAAAGTTCAAAACTGATTCATACACTTCTAAACAACGTCTTGGACGTCATGAATATTTAATCAATCAATAATTAATCAATATTTGAACTTTTCACTTAGAACAACGATTCTTACCAATTTGTGTTTCGTTACTTTTTAGCCGCACTATACACACAAACACTGTTCAATCGCATCGATTGCATTTTATGAAAGCAATGTTACAGTTGCATTGTTCATGGAATAAAATATCATCCAGTTAATACAGTTTCGTTGTCAAACATAAAGAAAAGAAAATTGTTGACCGTAACCCCAGTGTTGCGTTTCTAGATGTACTCAGTATATATATGAGCCGTTCTCCAGGATAACCGGGCTTAGGGCCAAAATTGTGAAAATGTTGATTATATTTGGTTAGAAAGACGAGACTCTTCTGAACAATTTCTGAAAATTTGAATAAATCATTCCATCCATTCCTCGCCGTCAAAAATAAAATAATAAGCATTTTCACTTGCTCTCTTAATCTTTAACAAATAACACAACATTATATATACATAAATGTAAAACAAATGGACGAAATTGAAGCCAATGCAGAAGAACTATTTGATTGCAACTCGACGCGTGCATGGCGGGAAAACGACGTCACGCCAAACATTTGAGGTATATAGTGGAGTATTTCCATCATTTAAGCTATTTGAAGCATTAAATAAATAGAATATTAGTATTTTACCGTATATGATCGTTTGATAATTCACCTCGTGAGCAGCTACGCCACTCGTGAACATATTACATCAGCTGCTCACTCGGTGAATTATCAGCCGATCATACACGGAAAAATACAAATATCCTCTATTTAAACCAACCACTACCGCTTAATTTTTGAGTGACGTCGCGAACGTCATTCTCTACATTTTTGACGTGATGTGAACTGGCATTTCAAAGATTCAGTATCTGATAAATTGTTGACGTAAACTTTTAAAATTGAGGCACATTTTAGAATCACATTCTTATTTGAATAAAACGTGTCCAATTTGTGAGTGTTTGTCTACTGGGAAAAATGGCAAGTGTTTTAGCCACTTAACCCTTGTTTTACTTGATATGAGTACTGTTTAGGAAACGACCTAAATAGCAACGACAGAAGTTATTTTAAAACAACTTTAAAGAAAACTTGAAGCTAATGGATAGTACTATAATATCCAATTACTTAAATAGGAAATTAAAGGACACGATTATTTTCTCATTTTAAACATTTTTCAAAATCTATTTGTATAATTACAATACAATGTCATTAAGCCCGGTTTTCATGGAGAACGGCTCATATAAAAAAGCGATAAACACAAGTAATCGCGTGCTGGAACAAGAGGTGATTTCAACCGAAATGTCAACGTTGTCTTACAAACGGTGTCAAAATACGTCAAATGCAATAAAATTACTATTACCAAAATCACAGTTGACCATATTTAGCTTCCACAACAGCCCAGCACCTTTGTTTGAAGCTCAGTATGAACATCCCAAGTGCTGATCGGGAAATTCTGGCCCACTCTTCATTATGAGTGAATACGTCCGGTACTGTGAGTTGACAGACCATGCACTGAACCGTTTCTGGAGTATTTTACATAAATTTATATGGGAATAATGTCAGCAGACCGAACAGATCAGTCAAATAGTAAGTATACTCTTTCTTTGTTTTTTTCAACGCCCCGTATACAGGGAGATAATTAATATATAATATATGGTTACATAAATAACTAAAGGCTCGCATGAAGCATCCATTTTTTAGGGATGTGGATGACTTGTACTATGCCTGACTCTTGCGTGTGTGGATAGGCGCTGCCACCGTAACTGTGTGACTTTTGTTTGTACCTAACTTGTTCTACGAAAATGTCAAACTTACTAATGTTAAGAGATTTGTTTATCTTGGTGTTACCCTATCCGCAAATGAGAAGTTTTACTACACTCAATAAGAATTGTCTGAACAGGCATCGCGAGCTATATCTTCCTTATATTCTCTATTTGATAACGTGTCTCTCACGATTGATGAGTTATTTACCTCTATGGTTTTACCTATTCTTCAATATGGTTCTGAAATATGGGGTATATAAGCTCCAGATAGAGAAAAGATATAAACAAATTTTAAAAAGAATTTAAAAGCTACGTTCCCAAACGCCAAATATTATTGCATATAGCGAATTAGGATTGTTTCCCTTACATATATTGAGAAAAGTAAAAAATATCAAATATTGGTATAAAATTGTCAATTCTACAGATACGTTATTGCACCAAGTGTATTTACGTTGCAAAAACACAATTATATTAGACTTTTGATATTCTTATGTGAAACAATTATTCAATTCACTAGGATTTGGATATTTGTGGAACTCTTTTTCGCTTACTACCACACAACTAAATCTTGTTTTAACCAGACTTCGAGGGGCGTTTCAAAAGTTCCAGGAAAAGTGCTCTATAATGTTTATCGTTTGTTCAAATTACTTCAAACTTTGTATTTAAATAGAACAATTCATGATACAAATTATACCATGAATCAAACACATGAGGGTGTGTCGTACAATATGGTACTGCTGCCATAGTAACGTCAGTAATGGCTACCCGGGGCAATTTTGACGTCACGTCGTAGAAATCGTCGAACTATCCTAGTACACATTGCTCCCAACCAAATCGCCACCAATTAACAATGACCTAAAATTACTGCATGGATATTTACAAAGGGCGGTATAACATCATTTCGGTCAATTTATGCCATAATTTAAATAGTCCCACTGTTGTGTTCAGGTTTATTTGTCGCCATATTAGAATCACCCGTCAAATGTCAGTAAATCATTGAAAGTTGACCAGTTTTTGTCTTTTGGCAAGAAAAAATAATACCTAAACAAATAGAATTGATAAACACTGCCTGTTAATAACGTTGTTTGTCATTCGGTAGGATGTATGCATAGTATGAACGCTTCCAGACTGCCAGTGGTACTGCTGCTGATGATAATAGGAAGGTACGACCTGTTGTGAATCAGACGCTAGACGTCACGTTGGACGTTTCTGCTTGATTTTGTGACACTTTTGAACACTTTGCAAACTGACCATGGAAGTGCATACTTTCAAGCGAGGCATTCTTTAAGAATATAAGGCATTGTTGTTATTGTAGCAAGTGTATTTTGCGTGTCCTTTGACTGACTGAGGTAGATTTAGTCAAATCATGTTAATAACGTACGGTCAAATATGACATTGCCCCGGGTAGTCATAAGTGACGTTACTATGGCAGCCGTGTCGTTTTGTACGGCACATCCTCATGCGTTTAATTCATAGCAAACTATGTATCATGAACTGTTCTATGTAAATGCAAAGTTTGAAGTATATTGACCAAAAGATAAATAATATAGAGCACTTTTCCTGGAACTTTTGGAACGTCCTACGTATATGACCAGGCTAAACAAAACATGCATAGTGCAATAAATATCACGTCAAGATTATCTCTATATAAACAATTTAAAACAACGTTCGAATGTGAAAAATACCTTACTATTGTAAATAATGACAACCATCGTGTGTCTCTAACTAAATTACGCTGTTCTTCCCACAAATTAGACATTGAGGCAGGACGAATTCGTAATATCGAACGCAAAAATAGGAAGTGTATACTTTTTTCTATGAATGTTGTGGAAGACTAATACCATTTTGTCTTGGTTTGTCCTTACTATCGTCATTTACGGAGTACTATTTTACCAAATTATTATTGTCATTGGCCTACTAGCCAAAAATTAACAAGATTAATGTCTTCATCTAAAAGTACAATGCAAATTAGCAAAATATGTACACCTAGCATTTCAAAGGCGTTACTCTTATTTAGATAACCAGTAGTGTTTTTGTAATCATTAGTTGGTGTATAAACATGTATCGTTATATTCTTTGTACATATTTGGACTATTGTTATGTTATTGTGTTCACATTGTTCATTGTTTATTTTATTTTGTACATGCTCTTCTTATGTTGATTGCATGCCGCCTATTATTTGTTTAAGGCGACGAACATAAATAATGTTCTTATCCTAATAAACTGAAACTGAAACTTACTATTTACTTATCACTACAGCAGGTGTTAAGTGCTGTGTGCCGGCTGTAAAAAGTCGCCCCGTACTTCACTTCAGTGAAGTAATCACTTATAATTACCTCCCTTTATGGATAATTATGCACAAAATTCAAAGTCCACAGCGTGTCATTCATTGCGGAGTGAGCATATAAAGCTCCCTTGAAGCATCCATTTATTGGGGATGTGGATGGCTTGTACTATGTCTGACTCTTGCGTGCGTGGCTAGGCGCTGCCGCCGTAACTGTGTGACTTTGGTTTGTACCTTACTATTAAATAACTTTGTCTGTTTTAAGATAATATGTTATAAGTGGGTTTTGAATGGTTGGAAAAAAGGGGTCCAGTTTGAAATCTTCCTGTACTCTTGTTTTTTTTGTTTCATTTTATTATAAAGACCATACACTATAAGAAAACATTTTGCCCTCAAATTTTATGTCAATATTTTGGCGGCCATCTTGGATTCAAAATGGCCGACAGGCAATTTTGTGATTATATTACTAAAATCTATACAGCTTGGTCAATTGTAAGTGGAAATAAGCAAAACTGATGTCAAAATGATTGTAATGAATAACCCTGCATTTTTCAGATAATTTTAGTATTGATTAATTAATTTGCATATTCATGAATTGTAATGAATATGCACAATAATAGCAATTTTGCCATAAAATTGGCTAAAATTGAAGTTTTACCTGATATTTTCGGCATTATGTGACACATCTGAGATGTCTTATTAAAAAGAAAAGAAGTACATATATTAATGCTACCATAACAGAATGGCAGCATGTAGAAATTACACTAAAGTTCAGTTAAAAGTGGGTAGGGTATAAAATGACAATTAACAAAAAATTGTTCAGTTTCGTTACGGCTATAATTTTTAACCTTTATCTTGGAGTTAGGGCTCTTAGTGTATAGCCCTACATAAAAACCCCCTACAAATGATAAGCTCACTTGCATATTAATAAATATTGAATGCATTTTAACAATATAACACGATTAAGTAAAATCTTTAAAGCATCAATTTAGTTTCATGACCAGGGCACAAGGCACATCTGGTTTGCTTCTTACAGCTGTTAAGGAATTTGAAGAATCAGTAGAGCCAGGGTCTGGAGAGCGGTGGCCTAGAGGTAGGGGGCGCTCTTCGGGATCGATAGGTCCTGGGTTTAACCCCCGTCTAGACTACTGATTAATTTCCCTGAGCAATAAAAACATGCTCCACTCCACTCCAACAAGGTGTAAATTGGTACCTGGGAAGACAGTGTGTATTCTTAGGCGCCGCAGATCGATGTTGGCTGCCACACCCTGGTCAGCAGGAGAAAATAGTCTCTCCAGGGAGATACGAACGTAGGTTTCTATAGGTAGCCCAATGAACAGGGGAAGTTAAATGATCACAGGGTGCTTGGGTGGCTAAACACCTGAAAGAGCCCTAGACAATTGGTAGTTTAACTTTTTTACGTTTTACCTCTGAAACTCGCAAAAGCATGAACGATACAGGTGATAACATGAACATAGACTACACCAATTCGACAACGAGAATGGACGTTACCCTAGCCTAGATATATAGCTCTCAAAACAATATAATCCCACTTACATCATTTGATTGAACCAAGCACAAATACGTCAAACAAGGGATGATGGGGAATATATGGACTAGCACATCAATCAATCTGTTTTTTAGTCTTGTTGAATTGGGGATAATGAAAATATCAGAGGAAACAGAATGGTACAATGCTTAGAAATGCAAAAAACATAGACACACCATCTGTTAACCACGATTTAAACAGTGCACATAAATGAAAACAATACTATCCATTATAAGATTCAGAAAATGTTTTAACCGAACTAATGCTGTTGAAAAAAGAGTTGACAGATGAAGTGAATGGAAATATTCTTAACACAGAAGAAGGGGAAACGAGGAAATACATAAATTTGATAAAAAGAAGATAAATTGAGACTCTCATATAGGTCATTCTCGTTTAACCAGCGTGTTTTTCCTCCGTAATACACTCTGGTATAAAACTAACCAATCTCAGCGTGGTGAACGAACGTCTCAACCAATCAAATCCATTTCGTTCATTTCCTTATAAAGCACTTGAATAAATTCCGTCACGGGTGTTTTCCAAAGATCCCTCGTCAATCGTCCAATCAAAATCGACGTTACATACAGAATATAAACCGACAGAGTTTGAATTTTATTTCCGACTATTAAATCGACGTATGAAAAAAAAATATTGTGATATTTTTGCATTGATGATCAAAAGAAAATTTTACTATCATTGCACAACATAACTTATTATTTGAATTGAAACTAGCGGTAGTTCGTCTTACAAAAACAGAATTTACCTTTAACGTCAGCACTCCACTCGACTCGCCGTTTTTTAAATTTTTTATTTCCGATAAATATTTTTCGAATCACCGGTAGATCTACATTTCCATTTGAGAACCGATATGTTATTCTCTTATTCTTCATACTTTTTATACGCCGAATTCGATTCAATATGTTTCAAAAAACAACTCAGCATTTAATTTCAATCTCCGTTCGCTAATTACATAATCCATGTTTGTTTATAGAAATATTCCCGCGGCTGTCGTAACGCGCGTTCTGATTGGACAATAGCGGGAATACACTAGTGACGAAATAGAGCTATTTTTAGATTTGCGAACGATATAAGGGGTCTTGTATCAGAGTATAGTCTAGGGACTTGACAATACACTGATTCATGAGAATGATATAGGTGACATCATGAAAATAAATTATTGATATGAATGAAACAACGGGAAGTAAAACACCCAGACAATGTAAGGAAAAAGCAACACCCCTATTATCCAGACTTTGGATTGTTGCAAATCTGACAGACAGTTACTAGTATATCTCTAAAAAGCATTCTTAAGTTATGAGTTTATTATGTAAATAAACTATAATGAAAAGTGGTGGGTCAAAACAAAAGTGAATTGAAACACCTCAGTGAAGAATTGGACACAGTGCTAGCAGTAATAATAACATACATTGTATATATAAGTGTTGGCGTCATGGGTATTGTAAAGTCAGTTGGTATTTCTTGCAAACATATACATAAACATGTTTGGAAATCTTTAAGGTTTTTGTTGTAATACAGCTATTGAAAAGCATGTATATATCACTTATAGCACTAGAAGAAATACTCTTTAACAGCTATCCGTGAGCCGTGAACCACAAGTGCGAAGGAGAAGAAAGTAATATAATTCGACTGCAATTGCAAATGAAACACCATTAGATGATAGTCTCCCAAACTGCAAATCTAAAGACAGGTTAACTGTATATTTGGCTGTAAAGTGGTGAGTCTGTAGCCGAAGAAGTGGGTGTTTGTCTGTAGTCAGGATTATCGGCTTCTTGCACTAGATGACCAGACAGTTGCTGATCTTACTGCTGATCGTAACTGCACTGCTGTAGTGTTCATAGAAGGCATAATATTAGTCAGTTTGAAAAGGCGTTCTTCCACGTTGAAACATCTCAGTGTACAGTACAATGCATATGCACTCATGCCAACCCCTATTCAATGATTTCTTAAATCGATTAAGTTGTGGTAAATGTCAAGTTGGTGATGGAGATCTTTGTCTATTTTAACATCACAGTTTATACATCTGCACTACTGTGCTTCTGACAGCTTTGCAGCAAGTCCGCTCCTCAGAAGAACTTATTCTGCTTTATGCATGCAGCCAACTATCCAGGATTACTTCGAGCATGATTTTGCTGGGTTGACTGAATATGCTGTCTAGTGTTGTCTTTCTTTGATAGAGGTATGACAGATTTTAAATAATCTGGCCATTTGATACAAGACAGTCATTGAACATAGAGCGTGTTCACCATCACTCTCATGCATTTCAGTGGGTATTATATCCACACCTTGTTCAGATACTTCACCAGTCATATCAATAACGTTAAAAAGAAGAAAACTGTGTCATGTTTGCCTAATGAATGTTCGAATGAAGAACTTAGCTCAACTAGGAAAATATGATTTACAAGCACCTGATATTATTGCTGCATGTATGTGGTAGTTACGCAAATTGCTGAGTTCTATAAAAATAAACGGTGGCGCACAGGTGAACTGCGTTCGAAGACATTTTCGTTATTTCGTCTGTTATGTTTTGAAAAGGTTCCATCAACTTGCAGTGCATAACTGCGTTCACATTTGCAAGCAAATGTATACTACTACTAATAATAATGTCTTTATTTTCAGCGGATAACATAATTGGTAAACCAATTTTATTATGGTCCACAACAACAATACATATGAACAAGTATATACAATGAAAATAGGTACAATAATAGATATTTCAAATACACTATTGCAAGTGTGCGTATTGACACCAAAATCAGATGTTTATGTATATTTCAGTCAGAGTATATTATGTAGCAACAATTTTGTTATAATATAGAAAATTGTATATGTAATAATAGTTTTGTTATTATATAACGTATCGACAATAACTATGAAACACCAGTAAATTTCTACTTTAAATAGTTGCTTTTAAATGAGGAACGTGTCCTAGCAGTTTGCACTGATTTTGGAAGTTTATTCCACAATTTCGCACCAGAGTAGTAGAAGGATTTCCTTGTGAATTCAATTCTTGGCTTTGGAGCATGAAATATATTTTGTACTGATGATCTTAAGTTGATATTATGTCTGTCGGAAGTATATTGAAATATGTTCCCCATGTAATCAGGAGATTGTTCATTTAATGCATTGTACACTAATATGGACTTTTAGTATTCAACTCTATCACTGAATTTTAGCCATCCAAGTTCTAAGAAGAGTTCATGTGATGGTGCTAAATAGTCTTGCTTAAGAATTACTCTTGCAGCTCTTTTCTGAAACTTATGTACTTTGTCTAAGAGGTCAGTACTACAGTTACCCCATATAGGATAACAGTAGTCAAGACGTGGTAGTATGTATGCATTGAAGAATAGTTTTCTGGATTGAATTGATAGTAATTGCTTTATTCTTAATAACAGATAAAGATAGGAGCTGCATTTCTTTAATACTGTATTGACTTGTTGTTTCCAGTTAAGATTTGGGTCAATGTGCACACCAAATATCTTTTCAACCGAGCTGTAAATCAAATGGGTCAGTTGTGGTTTGGGCTTGATTTTTTAAACATTCCAGCTAATTGTGTACGTAATCTAATTACAAGTCATAATGCAGGTGCTTTGTGTTTGTTTTCGTAGACTAACTGATTCATAAAAATGAACCAATTGATACCACAAGTATTTGTAACACTGTAGTAAATTGTATAATTTACAATTGATCAATCACAAATCTTCAAAAAGTTGTACTTTATGAATGTTTAATTTTTTTTTAGATCATCATACACCAAAAAATCCACCTGGATAAGTTATTGTTTGTCTATTTGCTAATTGTCATTTTATACCCCACCCACTAATATCTGAACCCTTTGGGAGCGGTGGCCTAAAGGTAGGGCTCGCGCTTCGGGATCGAGAGGTCACGGGTTCGATCTCCCTCGGGACCGCTGGTCAATTTCTCTGAGCTAAACCCACACGCTCCACTCCACCATGATGTAAAATGGTATCTGTGAGGGCAGTATCTAATCCTGGGCGCCGCAGATCGATGTTGGCTGCCACACCAAAGGAGAGAAATAGTCTCCCAAGGGAGACACAAGTGTAGGTTTCCATAGGTAGACCAGGGGAATTTGAAATGTCAAAGGGTGCTTGAGCGGCCATAGAAAATTGGTAACTTCACTTCTATTCTATTCAATCTTAATAAATCTTCTCCGGCGTGTCACATTTTGCAGGTAACATATTGGGTAAACTTAAGTTTTAGCCAATTTTATTACAAAAATGCGATTATTTATATAGCTAGTTTGCGATAGAAAAAAATCGTGTTTTTTTTAAATATTTCTCTGCAATTACTACACTTACAAGTATGAAATTTCGCACGAATAAATGAAATATATCTACCTAATATACACTAAAATTTCAGCAACATCAGAAATGTTAAAAAAGTTTTGTTCATAAGTTCTATGTAACATTTTTGTAGTTTTGTATGAAATATCAAGTTAGAAGACTTGATACTTGCAAACGCCAATTTTACGGTCACGTGATACACCTAACGGTATATTTACGTATTTGCAACCTTTTTAATATAACACACACGGACCCGTCTGTGAATCTGACGACGAACATGTTATTGTTGTACATTGTTTACATGCGACACACCTAATTAAACCGAACCATACGGGCCTCCTTAGTCTCTTCTTCATAACAGCAAGTCGATCAAGGAATGTAACGGTTAAATAATTGATAGTTAATCATCAATGGAATACCATATTACCTCCCTGCGTTAAACTGTCCATGCGCATGTAATTTCAATATATAATAAAGAATAAATGTCTTTTAATAAGGGATTGAAAATTATGAAATTCGGAATGGGGGTAGGGAGGAAGTTATTGTAGTTCTGTGCCATGTTTTACCAAAATCTTATGAATAGATTTTCAGAAATGTTTAAAAAACACGATTTTTTTCTATCGCAAACTAGCTATACATATTCATTAATATTCATTAATACTCATTAATATTCAAATGAGGTATTTAACAAAAACACGAATCTAACACATAGGATTGTTCATTACAGTCATTTTGACACCATTTAGGCCCATTTACATTTAAAATTGACTAAGATATATAAATTTTAGAAGTCCTATCACAAAATTACATGGCGGCCACTTTGAATCCAAGATGGCCGCCAAAATATTGACATGAAAATTTCAAACTCATTCACCATTTGACACCGACTATTTGTTATGTGAGACTGTTTAACATATACATTTATCACATAACCTGCGGTCTGGGAGTGCAGTAAAGCCGTGCCGGAAATATCGTAATGCACTCCCAGCCCATTCATTAAACATTTAAATTAGCTTGACGTTGATTGGTTGGTTGTTATAGGATGAGGTAACGAAAGCCAATCCGTGCCTTGAATCGACCCATGACGTCAGTATGATACAAACGTCGGCATGACGTCGCGCGCATTGTGACGCAGTGTACGTCAGCGTTTTGAACGTTAACGAGCGTTCTCAAAGGTTATCTGATAAATAGAATCTTACATTCGTGCTAATTACATACGAATCTTATTAAACTCGTCGGCAAAAACAATATGACACTCGACAAAGCCTCGTGTCATATTGTTTTGTCCAATCGTTTAATAAAACTCGTATTTAATGAGCACTCATGCAAGATCCTCTATGTAAGTTTTATTCAGAACATAAAAAAATTTCAAATCATGGGCGGGTCCAGGATTTTCGGTTAGGGGGGGGGGCGTAAGAAATTAGCTGGGTTCCAATGCAAAGTCCTGCATGGGCGTAGGAGCGTCTTTAACATAAGAACCTTCATTCACGGAAGCGTATTTGGTTATATCTATACTTAGCAACTTTTCTAAGTCCACACTTATATTTTTGAAGACAACTTTGTCAACTGTGCAAGTAGTCTATTGAAATTTTGCTATGATTTGCGTGTGTTAAAGGTGTGCGGAAATAGGCAACAAAACGTCGTGTTCGATTTAAATTTATTGAATGAACACACTCAAAACATTAGAACGAAAGAAAGTAAAAGTCGCAAATACAGGTTTTGATATATTGGATGACCACCATGTAGTGTGATGTTTCTATTGACAGTCAAGGACGTCAGCGGGGAGCATTGCTGAACAAAGAGACTAATTAAATTTTACCGTCTGGACGCAAAGTTGTCATGCGACGTCGGCGTAGAGCGTTTTTACGTAATAACGTCACAATAAATGCTAAACGTTCTCGCAATCATCATTATACGTCAAGCAAACGATACGTTTACCTTGAATTAAGCACTCCTAGACATGTTGATACGTTGAAAATCAATCAAACGTGGATGTTAAGGTAATTATTGTTGATTGTCGACACAAAATGCTACTCTGTACCGTACTAACGTCACTTCATATTTTTTCTAACACCATTCCACGAACAACGGAGATAGCTCAATAATTTGTAAACTGTTTTTCATACGTAGTTAGTCATTGGACATAATTTGAAGGCATTTTTAACATACGACATGAATATGTTAACACATGGCGTCAAAAAAGCATGAAACGAACGTCAATCTCGTGATGAACGAACCATGAGACATTTTGACATTTCGAGAAGCGGTTTATAATGTCTTTGTTGTACACACTTCATTTGAGAAAGTTTATTACTTCACTGTATATAATAAAAAAGTTATGGATAAATGAAAATGAGGACTTAGAAAAGTTGTTCAGTATATCTATAACAACTGAGTTTATGGTTGTCTGACAATTTTGTTATTACGTGGTAACTGGTAGCTGGTCAGTTGAAGTAGGGGGGACCGGGAAAAATTTCTAAACAATGGATCAATCTGGTGCATTCTGGGCGTTCTCAGATACCTTATTTTGTATTTAGCAGGACACGTTTTATAGTTAAATACAGAAAATTGAAGACCTTGGGATAATCCTAATGAAGTGTCACAAGTGCCCGATTTTTAGATTGAATGTTTAATGTGAAGACGTTTTTATTAAGGGCTGTATAATGTTTTCAAAATAAATGTGTGTTCCAATTTTTGTCATAAATAGAAGTGACTTTGCGAGCGAAGCGAGCCTAAAAAATCATTAATAAGTTGACGTAAGTTATCTGTACTGAATCAGAGCTTTACAAAAACTCTCTTCACAACATTAATGATATTTAGAATCTAATATGAAAAGTAGGTGGTCCGGGGAGGCATGCTCTCACGGGAAAACTTTCAAAACGAGGAATCAATCTGGGGCATTCTGGTGGTTTGAGATACCTTATTTGCCAGTAAACAGGGCATGTTTTTCAACAAAACCAGACTAATTTAAGTATTCACAGTCTACAGTGTTTCATTTCTTGCGGAGTGATCGAGTATATAGGCGTACTTGAAGCATACAATTTTAGGGATGTGAATGTATGGATCTATAAGTCTTACTCTTGTATGGGTGACTAGGCGCTGCTGTCATAGCTGTGTTGGGTTGGATTGTCCTTATGTACATAAATATGAAGGGGTTTAAATTGTTAGGGGTATTTAACATGGAAATTAGTGTTGCAATAAAAACCGGTGCAAACATTGACTCGCAATTTCTTTCTCAAATGCAAAACTCTTTCAACGGGTATGTGCCCCTTCTTTCATAGATCAAAGTTAATTTTGCTAGCGAAGCGAGCACGAATATTTCACATTTCAGTTTTTTTCCACATAGATTTGAAGGCAAATTATATATAACTATTTCAGACAAATAAAATCGTTACTTTAGCGATTTTAGGGGGGCGTACGCCGGGTCCGCCCCCCGTTGGATCCGCCAAATATGCAAATGTTACATACTATTTTCTCAGCAGATTTTTGAAGCGTTTTCCTTAATTTGGAACAACTAGTAAAATCTGCAGCAAATGATGTCGTAAATTACCAATTAATTCCCACCAACTACCGATGATTTTTTCAATGTCAACAACATGTTTAGCTAGTTTGCGATAGAAAAAATCGTCTTTTTTTAAATTTCGGAAAATCTAGTTATCGGATTTTGGAAAAAAATTACACAGATCTACAATAACTTCCTATAGTGCGTTAGCGACTAAGCTGGACCCCCATAAACCTTAAATATCTTAAAAAGTTATTATGCAATTGTATTGAAATTTGGCAGAGTTAACTTAATTACCTTTACCAACTCAGTTTTTAAATTTCAGGGTTTTTTTACTGTCTAATTAATGTTTTTCCCATTGGGTCTAATGTATTATTTTTGGTGTTTTAGGCAAAAAATAGACAGGGAGTAAAATAAGCAATTACGATTAGCTAGCTAAGATTATGCTATTGTATTATGTAACAACTATAACGGTATAATTTTATAACTTTGACTTACATTTGTCCGATCATCAATGTTTATATATTTGAGGCCAATCTTCTGATTGGAAGGATCATTTATACAAACAAAAAATACATTGGTTTTCTTGCAAATATTGCTACGAAGTTGCTTCTGTTATACAAACTAAGATAAACGTTCGTGTATGGACCTCATTATATATTTTCAACAATCACTGGTGTGTGACTAAATGTACAGTTATACTGAACCAAATTGTTGACCTTTGCTGTTCAGGTCACTTCCAATACCCATACGTATTTACCCTGTTTTAGACTCAAAATTTGCATTAGGCGTCTATGCAAAGTACACTTTTCTGTGGACCGAAAATTCCGTTTTATTTTATGAGAGTTGATAAGGGTGTTTTACGAAGACATACCCATTTTTGTTCTAATCGGCATTGTACTTTTTAAGATATTTAAGGTTTATGGGGGTCCAGCTTAGTCGCTAAATTTTATGTACCACCCCATTTTTCAAAAAGTGGGTGGGGTAATGGTATATGCCCATTTATGACAGCACAGAGAATAATCACCCCATTTGTGCATTGCATGTATATATTATGAAATTAATATCTGGGGGGGGGGGTTAGTTTTTCTTTGTCTTGTATTAGAGATGTGACGTCATAAATCTAAATTACGTATATTTTGATCACGTGGTCACATTCTTTGAGCTGTTGTCAATGACAAATTATGTATAATTCAGATTTATTTTGTTATGTGAAAAACAATAACATATTTGTATATTTAAATAACTTTACGTTTCCATTTTCTACTAAATACATCGAGTAACGCAATACAATAACATCGCATAGGGTTCAGATCCAGAAAATGTTGTTTTCATTAGTATTTGGAACATATAATGTCCACGTGACAAATAAAGCTATTTATACTATATTAACAAACAAAATGATTTACCACCAGTTTAGTACGTACGTGAGACATAAATTGTGCAAATGTCAAATCAATCGGGTAAACATGTTAGAAATTATTAACATTAATATCACCCCTTTCGATTAGCAATACGCCTTATTTTGACGCAAATCCAGTGTGCCATACCCATATTGGTTAAATGTCATATGATGGAATGGATATTTGTCCGATTTCAATATTGTTTTAAAAGCAAAGGTTGTATCTGTGAGAAAATGCTCACTTTATACACTTTAATTTAATATTAAACACGATATTGTTCACTGACCAGTACTTTTCAAGTGACCCTCGTAATCAGATATTTTGTTTTATTTGATATCTTTATGTACACCTATTCCGGGATGTATTATGTTATTTCTGTTGTTTTTGTGTGTGTGATCGTCTTAATGGTTCGTTCTTATCTGGTGGCTCTTATTCTGGCTATTTTTGACTGGCTCAGGCAGATAGCTGTCGGGATGTTTTTCTTGCTCATTTTATATTGGTCATAATGATCTGTAATTGTTGCATCCTTTTTGTGCCTTTCCATTGAGTGCGCTTTCATTGCAAGGTTTGTTACTCTCTTTGTTCGATATTGACGATTGTGTATCTTACCTCAATTTTATATGTTGGATTTAGATACATCATGTATTCACCCTCTACTTGATTTTCATAGTAACTGAAATTAAAACAAATAATAACCTGTGTATGTATATGTACGAGTAGTGATATATGTAGTGATCTATGTCTTCGAAGACTACCCATCTAACAATTGTGTTTTGGTAAAAATGATCAAAGGCAAATCAACATAATTCTAAGTACCCAATCCCTCGTAGATGATCCTTTCAAGTTTAAGACAAACATTTTGATATAAGTTATAAATAGCACGCTCTGTAGTTTTAGGTACACTAAGTATGGAAGTTGTCTTGTTCCTATGTTGAAGTTTAGGACGTCATTTCCGAAGTACCCTTTGACGGTAAACCAGGGTAACTAGAAATAAAAACATAAAACATATGACAAACAATAAGTGGCGTAACCAACCACATTGTGGCGTCACATTAATGACAACACTAAATATTAATTGCTGTACATAAAAATTAAAAGGACAATTATTGAATACATTGGTCACTCCTCGTACATGTATATCGTTTGTTTAAAGTGTCGGCTTGGAAGTAAACACCAAGCATACGCCATACATTTCACAAAAAGGCTATACAACCATGGGTTTTCATGTAAATTGTTATAATAAACAACAAACATACTGGCCATCTGAGGATCGCATGTGTGGATCAATGTGAGAATAACATATTTTCTGTTTGTAAGTGGTAGTGTCGTTGATTCGAACCTGAAATTAAATGCAACAAGAACGCTTGTAACAAGAAAGTAACTCTCAACTTAATATGCAATACTGGAGAGTGACATAATTCAAATATAAACTAACAATAGTACACGACATTATGTGTCAATTGAAACTTCGGTCCTCAACCCATGGCGATTTGCTCATGGCGAATGTAGAGGGGCATATGGCGTACATTTAGGGTCAATTTAAGTTAGGGTAGCCCTAACCTCAGCCCTAACCAACCCTAACCTGGTTAGGGCAGCCCTAACTTCAACCCTTACCAGGTTAGGGCAGCCCTAACCTCAGCCCTACCCTCACGGAAATAAAAAGTTTACCGCAAATTTACCGCAAAGTTGCGGCAAATTTACCGCAAACTGATCAGTTCGCCGCTAAGTAAGAGTCATTGTTCGCAGGACTTCGCCGGTAGCGGTGAACTTCCGGCAAACTTCTGGCGAAGTTACCGCAAATTTGCCAGAATGAATGCCAGTGCACTAAAAGTTTGCCAGAAACTTTCTTTGATATAAATGTTCGCTAAAAGTATGCCAGAAACTTTAAATGGATACTATGTTATTGCCAGAAGTTCACCGCAAACTTAGATTCTGAAAATAGTTTGCCGGAGGTTTGCCAGAAACTTTAAATGGATACTATGTTATTGCCAGAAGTTCACCGCAAACTTAGATTCTGAAAAAAGTTTGCCGGAGCTTTGCCAGAAACTTTACATGGATACTATGTTATTGCCAGAAGTTCACCGCAAACTTAGATTCTGAAAAAGGTTTGCCGGAGATTTGCCAGAAACTTTTAATGGATACTATGTTATTGCCAGAAGTTCACCGCAAACTTATATTCTGAAAACAGTTTGCCAGACGTTTGCCATACACTTTTAGTGGATACTATGTTATTGCCAGAAGTTAACCCAAATAAAAAAATAGGTTTTTTAAATAAATCATACACAAATCACACATAAATCGCACCAAAATCAGGGTTTTCCCGATTTACTACTATGATTTGCCAGTGATTCATTTAATTAATCGCGCGTAAATCGGTTTTCTTATTAAACCGCCTTTAAAAGTTATACTACGATTCATAATAAAATTTCATTTCCAAATCATGATTTATTCGCGATTCATTACTAATACTGATTTGTTACAAATAGAAACATTACCAATATAATTTATTAGGGATTCATTACACTTACTAATCTTTAAGCCCCATTCTCAGTCTAACTGTCCCCGTTTAACATCCCAGTGAGCCCCAGTTTTCAATTCGGGGCAAACCGTGATTAACTGGGGAGACAGTGAACATCCGGGGCAAACCGGAATAAACCGTGGTGCACAGGGTTACGACCCTGTTTTTTTTAAAAATGTTAAATATAACCCGGAGTCACCGGGGATTTCAATTGAGAACTTGTCTTAATCCGAGGATTACTGGGACTCCATCTGCCTTTTCCTGAACACTGCCCGATCTCTACCTTATGTCTACCTTGACTACAGGGTAACACTGGCATGTCACCTGACACAGCCATGGTATAATTGGGCAATAACCGGACAACCACAAGCATCAACCGGGACCAAAGCGGGCTTTTTCAGGCCTCTACGGAAACCGAAACTGTACTCAAATATTCTGTCAGATCAGGGTACACCGGAGTTACATTGGGAATGTAAAAATGCAATTCCTTTTTGTTCGAAAAACATTCTGGATTATTACTGTATACCGGCTTTCCTCCACTGGGATGTCCGGGGCTTGCACCGGACTTTAAAGTGCGCAAAACTTATGTTCATTGTACAGTAAACTTATATATAGTATAAACATTCAACCTCATTTTCCATTTTAAAATGTTGTATTAAATTGTATTCCATTTGGATTTGCAAAGATTCTCTTCAGAGTTGATATTGATCTACACCATTCTAATTCTTTCAAACATTGTAGCAGAGTACAACCCCCCGAGATACACTCAACCCTTGGATAAAAATCTCCTTATTATTAAGACCACCTTATTTATACTATATTGAAGTGTTAGTCTTAAATTTTAATGTATGTGTTCATATTAGCTGCATTATATTGCACAGTATTTTCAGACATATATGAACTAATTAAAAGTATAATAAAAATAGAATATATGTTTAAATGTGTTAATTAGAGGAAGCCATGGAGTTCATTCTACTATACTGTCCATATGGTGTTCATATCCATGAGTGTCAGCTACACAAACTGTGGTGCATTTTATGCAAACTACTGAAATTATTTTTGGATGTTTTATATTCAAATCATAAATGTTCCGTTTTAAAACATGTACTTTCTATTGTGATATTGTGACAGAACATTCTCGTTGGAAGTTGATTTCCAGAACTATTTTGAGATGGATAAACTTGCTGGTATGTAACATGGATTATTATTGTTCAACACATAAGTTAAAATATGTGTACATTATTATTTGTATACACTGTATTATATCATATCTTATGCTGAAGCCTAGTTATACTGGAAGGATAAAGTTATACATTGAATGATGATAAATTGAAAATTATAAAATCATTAAAAGTATTCAGGCAGGATGTATCTTAAACAGTTGTTTGCTGTACAATGTACTATATTAAGCATGTTAAGTATGCCATTCTTATTCCTGAAATACATGTTGATTATTTCCAAAAAACCTTAATAAATAATTACATAAATTTGTTGAAAACAAAACATGCATATTGATCTATTGCAGTGTACATTGGCTCAAGAGAACCCTATGAACTCTAAAAAGCTGGAAGGCAACATTTTGCACAATGTTATACCATGAAAAGATGATTTGGTAAGAAAAATGTCAATATTGAATGTTATGAAAAGCATGCAAGATATCTTACTGCCTTAATTATTTTCTAAACTGTATTTACAGTTATAATTATTGTTTCAAATGATGTATTTTGCAGCATTTTACAAACAATTACTGTCTGAAGATGATTCCTTTGGTCTACATGTACATTCACTGTTATATTTGTTGAAATTGTAGATAATGAAGACGGCTCCTCTTGTTTTCTTACTTAATTTTGTGTAGTTGCAAGGCAATTTGTGCAGTAAATTTCATTTAAATTACCCCCCACCCATTATTTGGAGGGGCGAAACAGAACAAATATATACAGTGACTGTGTATTTATGAATTTATATTGATGGGTTATATTGATGGTTCAACATTTAACAAGTTCAAAAGTGGCCTTTTAGTACATTATCTGAGTGAATCTACTTGCAGACCGACCTTGCTGACCTGGGTTAACCTTTTAAATATCAGTTACAAAAGTTATAAAATGCTGGCATTTACTCTAGGGGGTCATAAATCACAGGAATCTGCTCTCTTAGGGTAGGTATTTCTTTTGAAATTTAGGGGTTGTGTTACATAACCTTCAATGCTATGGTCAGACATCTCTTCTACATATTTCTCAGATTTTTGTGAATGATTTTGAAGTGTGAAATATTTAGTTGAATAAAGTTTTTCAATTAATTTGTCTGCCCCCCCCCCCTTCTATTCTTCTTTTCGTTTTTATACCTTCTTGGACCACTCAAGTACACGCATGCGAGTCCTGTCGTCAGTAATTG
>OY787674.1:35412529-35641982 GCA_963678985.1 Spisula subtruncata | reverse complement strand
AAATGAGTTTGCCGCAAGTTTGCGGTAGTTTTCCGGCAAACTCTACGCGCACTTTTACCATGCAAATGAGTTTGCCGCAAGTTTGCGGCAACTGTCCTATGCCCATAAGTGGAATATGCAAATAGGCAATCTGTTTGACTCAAGTTTGCGGCAAACCTCATTTGCATGGTAAATGTTCGCAGAAAAAAGTTTGCGGCAAATTTGCGGCAATGTTTGCGGCAAATTTGCCGCAAAGTTCGCCGGAGACCTTATTTTTCGGTAAGGGTAATGTAATGGGTACAGTATGGTGGTTTTCATTATTTCCAGATATATCGTTTAGATTTTCCATAGTTTCTTTGGTTGTTTGCTGTTATTTATTTGGTAAATTACAGGGCACGACTTTTTAGAAAACCGAGCAAATTTAAGTTCTTATTTTGTAAATACTTTTACAAATTATGTCACAAGTACCCGACATTTTGAAAGTTTACCATAATGAAAGGGTTTAGTAAGGGCTATTTAGCACGGAAATGACCCAGTCTAAAAGCAACATTAGACACAGGCTACATCGTCTATTTTTAGAACTGGAAAATCCGCTTTCAAGGTAAATATTTGATTTTCTATCTTCAACATTGTGAGCACCGAGTACACATTAAGGGTTTCCACGTTCTGTTAGTCATCATTTCTCTGAAAGGATTCATGAATTAAACAAAATAGTCGGTATATGTTACTCTCCGCTACCTGATTTTTTATAGATGTGGATAGAAAATCAAAATTGAAAAACACCCGTCCCAAGTAGCGGATGTTGCAGTTCTAATAACCACCGGTACTATAAAATAAAAGAAACAGTTTGAAATTGATATTTTTCTCCAAATTCATGCTTTAAAACATTGTCTAAAAATAAATTATTTTTTGCTCAGGTGGAGTTTGAACATAAGAAAACTGTCAGTTTACCATAAAATTAATGAACTTGTGACCTCTTCATAGGGAGATCTTGTATAAGGCCCATTAAACATTACGTCCGTATGACTTTTCCTATCGATCAAGCGAAAGGAAATGTTCACCGGAAAAATCTATGCCCATATAAGTGCCACTGGTTCTGCAATTCTTCAGTGGTTTAACAGTATACCAAAAGTAGACTACTTTCTTTATGACGTTTAGGTCAGGGACGGACAGATTCGAAATAAGTGTGTTTAGATGCATGAAGGCTACTTTGAAAGGGTGGTATATTTTATTTAATTGAAAATGAAATAAAAAAGAGAGGTAATACATTGTACTAAAGCCCCCTCGGGCTGTGAAGTATTCACCATCAAATAAACGGTGGAAATGTCATGACACATATTAACAACGGAAATTTAAAGTAAATAGACATTTACCTTGATCCCAGCATAAAATACAGGACTGTATGACCGGTCCGTTAGCGCGACACAATTTGTATTGGATGGAATGGACGCACGTACAGCACAAGTTATCTGGAATGTAGCAAAGCTTACGTCTTAATGAAAGTAAAATGAAAATAATAGCTTGATATATCAAATCATCAAACTGATAAACATACATAAAAAGAAAAGTATGAGGAAATAGGACAGACTTAACCAGCCGAGCACAGAAATACGATATAACCAACATCCCATAACACAAATATACGGCTCAATGTCTACACACAACCAGTACAAGTTCCAGCTGTACAATGATACACACGCACATGTTGTGGTGGTCGAGACATCAATTTAATTTCGTTTGCAAATGAGAACTTGACAACCAACAACCATACGCATGTAAATAGCATTTCCATTATAATACAACATGCACTATGATCCATGCATTGGCGGATAATACAAGGGTAATAATAGAGATTAAACGAAGGGCAGCATAACATCTGTTTGGTGATTTGATGACATACTGTATAGCGGGTATTAAGTAGTATTTTAAATATTCACACAAGCGCTTTAAGATAGTATTAGACTATATTGTCGCCGTATCAGAATCAAGTGTCAGTTTTTGGATTGGAGTTTGAACAGCAGTATTACATCACTCATGCGCTGGACGTTAATGCTACGATTAACTCACCTCAATTCCTAATCTGTCTATCATAGTTTCATGAAGAGTAAGTTTGTCAAGTGCAGCTTCATTCTCTGGTCCCAATGAAATGTTAAACTCTCCGTTTAAGTACCTGTAACAAACGACCACGAATGAATCAAATTTAACAGCCCTACACAACCCACAACAAAATGCACATTTCATAACCACTAGTACAAACGTACAGGATGACTCAAAATACATGTCCGCTTGTTGAGGACGTATCATTTCATAATGCATTCCATAGCTCTTATTTTATATATCTGATTGATATAAAGAATCAAAGAACATTCTAATCAATGATGAAATTACGAAACAATTATCCAAAACGATGCATACAAAACGTACATGAAGCATTTTGAGTAGCGACCCCAAATTCGCCAAAACTAATGTTTGACGTCGTTTCACGATTTTCATGACGTTGGAATAACTTCGAGTCGGGTGGGATATGTATTTACATATTTTAAAGACACGTGATTCGCTCACCTTTTTCTAACGATCGACTTTCTCCGGAACATCTTTAAAGAATAGTTCCTTTATCGGTGTTAAGTTTGAAAAGTTAAGTTACCAATTTTCTAGGGCTCTTTTCAGCTGTTAGGCCGCTCAAGCACCCTTTGACATTTCAACTTCCCCTGGTCATTGGGCTATTATGGAAACCTACACGCATGTCTCCCTGTGGAGACTATTTCTCTCCTGTGGTGTGGCAGCCAACATCGATCTGCGGCGCCCAGGAATAGACACTGCCCTCACAGGTACCAATTTACACCATGGTGGAGTGGAGCATGTGGGACTTGTTCAGAGAAATTAACCAGTGGTCTAGAGGTGGATCGAACCTGGGACCTCTCGATCCCGAAGCGCACACCCTACCTCTAGGCCACCGCTCCCACAAAATTGCGTCAAAATTCTTTCTCAATCAGCGCAATTCACTTTTCATTGGTAGGAAAACGAGACAGTGTATTGTACCGAATAGCATTAATCATAAACGAAATAAAGGGGTCATCAAGATAACAGGACCTATACACGCATATACACCCAATTCACCCAATCGTTATTGATTGGAAAACAAAAAAGATCTTAGACGGACCGACACAAGCAGATCTTTTTCGAACATGCATATCAAACCAATTTCGTCACTTTAGGACTTCACTTACCAATCAACGATATACTGCCATTCCGGCTTGGTGTTGAAACGACATCGCATCAAAAAATATGGCTGGTGATCAACAGTTCCTTCAATATCAACATCAGTATGGTAGAGTTCCGGTAATACAGTAACTTCACCGAAATCAACTTCAGTAGAAGCTGGAGGTTCATCACAGAAAAATGATTGGTACTTGCCTTTGGCTGCAATAAGAGTATTTTTCAGCGCATTGTGGTATATGAAGCAATGACCAACCTTAACCCGAGCCTTAATACAAGACATGTTGCATTGGTGTTGGGTATCTTTGTAGATCTTGGACAAGAAATTTAGACCAAATATTCTGACGGTTGAGCATTGCGAGAAAATCGGAATAAACGTTACAAGATTCAATTATAAACGAAAAAGTGACCTAATAGAATCGGACAAATTACGACAGTGGTCAATATATTTCCAAATCTGTCAATTATTGCGATCTTGATTTGATGAGTTTCCAAGTTTGGTCTTAATTTCATGTGCATGTCGTTGCTCTTTGACTACGTATTGTCCAAGATGCTCGACGGTGCACGCTTTAAATTGTTGGAGAAGACGTAGGAGAAGGGGGGTGGGTAGGGGGGGGGGGGCTGGGGGACAGGGGGACAGGCCCCCAATGTCTGGACAGGGGGGCAACATATCCTTTGCCCCCCCAATAATTCAGGCGAAAAGTAAAATTTACTACCAAATATATTAGTCCATGTCCCAGGTCTTGAAAATTGAAGATCCATTACCAAAGAGGTGAACAGATCCAACAATGATTTTCAGTAAGCTTGATATCTTAGCTGTCCGAAATCAGTTGATGGACTTGCGGGACATTTTGCCAAATGACCTTTTGGCGGCCATCTTTAAAGATGGCCGCCGTTATTTTAAGCAATCAGATGGTTTAGGAAAACTTCGATTATTCCTCACTCACAAGGGCTATCGGCTTGTAATATGTCTTAAAATGTTTGCAATTGAACCCCGCATGTGATAATATATGAAAAGAAACATTATAATATGGTTATTAATTAAAAATTATTGATTTTTTAAGGAAATTATGATATTTTTCGATTTTTGTCGTTAATTTTTCTCTTTCAAATCGGACCTGAGTGTATATTTGACTATTTGTTGATTATTATATGCAGAGGTTGGTTCTACGCGTCCATAATAAACATTACATTGACAGATTTTCATTTGAAAATCCTGCATGAGCCGGAAATATTGGATAACTGAAAGTTGATTTATAGTCAAGTCTATAAATGGGATATTTTGGTTATACCCGGCATTGGATTGTATTGTAATTTTTTTTTGGTTTTCTGTTAGGGAATTTGTTGTAATTAAAGAATATGAATAATGCCCAGCTGGTATCATAAAGCATTTTGTGAAAATCAAGATGGCGTCCAAAATGGCCGCCAAAATTCAGAAAAACTATCAGAGGTGCCAGAAATTAGGATAAAATCGCCTTTTTGCAGATTGGTTGTAGTTTAAATGTTTTAAACATAATTACTTATTTATATTCAATATTATTGATTGAGTTAGTGAGTGTAAAAAAGCAATCGAAATAGCTGGAATTAACATGGTGACTAAAATGACAAGCTGTTAGGAAAATAATTTGTTTTTATCACAATTTAAGTTGAAGTGGTGTAAAATAAATTGTTCAACTGTAATATGTAATAAATGCTCCAAGAAATCTTTGAGTTTTAAGCATTGTACCATTAGCTATTTCAAAATGGCGGACAAAATGGCTTCCAAAATCAATTACATAGTGTGTTATTGGTCCAAAGAAGTTACAAATTGATACTTTTGTGATCGATAGCAGTGTTACTTTTGCGAACATAATTACAACTTAAATACACTGTATACAACATAACATTATATCTTTTTTTGTTGATCGACTTATCCCGTTTAAAATGGTATCAATGAAGGCTGAAATCATAATTGTTACAAAATGGCCGTCGCATACAGGTATGGCAAACTGAAAAATTGCATTAAAACATGTATCCTAATGGAATGTGTTAATGTGAATACTGCTATAGGTTAAATATATAGATCTACTGTAACATTAGAACACTTTATGTGCAGTATATTTGATGTGACTTCTAAGATGGTTGCCAACCATGTATGTTCAAATGGGTGTGGTATTCAATACTGATCTTATCTAATTGGAGAATAATGATAGCCACATAGTCACATCGCCTGTAACTGACCAAGTGTTTACTATGGTTATCTGGTTGGATGTCCTTATCCTTAAGTCAAGTACGATCGATATTGTGTACCGCCGGTACTGATTGTCCAATGTATGTTGGGTTGGTAACGTGGTGCGGTATATGTATAAGACATTCTTCATACATAGTTATACATGTTTTATTTACACATTGCCGTCAAAGAATAGTAGTAGCTCATCTGCTCATTCATCTCGACGCATACACCGAATTCACAGTAGCACCATCAATATGCCACGGAAGCGATACCCTCACAACTACCGATCACCCAGCAGTGACCCACCACCATCAGCAACCCAGCTTTTATGAATTCAACCACCTCCAACCTGCCTACCCAACATCGACAAAATGGCTAACAGGCGACTTCAACTTACTAGATATCGAATTGGAAACTGGCATGATTACAGACAACACCTACCATCGCCATACTTGCCCAATATTTATAGACACGGTCACAGAAACAAGCTAAGGACAATTTGTCAACTTCACGATAGGGGTAAACAACAAACGCATCATCTTTATAACCAGTACAGCACTATCTTGGTTAAGCGACTATAGCGCTGTATTCATAGTGGCGAGTACCACAGCGGCAAGATGGAATACCTCGACAAGAACGACACTTTATGAATGTTATTTCAGAAACTATGCCAACGTACCATATAAAACTATAAACCCCTATACCATCCCAGGTATCTCCAACCATTGTTAGTAGTAATCAGAAAAGTCAAACGTCTATGATGAAGAAGTGGGCATTCCGCACAAGTTCAGTATAGACAAACTGGATACCAACAGCCAAGCTCTCGACAAGGTCCAAAATTAAGCGTTGCGCATAATGACTGGTGCTTCGAAGTCTACACCGATTGAATTCATGGACAAGTTCACTGATATCCAGCCATTATACAAACGAAGGCAAGCCAAAGTCATGCTTCAAGCGGAGAGGTTCAGATCAATACCGAACCACCTAATTAGCTGGATTTACCAAAAATCGGATCAAGCGAAGCAGCTTTGTACACGAAACCAAGAAGTTAGACAAATAATTTGCACATGATTTGACCATAGCAAGTACACCTCTTGTCAGGGATGATATAGTCAACCCATTAGCAAATAGTCTGTCTGCAGTAACTGTGAGACTCCAAGTCCCTCAACTCGAGCCAGGCAAGCACGATGATGAATATGTTCGAAGGAGCCTGACACTATCCATGATAAGCCAAGAATACCCTCCTGAGATATGGACCAATGTCTATACTGATGGCTCAGCCACCAAAGCTATCAAAGATGGAGGTGCTGGAATCTTCATCCAATATACACCAGGTAACAAAGAGAGCCATCACAGAGCCACAGGGAAGCAATGCAGTACTTACAGGGCGTAGACCGAAGCTCACAACTAAACACCAGAACTACTAGATAACCATAGTACTCACTGCAAACTAGCCCTACAGTGGATTACTGCCCACTGTAGAATGCCTGGACATGAAACAGCAGATGAATTGGCAAAAATGGGAGCACAGTCAGCACAACCACCAGTACATGTGAGATATAAAGAGAAAGACCATTATCAAGAACTTCACAAGACAAGATACTGATCCCCACCATCGCCTTAACAGGTCAGAACAAGTGATTATGGAACGACTACACTTAGGGCACAACATGTTGAACCACCGCATGTACAGGAAGTACAAATTGGTGCCGTCTCCGATCTGTACATGCGAGGAAGAAGAACAAACTGTCGATCATCTCCTCCAAAGCTGCAGAAGACACAACCACGATCGAACTACAATGTGGCCCACAGACACAACTCTTCAAGAGAAGCTCTATGGAGACGCTGATGATCTGCGGAAGACCAAAAAGTTCATCGCAGACACCGGGATGATAGTGTAGGACGAACGACTGAGGAGAGGTGAGGACAAACTGGATGTGAGAAAGAACATAACTGGTCATGGTTTGCATGAAGCAACGATTCCAAACAACATCCACAAAGGTTTTGGAATACTATACTACTAGACTACTGGTCAATTTCAATCAAGTCTGCGTGAAGTGAACTGGTCGAGCTCACACCGTTACTTTAAAGCCAGATCATGGCCCTTCTTGACACGTTTTAGATACTAGCTGACTAACAACATGGTTCAGAAAGATATTTAACCGAGAGCCAGCTGCACTCTATAACAAACTACAACTGTTACCTAGATGGTGGAGATCAGATTGGCCCGTCATTCGGGACATCAACAAAGCCTTCGGTCTAAGGAGAGGCAAGCCAGCCAGCTGACTTATTACAATATCAGTGGAATCTGCTGGGCAGGAATAGTACTAGCATAATTCTTGCAATCAGAACCCAACATGTACTGGTCGGAGAACAGTCCACCAACACAGCACCGGTCACTCCAGGCGATCAGCCATTGGACCACTTTTTCTGTTGTATATCTACCACCTTCTAACTCATGCAACATCTACTCACCATCTGCTTGCTGAAAGAAAACGCTAAAGCCTAACAAGATGAGATGGACAGACTACAGCAATGAATGGGAGGGTCCATGGTTGATGCCATTTATTCCTGACAAGTATCACTAGGAAGAGAACACGTGTTAAGACTCCGTTTTTCATCCGCAACAGCATGACACGTTACAAGTTGTGGCAGAGATAAGTACATCGGGGTTTACATAGATGAGTTCTCCTTGAGTATCAATGTAGCTACCATTATGAGGAAGGCCAACAACAGCATCGCCTTTTTCTGGACAAACTTGACAAACTATCAAAACAGATTAGGGTACGATGTTACCAAACACATGTCAAATCAATCCTTGAATACGCAAAATCGGCAAAGGATCAACCAGGGCAAATATTTTTCATCTGGAGGCAGTTCAGCATATTGGACGCAATTCCTCAAACGGTATTTTTGCACAACAAGCAACATCAGGCAGATCATTGGTGACTTTGGTTGGAAACTCTAAAACCAGATCCATGAGCATTGGCGACAGCGATTTTGCCTTCTCGAGGGATCTTATCTATAGTGGATAATCATGATTATTTGTTTTAACAAAAATAACTCGCCGCTCACACGATCTTGTAATTAAATATCAATGGTACGATAATGCACCAGAGGACGACTATATATACTATACAGAATAAAGAATAAGCTACAATTTATTTCCCACTGATTGTGGCGGCCATCTTGGACGCCATTTTCAATAAGGCAACGGGTCCATTGAGTCTGATCGAACTTTTCTTTGAATGTTAGTTAACTATTTTAATTCCGATATCAACAAAAATCATTTAAATAAATATTTTAATAGAATATATCAATATGTCAATAATTGAGGCTGTTGTAACCGCCATTTTGATTTCATCCGACATGGATGCCATCCCACAATATTTCAATCGACGAATAACATTATATATAATATAAATACATGTGTTAAAAACATTTTAACCACAACCAAACGGCAAAAAAGAAATTTGTAACTAATTTCTGGCATCTCTTATTGTTTTTCTCATTTTGACGGCCATTTTGGACGCCATCTTGATTTTCACAAAATGGTCAATGATGACAGCTGGTCATTATTCAGATTCTTCAATTGCAACATATTCCTTAACAGAAAACCAAAAATATTTACAATACAATCCAATGTTTGGTCTAACCTAAATATCCCATTTATAGACAGGACCATTATTAAACTTTTAGGCATCCAATATTCCTGGCTGATGAAGGATTTTTAAAAGAAAATCTGTCAATGTAATGTTTATTATGGACGCCTCGAATCAACATCTGCATAATAACAATCAACAAATAGTCAAATATACACTCAGATCCGGTTTGAAAGAGAAAAACTAACGACAAAAATCGAAAAATATCATAATTTCCTTAAAAAATCAATAATTTTTTATTAATAACCATATTATAATGTTTCTTTTCATATATGACCACATGCGGGGTTTTATTGCAAACATTTTAAGACATATTACAAGCCGATAGCCCTTGTGAGTGAGGAATAATCGAAGTTTTCCTAAACCCTCTGATTGCTTAAAATAACGGCGGCCATCTTTAAAGATGGCCACCAAAAGGTCATTTGGCAAAATGTCCCGCAAGTCCATCAACTGATTTCGGACAGCTTAGATATCAAGCTAACCGAAAATCATTGTTGGATCTGTTCACCAATTTGGTAATGGATTTCGGTCTGTCACATGGACTATATTTCGTAATAGGTAATTTGCTTTCAGTTCTTGGTGAAAACGTATAAAATAATTACCTACCTTTGCTCACAAAGTAACTTCATGATATGAAAATATGTAGACACCCATTGTTTAAAAAAAATACGCTCTTGACATAAATTGTACTCTTGACGTCCCCAACCCTTCTATATGACTTTGAGGGGTTGTCAATCATATACATGTATAAAGCTTTAGAAACAAACACTTAAACAAGCACTTAATTGGGTATAATCTAAGGACTTAAATTTCCTGTATTTAGTAATAAAACAAATTTTTTTATCCCCCGTTGCCAAATGTTTGCCCCCTATGTTGAAAACGGTCCTACGCCCATGAATCATAATATTAACCTAAAATGGATTAATAGGCACTCATGCGTTTTGATTGATCTACATCAACTGTCAATTTCATTGTTCTAGAATTATTATTTCAAAAGTTTGACCGAACGTTCTCAAATATATTGATCATCCATCGTACCTATTACACCACAGATAATTAATTTAATGATATCGAGCTGTGTAAACATAGGACATCTTTTAAGAGTGTGCCTCGAGATATTGGGTAGGTAGACCAATACAGCACACAAATCTGCAACACCTTTGATCTCCAGATAAGACCTACTTTTGACAAATTGGGCATATATATGTTTATGTCTATGGCGTAAAATTCCTGTATGTGGTGTAGCAATATGATGCATTTTATCGAACCTGGAGATGTAATTGAAATGAAAACAATCTTTAAAATATATATATCGTAAAGATAACCTAAGGTTCTGTTACTTATGTGAAAGAAAGAATTATATATCATACATCGGGTTTGATTAATATATCGCTGGCTTAGAATGAGAAGGTCGTAAGTCCAAAATCGATTTTTTGAGAAACAAATAGGAAAAAAATGTCTGAAAATTTATCTTTACTTATTTTCAGGAAATATCATAAAAAGATTAATTTTCAAGTATGTATCAGTCTTATAAGATATTTACGAACTTTTTACAAATGTACTGCTTTAATATTGGACCGTTGCATTGCAATATCGTTTCATTTTAAACAATTTCAATATAATATATGAGTATTTTCTTGACTATGGACTTGAAAATCAGATACATTAAGCTTGTTTCAAGAGTTTTTTGTAAAAGTTTCTGATCGTTACAACACATACAAGTTTTATTTAGCTCAAAGCTGTGTATTTATGCTATACTATCGTCATTAGGAATGAATGCCAGCTTGATATGATCATGCAGTTTAACTATTTAAACTGAGGACCGGGGCCAAATCAGCAATTCGTGAACATTGTGCTTTTGACGTCTGAAAGTAAAACAAATGTAAAACAAAATCTTACAAAAGCAGTATGCCGAGTATGCTGGTGTATATGGCAGGTGATATTGCAACACACCAAAACACTTCCGTATCTGAATATCGGCACTATATGCACACAGGAAACCGCTATTATTAATACAAACAGTAGCATTCACAGCAGTTTCATTTAACCCTTCGATGTCTGGATGAATCCCTGTAAGTACACGAACATGCAAATGTTACCCTAGTTCATATCATGAAGACTATCAGTAGGTATCGTCAAAAGACGATTCAGTCAATAATCGAACGCATTGGGTTTATGATAACTATGAAAACTACAATAAACGAAAGGGAGGTTTCAATCAAGCTAATAATATCCATCGGAACTATCAACTGACACACTGAAATGATGGTTGTAAGAAAACAAAAACCGTTCATAAGTCAACTACATGCATGTGCGCATTGTACATTTAACCGAATTTCTAATTGGCCACTCTAAAAAATATTATATCATCTGATATGTTTTTTTATGTTACGTCATTTGTTCATTCCACGCACTAATCTATCGATGCTTTCGGGAAAGAAATGGCGTATTATTGTACAAAATCATCCATGCGTAACGGTTGGTGCGAAATTGCTTTTTTGCACGCTGGTATCGTGCACAGCTTGGAATAGTATCGTACTTGGTATGAATTTGTTCCATGTTGATTAGCTTTTATTAAAAACACTATACAATTTGTGAGAATGCGCCATGTGGAACGCGCCCATGACGTCAGATGCATGCATACATCGAACGAATTTCTGATTGGCCACATGTTTTTTTATGAATTAGTTTTGAAAAATGTTTTTAGAAGAATACAAATAATCGGAACCCCGTTACTGTCTAATTTTATTGATAGAAAATAGGTTTACTGCAGTAATATCGAGCTAAACGCCACGGTAATTTAAATATCGCATTTTTCAAAATGAGGTTTTGACGTACATGTCTGGATTTTGGTGTCGATGCTCGTCACTCTGATATCTTCAACACGCCTCACATTACCCATTCTCGCCAGTATTTATCCTTTTCATTTAAGCCAATCGACATTCTGCCTAATTTAAAAAAAACATGTCGGGCGTTCACGTGCCCGTAAGCCATTTTGCACTAATCGTTCCGCGTGGATGATTTTATACACGCATGCGTAATTTATTTCTTGAAATCGATAGATAAGTGCATCGAATAAAAATTTCCACAATTTTAGAAACAGTGATTGAATATATCGCAAAATATAATATTTCATTGAGTGGCTAATTAGAAATTCGGTTAAGTGTATGTAATAAAACCTTGACGTATCAACAGAAAAACGAAACCATTCATACAATAACATTAACTGGAAACAGGCATGATAACATGGACAATTGCAAGTTTTCTCTCATATGTTGCCCATGACGAAATGTGAATATACCAGCCTCCAAATTCTAGAACAGACCGGCATAACATTAGCACCAAAGTTTATGTAATGTAAATTGACATCGTGGAAGTGCGGGGATAGCAGGAAAACTGTCCAGTGTATTTTTTTCGATGTCCATACCTAACCGTGTGTGAGTGGGTATTTGCTTTACCAAAATAACGTAATATGGTGTGCTAATTTCAATATATTTTGTCCCTTTGTTATAATATGATGTTTGTCAGTATATAATTTTGGTTTGTCCTTTTATGATGATCTTTTGTCTTTTTGTGATTCTCATTGGTCATTATATGATGTCCGTTTGGTACCTTATGATAATCATTTGACAATGTATACCCGACAAAAAAGTGCTAAGTGTATTTAACTTATATATCTCGGAATTCCATTTATCCACAAAAGAGGGATTAAATACATCGTTTAGAACAGTAATGCAAAATTTATTTAATATTAAATAAAATTAATTAATTGAAACTATGGCGTCTTTGACGAACTACGCACAAAGACGACCATTTTGTGAGTGCGATAACTAAAACAACATGTCGAGTACGCGTATTCTGGACAATATGTTGTGAAACTTTAAAGATTAGTAAAAAAGAAGCACCAACAGCTTTCCTTCCCACTAAAGTGTGGATCGACATGGACGCTATGTTTCTATTTGCTCGAGGAGATGTGTAGGCTGTGTGCCATTACATCGACTTAGACATATGGTTGTTTGTTATCGGACACATAAACAACATTAAACCTGCGCATCACTAAAAAACGCTTTAAAAGTTTTGCTTGATCGGCTTATCGCGGGTCATAATGCCATTTCTGTTATAACTGCATGCACCTACCTTTTAAATATATTGGCCAATATGTGCTGCATGTACCAATGGTCGGCATTGTTTCTTCGTCTGTCATAACATATTGCCAGTCACTTTCAGTGCTACTATACCATCCTACTTCGAGCCCATGATCACTCAATGAGTAGCCTCCAGATGTGTGGTTAGGACTTCGTATTGAAAGATCGTTTAGGAGTGGTTTTTGCTCGCATGCGCTTGTCCTACCTGTAAAGAAGAAGACAATTGAGAGAACGTTTAAAATTATACAGAACTTACCGTTTCTACAAGAAGTACAAAATATAGCTACTAACAATCTTTTCCCGTACTGTAATAATTGCACTCATTCCTTTGAAATATAATTATATCAAGTAACTTAAACAGCCGAACACAGAAGACATAAACACCATAGAACAACTACACGACACAATGCCCATACATAACCTAACGAAAAAATCAAAAGCCCAAAACCCTGCTGTAAAAGAGCAGGGTGACATAGTTTCACAATGAAATACCAACAACGATTACCCCAAGTGACCAAATGAAACGCAGCTAAATCCCGACATAGTTCCCAAGTCCCCGCTGTAAAAAGAGCATGGCGACACAAACATAAACGGTGATCGAAAGTCACAGAATGAGCCGTTACTGCGGCTTAACCTAGTTACCAAACACCACGCAAAAGACCACGAAATCCAGGGACAAAAAAGAAACAATCATTAATTAGCATTGGATTTTGACACACCTCTTCAGCTATTATCAATGTTATTTGCCGTAGCCATAATATGTTTTTATAACTGTTTTCATACAGTCTTTTTAATGATTAAATATGCTTTCAAACCATATACATGTACATACATGTATAACATGACAACTTATACTCCAATTAATGTTGATAGCATGCAAACCACCATATGGGGTTAAATATCACTGTCAAGCAGTTGGAGTCACTGCTGTAGCCGTTAGCAAAGACCTGTCTCTACGCTAGCATTGTAATGTTACGCACTGCTTTTGACGTGAGCATTCGAAAACCGGAACTGCCAGCTTCGTGAGCAATTTTGATAACTCGATGAAATTAAAACTGTATGTTCACAGAAATGGACATTTCACGAAACGAAAACAACAGATCTATTTATGAAGGATTGAAGCTGATATCCAATGATTTAGAATAGTTCTAAGCAACAAATTTAGTCGACAATTCAACTTTTCCGCACGTCTAAAAACTGTTTTCTCGATTAATATGGAATTTCTGGGAACATATATTGTATGTTCTACTTGTTTATTCATCATTTTAACGACACCTATAATTGATCACTTTAAATAAACAATGAAAAACGCGCGAGATATAACAAACACGTACCCTTCTGAACAAGCGCAAAAAGCGATCGGAACTGCAATACACCAACGGACATGGCTTTAACGCAGCAGGTTGTACGGTTTGTACTCGTACGACTGATTTAAAAATGACCAGTCTATTTAGTAACGGAATATTCATTGCACAAATCGATGAGATTATACATTATATTGCATTGTACAACGAATGTTAATATTGATCAATATTATTTCAATATTTGCCGTTATGAAGTTATGTTTTGTAATAGATGTTTGTATCGTGCATACTTTAAAACCTCATTAAGCACTAGCATTTCTTTTCCTAATGATTCTAAATGTGTATGTATGTACATGTAGATGAATTTGTTTACTGTATGTTGGTACTTCGCAAAAAAACGGTTGTATATAAGGGCCAAAAAATGACCCTACTTGACAGCTACTCCATCGATTAATGAATTCGCAGTACATTGTAAAGTACTTAGGATGTAACATGTATACCATGGCCATAATTATTGAAGTGGTGCTATGTACCCCTGGTAAAATAAACTACACATTAACTTTTTTGGCAGTGCACCCATTAATATATACTACGTAAAATAAATATAGCAACACTACTAAAACTTTAAAAATCTTAAATACGTCAGATGATTTTAGTGATAATACACTCAAACTTTAGTAATGTGTACCATTTTCACATTTAAATTTAAGTTATAATGACCTCAAGTTATGTTTATCAATCCAAATATACACTCTTTAAACCACAGCAGTGCATCAGCAGTGCCTCAAATTAACATTTTACAATTATTGGCAATAGGGCGACTGATATGCCTACAATCAGATGCACTGTGTATATGAGAGAAAATAATACTATTTCACAGTTCGATGATTGAAAGATAATTATTACTTCATTCTCGTTTTTTTTTTATATCAATTTCCCTTATTATACGGCCTCGTTTTCATCACATGAAATAGTTAAGTATATAATGCAGATTGCTTGTACACTGTACTTACAAATGTAAATCGATTTTTATCGTTTATTATCAACATGTGTTGCCTTTCTGTATGACTGTGATGTGTGATCATGAGTCCAATATTTGGTTTACGACACACACGCGGGGCCTCACTGTCATATTTTATTATTAAGATTATAAACTATGATAATAGCTAAGTCAACATAATGTACATCACAGTTATAGATTATTTGCGCAACCATTAGGAACATAATAATGTGTATATTCTATACAATTGTCTTTGTGAAATAATGTACCCTTTTGTGGACTCATTTGTATAAAACATGGGGCCGCACATACATGATTTGTTAGTAATCATATAGGTTGTCGACTTGAAGTACAGCTATGCTTTTTTGGTGATTTATAAACAGTATGTGAAAATCCATGCTCTTATTTAATTTTCTCCGAATTCGGACGTCATTTTTGGTTAAAACTACCAATGGGGCCTCTATCCCAAGTTTTATTATTTCAATGTGTTTCGCTCTAATACAATCAGGCTAATAAAAATGTATCTAATATACTGACGGGTAAGTGGAAACTTATGCTTAAATGTAATGCTATATGAATTCATATCAATTATACAATGTGTCAAAACCAGTGTGAGTATCAATTGAGTTACAAGTAACGACGCTGAGACAACCTTGTGTGATTTATATGCTAGCTCTTGTCAGTCGGGCAACCCTCCCACACACTGACAAGCGAAAACAGTCCTATTTCCTTCTCCTCCACACAAAACCTATGTACTTTCTCGATGAGATTTTTCGCGTGGACGCTAAATCTGTGTACCAACTATGACATATATCTTATGTGCTTTTTACACACTGAAACTATAATAGACAAGCACGACACATATTTGCTGAGCAAAATTTAAAAAAAACATATATAGCAGAATGCGATTCGAACTCAATCGTTCAGTTTTGAAGTACATGTATTATACTCGTATTCATAGTAGCTTAGCGGACTGCGCTATGCGCACCACTTGATAAGTCCATTCTTAATGCATGCTTTATCGGTAAATACACCCCTATAACCTGGTTAACTCCAATGTTAAAAGTACAGTTACGCCCGAGTGCTTGTTGTAGATCAAAAGTTTAACAGGCTTCCAACAAAATGTAATGGTAAAATTTAATGTGGTTACCTGTGGTATATTTTATGGATTTGTTACCTGTAAAACACTACATGAGAACTAACTTCTAAAATATAAGAAAGCGAACATGATTTATATTTATTTCCATATGATCTGCGAAAGACGTTTCACATGTTTTTAATGAATATCTAGTCACTTCGTTACCGTGGATTAAACACAGCCCTGCTGCAGACTCTCGTGTTACGTCTTTAGAAGCCTAGTTGTTTGGAGACTTTATGCACCAGTCAGTTGCATCCACGGCCCCACCCCACTGTGTATCTTAATGTAAATATGTAGGCATTCGTTGTATGCAATTGCAAAATAGTTTATCGCTCCGCCTTGTTGTTTGTCGAAGGCTGCTTGGCGAAGGTTTTCAAGTTAATCCATTGGACCATGTGATTAAAATTTACCGCTATATTTCATTTTAAGGGTGTAGATTGACAACTGGTATAAACACTGTTTTTGTACTTTAACTTTATGTTTGTGAATTGCGCACTACATAGTTTGGGAATTTTGCTATGGTATAATAAACAGATAGCATTACGTTAGGTTATTACGGGAGAGAAAGCAATTTAAACGGGTCATTATTTTGTAACTGATATATACGCACCTATGCACTTAACTTAGTAATGTGAACCTATCTAGTATTACAAATCGGTTCGTTTGTTTGACCCAGGTTAAAAAAACTTCTATTTCTGTCTTTCTTCTATGCATACATTAAACAACCCATAAAATTACATATTCTGATTACCAGTTAAAGAGATATTTTGCTTTTGTAATATTCGTTATATGACACTGTCTGATCTATCAACATTCTCGTTTAACCAGCGTATTCTATCTTCGGCTGTAGGCGGGCCATTTCACACTGCAGTGGAATTTTCAAGACATTATTTTGACAAAAAATGTTTCCTGTAATTCATCCAGCAATGTGCATTGTCATGTGTGACTCTGGCTTCACTTGCATGAACCATACAATGTGTTCTTAACATCATCGGCATAGCTTCCGTTTGTAGAACTCATCCAATCGGCGTTCTCGGTGAACTTTCGGCAATGATTCGGCTTTCCTTTGGGAACCGTTCGGAATAGCAAAAAGATTACGAAGCCTCGCAGAAGGCGTCCCGATGATGTGGAGTTAATGCCGATGGGTTCCCGAACACCCCGAACTGTTGCCGTTGGTTTCCCGATTACCCCGAAGCTCCCAGAAGCTCTCCCGAAGCACTACCGAACAAGACTTTCTGCGTCCAAATTTTAAAACTTTTAAAATCTCGATGCTGAAGACGTTTCGGTCCCGAAGGCTTCCCGTAGCGTTGCGGAATGATGCAGAAGGATTCCAGAACACCCCGAAGACATGCAAAACCATCCCGATCCTTCCAGATCAGGTGAATATCAGCTTCGTGAACCCTTCGGGAACCCTTCGGGGTCCTAGTGGAAGGCAGGTCTAAGCAGTTGGGGCGATATACATTTGTAAATAACAGAGGTATACAAAATAGCTCGTTAGCGACTAAGCTGGAATCCCATAAACCTTAAATATGTTTAAAAGTGATTATGTAATTTGATTGAAATTTGGCATAGTTCACTGAATAATCTTTAAAATGAATTGCTGGTCTTGAAAATGCCTGCAAAGATGATATTTCTGTTACCAGGCGAACAAGTACTTATTTTGTTTTTCAAAACTTTTGATGATAAGTCATTAGTATCAAGCTATAAAGATATAGCATATCTGACAAATGCATACATGAAATAATCTATAACGCAATAAATAAGTATGTCACTTTAAATACAGCCTTGCACGAAATCTAAATGCAATGAAGAAGTAGTGACGGGGATAAACATATAATTTTATCAGACCAGGGATTCGCGTTAGGCGTTTGTCAAAAATCAAACTAAGTTATACGTCAATATTGGCGTATTTTTGGTACGAGTAATCTAACGCGGTTATGGGACTAGTGTCACTTTAGATACAGTAAAATCATTTAATTCAAAATTCGTTGTGACGAAATTTCGTGGTTTAAGTAAAAAGGGCTATTTCTTTTGGACTTGATTTCGTGGATTTTGCATTTCAGGTAATAAAACATGGGATGCATTCGGCTACTTAAGATAGGCATCGGCGTGTATACCGCGTGTATTCCGCAACCATTCATATACCTATCCCCGAATGCTTCCCGAACAAGTACCTAGACAAAGCTCCGCCAATTTTTAGGCTGGCGATTTGCGCCAGACTATTACAATCCTAAAAAATGAAATCCACTAAGATGAATTTACTCCCGAAACTGACAACACAGAATCTATACACCCAATGCAAATAGTTCCTCCTCGTTAATCAGTTTTGCAAGATAAGAACATTCAACTTTCCTTGTTTCATTTATTCTGTTCGATTGTAATATTGAAATGGAAGGAAATTGTATGAAATTAAAAGAAAAGGTGTTTAAAGGCGTTGATAATTATTACTACGCGTTCGTATACTACGCGTTACGAACGCGATATAGCGCGCGCATAAATGATTTTATTATGTTAAATTATTCAGGTCATTATTTTCCAACGAGATCTAGGTCGAGTGGATGAGCAACTCGCTTAGTAATTTTCTGATGCTAAGGTCCAGCGATCGAATCACGGCGGCTCCAAAAAAATTTTTTTATTATTTTTTTTTTGTTGAGTCCAGCACTTACCTCTCTTTCGACTTAGAAAAACCACTTGATGTTATATTACTTGAAAAGCTATTGTTCCTTAGCAGTTCGCCAGCCTGTCAGTACTTTCAGTACTTTGATTATTGATAAATGATCCAGAAGTGTTCCCGAATCGAGCAGATTGTTATCGGCATCCCTTCCGCATAGCATCGGGTCTAGTGTACGGCAGGTCTTACGACGCCTCGCAGAAGGCGTCCCGATGATGCGGAGTGAATGCCGATGGGTTCCCGAACACCCCGAACTGCTGCCGATGGTTTCCTGGTTACCCCGCGGCTCTCCCGAAGCACTTCGAACAAGACCTTCGGCGTCCAAATTTTAAAACTTTTAAAAGTTCGATGCCGAAGATATTTGGTCCCAAAGCGTTGCGGAATGATGCGGAAGGGATCCAGAACACCCCGAAGACATGCCGAACCATCCCGATCCTTCCAAATCAGGTGAATTTCACCGTCGGGAACCCTTCAGGGTTCTAGTGGACGGCAGGTCTGAGCATTTAGGGCGATATACATTTGTAAATAACAGAGGTATACGAAAATAGCTCGTTAGCGACTAAGCTGGACCTCCATAAACCTTAAAAATGTTAAAAAGTGATTATGTAATTTGATTGAAATTTGGCATAGTTCGCTGAATAATCTTTAAAATGAATTGCTGGTCTTGAAAATGCCTGCAAAGGTGATATTTCTATTACCAGGTGAACGAGTACTTATTTTGTTTTTCAAAACTTTTGACGATAAGTCATTAGTATCAAGCTAGAAAGACATAGCATATCTGACAAATGCATGCATGAAATAATCTATAACGCAATAAATAAGTATGCAACTTTAAATACAGCCTTGTACGAAATCTAAATGCAATGAAGAAGTAGTTACGGGGATAAATCCATATAATTTCAACCGACAAAGGATTCGCGTTAGGCATTTGTCAAAAATAAAACTGAGTTATACGTCAATATTGGCGTATTTTTGGTACGAGTAATCTAACGCAGTTTCGGGACTAGTGTCACTTTAGATACTGTAAAATCATTGAAATTAAAATTCGTTGTGACGAAATTTCGTGGTTTTGGTAAAAAGGTCAATTTCGTTGGGACTTGAATTCGTGGATTTTGCTTTTAGGAAATAAAACATGGGTCAAAATTAATGTTCGTTGGGATTAAAGTTCGTGGTTGAGGTGAACCACGAAATCCACGAAATTTAATCCCCTCGAAAATTAATGATTTTACAAAAACGAAAATCTTTGATCGCAAACGCATGCCGCAACTTGTCAAAAGTCAGCATGACAAAATAAAACGTCACGACAACGTCCTGTTTTAATGTATTTATCTGGCCAAACAATATGATAAAAATACCATATTTCGCTGTCTTAGAATGAGAAGGTCGTTATAGGGCTAACGTATATTTGAAATAAACATAATAATGCGCTTCTTATGAGCCTATTTACAGGACAATCGGAACTATTCATGTTGACCAAAGTCCAAACTGAAGTTGAGAAAGCTTGTTTAACCATAAGTAAAGAGTGATTGTCAGACAGTTTTTCTTATTTTCTTAAAATTTTGATTTGGTAGTTACATTCTAAGTCAGCGATATGTACACTTTGATTTTAGACTGAAAGTCAAATACGAAATTTCAATTCGTTTGAGAAATATTCATTTTTATTGTCGGCTACAATACTTTTGTCGCACCAATCAGATGTTTATTTGTTCTTATAAATGTAACATACACATGAATAAAAATAAAATTATAAATTTTCACTTACTATATTTCAAACCACTGAGCAGTAACAAAACAGCGCAGATGATAAAATTTGCTACCACTGTCATGATTTCTCTTACAGAAACCTATGTTCATTCGCGTCTTTTATGTCACCACAACCGAGGGGATATGCAGTCTGTTTGACGAGCGTATAGCTGGTATTTGACTTTGTATATTAGAATCTTTTGTTTCAAAAACAGGCAGCGGACTAATGATAGTCGAACTTTGCTGAACTTCTGATTAAGTTTCCTTTGGATTGGTCCAAATTTTCAAAAAGTTTGTATCGTATAACACACTTCTGGTGACGTGTTTTGTCTGCAGACAAAGTGGGTACATCCGAAAGTAATGGATTAATTAAGTCATTGTTAGTGTTCAGCGCCATTGAAACAATGTAACACAAATGCATTTGTAATATGAAAGTCAAGTTGCATAACAATTCATTCTACAGTTGTATTTATATTGCATATCGACTGTGCCAAACCAAAACCCCATAACTCAATTTTGGCGCGAAATCTTTTTTTGCAGCATCCTCATCTGCTAGACGTCCCGCGCATTTCTGTCAAGACAAAAATGCGCAAAATAGAGTTACGGGGTTTTGGTTGGGCACCGTCGATATATACATGATGCATACTAAGATATCACCGCAAGTCTAACATCAACGATGTCATAATGACATTTTCTTCCACCAACCATACTCCCCCTGACATATTTATCTCTGGGTTTCTTAGTATACCCCTGAATCCATGCAGCCATGTGTTTACCTGACATTTACTCCATGCATGTTTAAATAAAGTCTAAGGGTCATCTATACAGTCCCGCAAATGAGAATCTAACTGTCCCCATAATGATCGTAATGCTTAAAGTTGAGCTACACAGACGGCAGCAACAATACTATGTAATTTGTTCATTGTTATAGGCATTGAATTTGTGCCGCAAATATGCATTGATTTCGCTTCTAAATTGAGTGACATCATTGTTATTTCATCGCATGACATCATATTTATAATTCATGAAAGAAAATCGCTATAATTATAAAATAGGTTATTCTTATCGCGTTATATAAGTATTGAAATTTGAATATTTATATAACGCGATAATAAAAACCAAATCACACAGAATGATTCATGTTAAGCAGAATTGAAATACTTTTCGTATTGAAATCGTTTAAATAATCTATGCATGCATATATTGCATGAACATACTTATTAATATAAACGAACAAACACACCAAGCAAGCAGTACAAAAAATAAATAAACACGTTTGGTGGATTGTATACTAAAATAACACTGACAAATGGTGCACGGATGCTTTTTCCAACTATATGGACGATACAACATTTAACCGCCTTTCTCGTTAGCCTTGGCGCACTATACTTTTTGATTTACCCACATATTTTAATTATTTGCAGTCAAATGACACATCAATTGTTTCTTTAATAAGTGCTTCGTCACCCAGTGTGTTAGTGTCATGTTTCACTTTCGAGTCGTATTTTTGTATAATAACATAGTTAAAAGACCGAGACATGATATGTCTGTCCATTAAATCGAACGTTGCAGTTGAGTGCAATTTTATACCATAATAATAATAGTACTTTTATAATCATAAAAGTAATATTTATTTTTATACGAGAGGTGCACAAATTGAACCTTGCTAGACACTTGATATCATGTTCGTTTAACTTTTCTGTAGCGACTCAATTATAATCCAATTTCTCAACGGTGTCAAATTACAAATTCAATTACTAGTACTATTTTAATTGTTTTTAGGTCAAGAAATCACATTATTTTAATGTTAACTGAACATATTCGAGCTGTTATAGTTTTGCAATATAAGGACATCATCTAATCTGCTGCTTAATATTGAAAAATCTATGCCACGAATTCAGTATACATTGACACCTTGTTTAGCCGTCATTTTCTCTGCATTGTATTTACAAGTGCCAAAGTGTCACGAATAACATTGTTTGTCCCTTTTCTATAATCATATTGTACAAGACCAAAATGAATGCCAAACACACGGACTGTATTCTGTTATCACAGTGGCTTGAAGTCAACACAAACATCTGATTGATGCTGGAATGATCCCCACATCATCAAATGTTGAAGCAATCTTCAATGGTTTAAACATACTGTAGACGTAACATTATGTGTTATGCAAAGTTCATCAGTCCTATTTGATTGGCAAACTACACGTACTTACATTAGAAACTTGGCAAAACTTATCGAATTCTGATTACAGTGAAGTTCCCCTTATAAACCAGTCACAAAGGTGGTCTTAATAGCGAATCGGTATTATTAGCGGACCTTTTGTGTTCTAAATTTAATACTTTGGGACCTTAAACTGGCACAAATCTGCATGATTTCAAAATAATCAAAGTGGTCTTATTAGCGGAACTACTTTACTGTAGTATAATTTATAAGATTATAGCCTGGCAATTATACTAGTAATTGTTCCTTTAAATGTAGATTCGTGTTTCCACCTTGGTGATCCTTATAGTACATGCAGTAGGATAGTATTGTTCCTTCAAATTCCTTCAAATTAAACGTTTGGTTCTTGTTTAACTGAAGAAAGTTGCACAGTCTTGTAGTGCTCAATTTAGCGCCATGTCTAATTCCTTTATATTATACAGGTTTGGCAATGTTATTATCCACTGGAGCTAGTCGTGTTGACTTTCTGTCACAAAAGTGGATATGTTATCTTATAGACCGTGTTGAGAAATGCACATAGCCTTAATAGTTTGTTTCAACTCACATAATTCAAATGAGTTCACGTCGTAGTTATGCCTCATTTCGTCGCATTGACCTTAGGTTGCTGTCCATGGTGTTTTAAACTAGCTAGGTCATGTCGTAGTTATGCCTCATTTGGTCGCAGTAACGTTTGGTTACTGTCCATGGTGTTTTAAACTAGGTCATGTCGTAGTTATGCCTCATTTGATCGCATTAACGTTAGGTTACTGTCCATGGTGTTTTAAACTAGGTCATGTCGTAGTTATGCCTCATTTGGTCGCATTAACGTTTGGTTACTGTCCATGGTGTTTTAAACTATGTCACGTCGAAGTTATGCCTCATGTGGTCGTATTAACGTTAGGTTACTGTCCATGGTATTTTAAACTAGGTCATGTCGAAGTTATGCCTCAATTGGTCGCTTGAGTCACCGTTTTGGCAAATTATATGTTAGTGAAACGAGGTCGTCCAACAGGGGCGACTTGGGGAACTCAGTCTGGTCTTGGCTGCTCTCTTTGGATCACCGTTATTTTGTAATGTCTTTGTAAAATTAGGTCATCCTGCATTTTTGCGGCGGGCTTGGACTTCTAATTTTTAGTTTGGCTTATGTGTGGGCATTGCTTAGTGTAGTTGTGGTGTGATGTTTCTGATTTCTGTGCTTGGCTTGTTGGCTAGGTTGAAAGCTGCCTTCCCTGTCCGATTTCCTCATACATTTTTAAATAAGTTGGTGTCCCGCTACCATGTTCACTTTGTTACAACACATCATGGAAATAAACAGAAACACGTGAACAACACACATAGTAACTTTTGCATAAACTACTTTTTCATGCTTAATTCGCGAATGGCCTTTTCACCACCTGTGTTCTCCTTGATTTGCATTTATTCTAATGTCTGATTCAATAAGATAGACGACCTGTCGGCTCTTCGTGGGCTGACGGTCGGGCTGATGGACATATAGCTCTAAATTGGCTGTCGGTCGGGCTGACGGACATAAAGTTCTAGATTGGCTAACGGTTGGGCTGAAAGATGCCAGTTCTAGATTGACTGGCGATCGGACTGACGGATGCCGGTTCTAGATGGACTGGCGGTCGGGCTGACGGATGCCTATTTTAGATTGACTGGCGATCGGGCTGACGGATGCCGGTTCTAGATAGACTGGCGGTCGGGCTGAAGGATGCCTGTTTTAGATTGACTGGCGATCGGGCTGACGGATGCCAATTTTAGATTGACTGGCGATCGGGCTGACGGATGCCGGTTCTAGATGGACTGGCGGTCGGGCTGATGGATGCCTGTTTTAGATTGACTGGTGATCGGGCTGACGTATGCCGGTTCTAGATGGACTGGCGGTCGGGCTGACGGATGCCTGTTTTAGATTGACTGGCGGTCGGGCTGACGGATGCCTGTTCTAGATTGACTGACGGTCGGGCTGACGGACATATTGTTCTAGATGGACTGGCGGTTTGGCTGACGTATGCCGGTTCTAGATTGACTGACGGTCGGGCTGACGGACATATTGTTCTAGATGGACAGGCGGTCTGGCTAACGTATGCCGGTTCTAGATGGACTGGCGGTCTGGCTGACGTATGCCTGTTCTAGATGGACTGGCGGTCGGGCTAACGTATGCCTGTTCTAGATGTACTGGCGGTCTGGCTAACGTATGCCTGTTCTAGATGTACTGGCGGTCTGGCTAACGTATGCCGGTTCTAGATGGACTGGCGGTCTGGCTGACGTATGCCGGTTCTAGATGGACAGGCGGTCTGGCTAACGTATGCCGGTTCTAGATGTACTGGCGGTCTGGCTGACGTATGCCGGTTCTAGATTGGCTGACGGTCGGGCTGACGGACATATTGTTCTAGATGGACAGGCGGTCTGGCTAACGTATGCCGGTTCTAGATGGACTGGCGGTCTGGCTGACGTATGCCTGTTCTAGATGGACTGGCGGTCGGGCTGACAGATGCCGGTTATAGATTGACTGGCGGTCGGGCTGACGGTATTATTATATTTACCCTCCAGTTTGATGTGCTATCCGTGTAATATGTCCGCATGTGTGCGTCAAGCATCGCTCACTGAGTGTTTCTTTGTGTAGACGCAATGCGGACGACGTATACGGACACGGATCACGGAGACATTGAATGTATCCTACAATATTTTTGGCGGATGCAGACACGCTGATGTGGAATACGGACACGTGTTCATGGAATACCGTCCTTAGGATCCCGAACGTATAAGGTCATTATGACCTCGTAGTTACCAGACTTGCATGCAAATTGCAATTAGAATAATTCGTTTTTGTGTTAAATTCCGCTGTAGTACTTACGTTGCGTGCAATATAATTGTATTTGTAACATTACACCCACTTAGTTTAAATTCACCACATTATAACATAATTTATTATCATTTTTCATAAACATAAAACAAATTTGTTGCAAACGTGGACCAATAGAAATGAAATTTACTAGGAAGTTCAAAAACTTCGACTGCCTTTTCAATAACGATTCGAATATTAAAAGTATCAATTTTATTGTCACACTTACGTTGTTCAACAAGCTGAAGATTTCTCCCCACTCGAAGTAGTGTCGCAAGAGGTGTACATGCTTATACGTTTCTGGAATGGAAATCATGGCAGCGGTCGAACATTTTGTCATCTTCGGTGTGGTATTACAGTTCAGTTGTTTGAAATATAGTAAGTGAAAATGTATTTTGTTTTATTCGTGTAGTTTTATAACATGCACAAGAGAAATAAATAATTTGCGTTTCTAATAACACTATAATAGCGATTATTTTGCTGGCTTGGAATGAGAAGGTCGCAAGTGCCACTTACGACCGTATAAGACTAATGCATATTTGAAATCTGCTTCATAAGGCCTTTTTTCATAAACATCGGAACTTGTCATGTTGAGCAAACAGAAGTTGAAAAAGATTGTTTTACCATACGTAAAGAGTGATATTGTCAGATAGTTCTTCTTGTTTTCACAAAAATTGATTTTGTAGTTACGACCTTCTCATTCTAAGCAAGCGATTTGTTCAGTGTATATCTAGGGCCATAACAATCGCTTTTTATGTCAAGCGTCGTCGTGGCCAAGGTTTTGAAGTCAATTTTCGAAATAAAAAAAACATTCTGAAACAATACATTTCTAGATTTTCATGCACTTGAGGTATTTTGCTCTGGTAAAGTTGTGTTTTATATGAATTTTTAATTTTAAATTAACGCCAATATTAATGCTACTAAGAATGCATTTACTGGCTTGTTTCATGGCTAAACACCAGGGCAGGTATTGTTACTCGGGTGTGTAAATGCAACTATTCTGATCCAAGTGAGGCACTGTTTTTTTAATCTGCTTTGTCTGTTTGAGTGAATAGGAAGCTAGGTTTCAGAAAGCTAGACCTGACGCTAAACATAATTTGGATTCGGTATGGCTTAGTGTTCATAACGTAATTAGAAATACTGCGCAACATTACGAGGGGTGGTCAATGTATTCGAGAACTTTCAATCCAGCAATTATGTTATGTCCGCGAGATTCAAAAACAAATTAACACCATTCTGAGTTAGATATCACCGACCGATTGCGCTAATAAAATCGTTTCATTCATTCACGGTGCGTGACGCTGGTCGTCTTTCAAAGCGACGTCGTTTGAGCAGAAGTTGGAAGAAGAAAAGTTATCGAATATTGATCTTCCCAAGTGTGGAGAAACACGTGATCAAATGAACAACGTTTACACTCAAAACAATTGCAACTTTGTCCGCTAACGGTGAGTCTTTTTTCTTGAATATAACGATCGTACACTTAATACGATTATATTGTACAGCCTAAAGATGATCTCATAAAAATTATGTAGAAAAACTAGGCAATTACCGATGCTAAAGCTCCTTTCGCCGACAATTTACACTCTACCGTCGGCGAAAGGAGGCTATAATGTAACTGAGTTGGTATGATAAAGCTCTTTTCGCCGATATTTCAATGTTTACGGGCGGCGAAAGGAGACAGTCATATAAGGACCATTATATAACTAAGTTGGTATGATAAAGCTCCTTTTGACTATAGTTCGTGGTTTACGGTCGGCAAAACGAGCCTAGAGTGTAACCAAGTTGATATGCTAAAGCTCCTTTCCCAGATATTTTACATTCTTCCGACGGCGAAAAGAGACCCGTATATCTATATAATTAAATTAGTATCATACTCTTAAAGCTCTTTGCACCGATATTACATACACAATGAAGTCAACATTTGGCGAAAGGAGGTTATGACATGACTGAGTGGATTTCGCCGATATTTTAATGTCTACGGTCGACGAAAGGAGGCTTCAAGACAGAGTACACAATTCATTTATTTGGAATTAATATTTGCAACAAATAATAACTGTAATTCCTAAAATATCGAATTTTAATCCTCATTTCGCCTCGTTTCGCTTTCGTATTTTAGTCATATCGCTTTTAAATAACTTACTGGAAATTCGCTTAGCGTCTGACGAGGCAGTGGTGTATCTTACAACCAGTTTCAATATGACATGATCTGAAATTATAGAAATTGCCATAAGTAAAGGGATAAGTCGGCGTTCGTTCGTTCAGTTTGGTTTGTTCGCGACGGTTTTCATGACAAGTTATTGTTTTTCTTAAGTAAAGTAACATACGGTTTCAGATTCATACAAAAACCTTAGAAAACAAATTTAATATATATTGTAACCAAACAGTGGATGACAAAGTCTTCTCATGCTTCAACAAAATAATTTTGTTTGCTTTTAAAATATCGGACAAAGAAGGAAAATGTTAACACCACTATATCGAGTTTTGGACCGCAAATAACAACACCCTTTACCACAGTGACGTCGCGCCACAAGTTGGAGCTCTTTTGCGTAACGTCAAAACGCCGTTAGTTTAGCTAAATATGACGGACATACTTGGCGTACACTTCACATAATAACTAAATCATGAGCGTACTACAACCACAAACACCTAAGTTGTGTAACTATGTGTAAAGAGAGTATACTTGGCATCCTAAGAAATTACAGAACTTAAATCTAGGCAAACTAACTTGTAAATAACATTATTTGCTGTAATTTGCGCATGTGTCCCTATAATCTTTGTACAGTTTAGAATTGCTTGCTATTACCACAATGAACACAAAATGCAACATAAAAATCCCATTTGAATTAAGAACTGTATACAATTATGTAAAAAGGTTTTCAAACCAATCTTTAAAAAAAGCGATTTCAATTTTGCATTGAATTTTCGAAGCTACGGCACAAGCACTCGATATTTTGACGTTACTAAGTACGTAGTTTTGTTGATGGGACATTTCGAGTCGACATTGAAAAATGATAATAACTTCAGAGTATATTGCACGATTTTGATAAACAATATACTATTCAACAGCGTGGAAAAGACGTGTGTTAATCATTTCAGTGACTAATAAATAAATAATGTTTAACAGAAAATTTAACATTCGATCAAATCGAATTTCATGTTGAATTCAGTTTTTAGTTTTAAGCACAGGGTGTGACATTTTATGTCGACAACGAAATTTTGAAATTATTTTTGATATCTTGAATCGAAATGTAAAATGAATACCGTGTTTAATTATATACGAAAAACGCATTTTTATAAGAAATTTCAAAGCGAAATAAACTAAAAATAACCACTGTAGAACAATTGTATAGGTGTAATAACAATTTATGTACCCGTAATTTTGAAATATCTACACAACTGTTTCCGCAACACAGATTCGTAATATTTGACTTTATGTTGACATCACTTTCTTTTACGTTAATGGCATCAACTTTTACAGTTTAACGATCATTTTGCACATAGGATATAAATAAGTTGCGTTTGCTTTTTACTCTGCACACATTGTTTCTCAAGCCTCATGAGCTTGGATGTTACATCTCTACGGCTACAGTGATATTTCACCGTATTCTGGTTATTACAAACCCTGAAACTGTGGGCATTTATAATAAAACTAAAACATATACATTCAGGTAGAGTGTGCTGATTTTCTTCGTTCGATTGATGTATTACACAGTATATTTATTGAAACAAGCGTAATGACAGTTGCACCATTTGGCAAATAAATAACGCGAAAATAAAAATACCTCCAACTTGTGACACGACGTCAGTGCTCATTATGATTTAACCGTAGTGCATTGGTAATTTACAATTATTGTAAACACTTCTTAATACAATATTTTGCACAATATAATAGTTTAATTCGATTGCACTATGCAAATAACAAAATATCTATGCTCATATTCTGCTCATAAATAATTTGAACGCATATTGGGAAATTTATATAATATAATAAGCAGATAGCATTACGGAAGATATGATATTACGGAAGAGAAAATACTTTAATTGCGTCATTACCTTGTAACTGATGTGTCAAATATAATGTAATTGCGCGAACCCATTATAATATTTATTTCTATCTGACTTATATAAACACCAGTGTGGGGAATCACGTGATTAAATGATTTGAAATTAATAACGTTCGCACTCAAAACATTGGCGTTTTCGTCCGCTAACGGTGACATTGTTCTTGATTATAGCGATCGTGCATATTATATGACTATATTACATATATACATATATATATACAGCCTAAAACATCTCCCTTACATGTAGGAACACTAGACGATTTCCAATTTTGCTCTATGTTAAGCTGTTGTTAACTGATGCTCGACCAAATTATTACACTCGGTTGAAAACTGCATTTGGTCGAGCATCAATAAAACAGCTAAAGGTCGAGCGAAATCAGTAGTTGCCGGGTATTCTTACATATACGGGAGTTATTTTTGGCTATATATTATAACCATATTAAATGCACGCTCGTTATAATCAAGAAAAAAACTCACCGTTAGCAGACGAAATCGCAATCGTTTTGAGTGCGAACGTTATTCATTTGATCACGTGATTCTTCACACTGAATACAATCACTCGTATATATAATAACCAAAGAATGTGAACATTTTATACCTATTCCTTAATGAACTAGAATAGACCTACTCCGGATCTCCACTAATCTGTAGGTACAAATAAAGTTTTACCGTTATAATCCTTTTGAGGCTTGAATATTCATATCTGGACAATAGAGTGGGGGTCAGTTGTATTTGCATATGAATACAAAACCAGTCTAACTAGGCCAGATTTGTTTGTACCTACATGTAAATTAAGGGGAAAACCACCCTGCACAGAGTTCCGGATATCAACTATTGAAATCTAGCATTCGTAATATTGTTTGAAATTACTGTATTATTTATAAATAAGATCGATGCTCGACATTGATAAGTAATGATTGGGTTGGGCGGTGGCCGAGTGGGTAGCGTAAACGACTACGACTCGAACCAATCTGGAAGCCCCTTGTTCGAATATCGAACGGGGTATTGATCCTTTCTTAACCTATTTCATTGTTTCCCACCAAACTATAGATGAATTAGGACTATATTACTATATTATGCACAGCACACCTAAGATTGCCTTCAGAAATAGCTGTAAACATCAATATAACAAACAAGGTGAATTAAGCTTTCATTTCAATGGTCAGTCTTCAGCGTGACAAGGAAAACATGCCCCAAATTGAATTAAAAATCGAATATAGAAATATTTTTATGCTGTAGACGCCTTTGTGACAACATATATTTAGCAACGAACGTGTTTGTTGATACTCTTTATGAACTTTGAAAAACATAACATAACGTAAGTTTATTTGGAATAATACATAATATATGAATACTCGTACATAGCCAGAACATTACAATAATAGCAATAATGAGAAGAATGTTACGTATTTACAAAGTTTTCAAAGTTTAAAGTTTCAAAAACTTTATTGAATAAACGTTTTGCGAAATGTATGTGTATTGAACAAATAATCTTAATTAATTTCTATTTAGAGTAACATAGTAAATGTATTTAGCAATTTGTAAAATTGTACCGTAATTGAGGTTGTGGACATGAGACATGTAAATTTTTGTATGGTAGGCCAGCTTGAATAATGCGTTTTGAAATATATGGTTCTAAGATTCCTATGTTTTGGACAACTATTAAGAAATGATATTTACTTTCAACAACATTCATGTTACATTGTAAACATATTCTATCATGATGTTCTTAATTAAAATATCTTCCAGTTTCCATAGCAAGATCGTGGCAAGTTTATCTAAATTCTGTACTTCTTTTGTTTTATGTAAGATAGGTATTTTTCAATATCAAAAGTATGTTTATAGAGACTATACGATGCTTGTTTGCTAGAATTATTGATACTGTATACCGTGTTTGTTTGTACATAATGTAAATGTCCAATATCCGTTGTTTATTATATCCCTATTTTATGTCAATTATATGTTGATTGTTCCAAATATCAAGCATACGTATATTACTTAGTAGTAATATGTAAAGCCCAGTTCATATCGTTGTAAGTGTAGCCATTGTCTGTGTCATTTGCTAAGACTTCGTATACTAGTACTTTAATTAGAAGAGGATTATTTTATTTACGATTTTGTATCGAATATTAAATTATGATTAAGTGTCTATATATTTTAACGGAATTCGGCCCAGTTCTCCGTATAGCCCGTCTAGGTTTGTAGTTTTCTTTACTGAAAAGAGTTTCCTAAGAAATTTACAATGTACTAGTTCTATATCTTTACTATCATGATGTCCCCAAACAACAGCATTATAATTAAGAATTGAGCCAACCATGCTATCAAACAGACGACATTTGTCATTGGGTAGAAGTTGCATTTGGTTACATACTATCAAAAGGTTATGTCCCGCAAATGCTGAATGTTGGGCTAGTCTTTTTTGCGTTCTGTTCCATGAACCATTTTTAAAGAAATATGTTCCCAGATATTTGAAAGATAAAACTGTTTCTAATGGTGTGTTGTATATCTTGAATATGTGATTTGTAGTTCTGCCTTTTTAAAAAATCATTACTTTTGTTTTAGTAACATTTATTTTTAAACCTCAAGAGTTACAAGATAATTCGAGACCATTCAACATTGACCGTAGTGCAATTGGGCTTTGAGCAAATGGCACAGCATCGTCTGCGAACATGAGTATGAATATTTTGATTTCATCAACGGAGAAAATGCCTTCTATGTCTGAGTTTATGTTATTAAGAATATTTGATGTGAAATATTCAGAGCGTTGACTTTTGTACTGAACGCAAGATTTAACAGTACGATACATAGCGTGTAGTGCTCTTACAATCTTACAGCTTACATGTTGACTGAGAAGTTTTTGCCATAAATAGATTTGATCTATTTTGTCAAAACATTTCTCGTAATCTATGAATGCACGGTATAGTTTCTTTTTTTAGTTGTGTGTTTGCGATTTTATTGAATGAAGAAGAAAAATGCAGTTTGTCGAAGATTTACCTTTTTGAAATCCAAATTGGTTATTTATTATATTTTCGTTATCGATTGACCATTGTGTTATCCTGTTTAACAATACTTGTGAGTATATATTTGCGATAATATTGATGAGGGTTATTCCTCTATAGTTTTTAGGGTCATCAATATCGCCATTTTTAAATATTGGCACAATTATGCCTTCACCCCTATATATTGAATATTCACCGCTTGAATAAAGACGATTGAACAAGTGCAGTAAGAACGTATTCGTGATTGGGATTGAATGTTTGAACATTTCGGCAGTTAGGTTATCTAGCCCACTGCATGTATTGTTATTTTATGATTATACCGCCTTTCTAATTTCTTGCATAGTTATGTCCCCGTCTTAATTTTCATTGTACATCGTATTGTGGTTATCTGTGTTATTTGGTGGCGCAATATCAGGTTTACTACCGTATAACCCCTTGATGTGATCAAGTTGATCAATTTTAATATTTTTGGCCTGCGTTGTTTTTAATATTGTGTTTTAACTTGTTTCCAAAACTCTTTTGGTTTTGCTCAAGCAAGTTGGTTTAGTCTCATTTTTCTATATATTTAAACTTATTGTTCTCTTTATAGTTCTCTTTTTTATATGTTGATTTTGCGCTCATGTTATGAATGTGCTTCTATCATCGTTTGTACGCGTTCTTAGAAATTTATTTCTGGTTTGGTTAAATTGTTAACGTGCATTATAACACTCCGTATTAAATCATTCGTTTTTCTTTTTAAAGTTTTTATTTATTGTTTTGCTTTGTCGAAGTTTACCAAATATGCTAAGCGCTTTGTCTTCCATAAATGTTGCAAAGTTCGATACCGTATTATTTCAATCTATATCAATGTTTTGAATGCCCGTGTTTAACAATTTAAACATATTTTGATTATATTTTGATAAGTTCATATATTTATTTATTTTGGTTTCATCCCATTTTATATACATGTCGTTGGAAATGTTATTATCTTCCACGGTAATGAGATTTTTTGTCTGCATTAGTACGCTTAAACCACAGTGATCTGAAAAATCTCGTTAATATATATGTACTGCTGGGGTTCCAATAAGAAATAATCGACGGTGCTGATCCATTATGAGAATGAAAAGTATATTCGCCATTATAATCATTTTTAACCGACCGTTATAGGTCGATTCCGAGCATTGAGCTATGACTGCACTTTTCAAGTTTAATCAATTCGCCGATAAACTTTTAATCGATAAATTACACACAGTTGTAAGTAACATCTCTTTAAATAATGACTATTGAATACATCACTGGTTACCCGCCCATATAGACTCGTCTGCAAGTTCATAGCTCAGGGTTCAAAATTGAACTTATACCTACCGTAAGCGAAGTTCTTATGCAAAGATCAATAAGTCGGCGACCATATGCGTCTATTACTTGGTCACGATTGACACGTGTATTTATGATGATACATGTATAAGAGTTTGGAAATGAAATTTCTTCATTGTCTAATAGTTATCGAAATCTAACATATAATTAAGATTTGAAGTACGTGAATTAAGATCAAGTAAAGTAACTCGTAGAGTAACATACCGTCTATCAAAATATGTGAATACTTATTGTTTGCAAAAAATATACTTGTGACATAAATCGTACATAAAATTACACTCTAAACGTACTCCAGCCCTCCTATATGACTTTGTCAATTATATGTAAAGACTTTGAAACAAACGTTTTTACATTAAGATTCATTTTTTTGCGAAGAATGTGTGTTGACATATTTTGATATGATAAGGTTTGAACTTTTTTACCCAAAGTTGCCAAATGTTTGCCCCCCTCCCCAATGTTGAAGACTCTCCTACGCCCATTAAATCAGGGTAAGTGTAACACCACACGTAGCTAACTAGGTTGCATTAAAGTGACAAGTCCGTTTTTAAAACACACCAACTTTATTTACAAGCATGAATAAACAGCTTAACAATCTTAAACATCTTGGCTCGGATCTAACGCTCCCTGCGCTCGCTTCTCCTCTCTCTCTCCTTCTCTCTCCGGGCTCATTCGGGGTGCATATTCGGAACTAATGTATAATTTGGTGTATGAAATATATTATTTTGTATATGATGTCAATATATAGTCAATAGTTTTCCAAAATCTCGTATACCAAACGATGGTAACCTCCAGTTCGTGCCGTGCAGTTTCTATAACCAAGTACGTCGGGAACCAGACTAAGTATAAACAAACGTGACGTCACTGTGAAGTTATCTGAAACCGACGGAATAGTCAAGTTAGGGTACGACTAGAGTGACGCAGAGGTAGAATCCACTATAATGGTGAACAATCAATTATAAAGGCTGATACAAACATGTACAGAGTAATTTAAATTTTAACTAATCGGTTCATGCAATGGTTGTAATCTTTTGAGTACACAGTAAACGGCTGCGTCACTGTCAAAATATCCTAACTGGACTGTATGTAATGGTATATATTGTGTCTAAACTAATGTTATGTTATATACGAGGTTTCTTCAAAAGGTTCGTTGATTAGTCGTTTTAATATCCACCGGTTGAGTATAAGTTAACCTATCATATATTATTAAATCCGTATTAAACATTACAAATACTGAATTAATACAAAACGATTTCAATTTACATAGTTGTGTATAAGAACTCATTATTGCATAGGCAACAACGACATCAATATTAGACTAAGTACGGGTAAAATGAAAGTGATCAACACTCAATTTGAAGTACATACGTGGCTACATCTCACACGGTGGCCATACCACGCGACCAAATGCTATGTAAGTGAGCCAATTATGGACGAAAAATCCCTTGACTCGGGTAACATTTGTCCTGTTTATTTTCTTATTACAGGATGGATTTTTATAAAACGAAGACGAGGTCCGTCTCCTTAGCGAGCTACGCATCGTGCAGTATCGAATGCATGCGACTTTCCCTTTAATTTCGTCATGAAGTGCAACCGCGCATTTCGAAAAGTGTAAACGCAGTGCTTTGTTGGGGAACCAAACACAAAAACATGCCAAAATATATAGTTGATTGTCATTTCTGGTCATTATGTGGAGAAAATATTTTGCGATGTAACGTTAATAGATGTATAGGACTGGAGCGAAAACTGTTTCGTCAACATATGCATGTATTTTTGTGCCTTGTTTTTAAAACATAAAAAATGCTATGTTGAAGTGCCTCTTCAGAAATGCTTTGTTGGGGAGCCATTTTTCATGTTTCGTTCATTCTCGATCAAATCCATCCTGTAATAAGAAAATCAACAGGAAAAATGTTACCTGGGTCGAGGGATCTTTCGTCCATAATTGGCTCACTAACATAGCGTTTGGTCACGTGGTATGTGTATGTCACAGATAATATCAGTTAAAATTACTCTCGAGGTGGGTACTTTCAAGGCACGTAATACTAATTATGGACGTTATACACAACAAGCGAATATGAGAGGTGCCCCACTTATATTTGAACAGTGCTGAATGTCCGATATCTTCCATCAAACCCGATATAAATGAAATATCTCTTTTGCACAGTGAGAAGTAATGTGTCACGCATCATATACAATAACTGTTTTGGAAATTTACAATATGGTTCCAACCGAAATTGTTAATTCTGAAGAGGATGTTGCTTTTGGCTTTTGAAGGCCAAACACTCACAACGAATCGACAAGAAGAAGTTTAAGAAACATTGGTGAACCGTTTTCGTGAAGATAATCAGTACTGATCGTCACTAGAAGGGTGGATTTTGTCATATTGCGCCCATAAATGAAATAACACAAAATATTAAAAATGCCAAAACGTGACTATTTGTTTGATAATCTTACTCATTAGGGCACTGTTTTATCAAAGCATTTACGCTAGCGTAAACCTAAGATTTCCTACAATATTGCGTACGTCGATAATATTTGCGTTAAAGCGTTTTACAAAAATATTTTAGTTCACATTCTGTCGTAAGTTTTAGCTTATTTCTACGCCAAGGCAGGGCAACCCTAAATGTCAAATATGAACGTAAGTGAAGAGTTTTTAACACGCACTGATGATTTTTGACCGTCGCATGTAATTTTAGACCGTCGTTCGTTGTTTTAGACCGTCGCTTGTTGTTTTAGGCCGTGATTAATCATCAAATCTTAACGTATATTTATTTATTCTGGTACTCGTTATATTTGTTATATTGGTTATAATGTGTCCCGAGTTACGTTCAATCTTCAATATTTTTGCGTAAATGTATGCAAGTACTTACGATCGAAACACACTTACGAGTTTGCATAAGGTAGATATCTTTGCTTAATTTACGCGACATTTACGCATTGTTAGTAAAACAGTGCCTATGTGTATGATGACAAGGACCAACAAAATAATAAAATGTGGCTTTCAACTAAGGTAGGAGTATCCATTGTAACTACCAAAACATACATTTCGCAAATATTATATGCCAAACTCCGAAAATATCGGTGTTAACAAGCGCAAAACAACACAAAAATTAAAGGGAGACAATCGTCTTTCACCACCACGTTTTATCGATAACGTAGTCACCTCTGATAAGACAATACATTACCATAGAGATAGTTACGGTACACGACCAGACTGCTATATGAGAAATAACTACGACCCCACCAAGAAGTTGACATTCGTTAAGCTACATGGGTTAGCAGCCTGTTTCATTATATGTGCTGATGTTTGTTATACATAATCAAATAGAACTAATATTTATTCTGCAAACGGACAAATCAGCGCATGATAGTATGCCATTTATGTTGAAATTATCTTTACTCAGAGCAGTTTGGGTGAACGTCAGTGCAAATTTGAAACTTATAATACAAATGATACATTTGATAAGCAAGACGCATAAACGAATCCCTTGAAGATATATATCGTCGTTTTCTGTACACATGTCACCACTGTACTTGTAAAGATGACTTATTGTTTAATCTTTTAGATAAGGCATGCATTGGTCCAACAACCATCGGCCAATTAGATGATCTTTCAATACGAAGCCCTAACCACAGCAGTACCTATTTAGTTGACGGTCGGGGACCTTTTTTGAGTGATGATGGACTCGAAGAAGGATGGTTTGGTTCTACTGAAAGTGGCTGGCAATATGTTATGACAGACGAAGAAACAATGCCGACTATTGGAACATGCAGCACATATTGGCCAATATATTTACAAGGTAGGGACATGTAGTTATAAAGAAATGACATTAAGTTGTTTAATTTGCCGATTTTACCGTTTGTGTATATATAAAGTGCAAGTTCATTTGTAGACTTGGGCAACTCGAATGGCTTGAACTATAGATGTAGTAATTGCCGCTTAAACCGATATTTATGTTTCACATTTCAAGACGTTGATGAATTTGTTGAGATATATACCAATGAACTTTATCACTTATTGAAAAGTCTGCTCCCCTAAAATCCATAATCATACTTTTAAGACCACCTTGTCTAAAGTACACAGCAGGCAACAAACATATGATTCGACCATGTCAAATGGCAATAGATAATGAAATACAAAACAACTAATGGAACATTTGCAGTTATACCACTTTTGCTCATATTTAAAGTCAAGTAATCAACTTTGTGCCACCGTTTCAATGTTTATCATTTCTTTGTACGAATTTAAGACTCCCATTGGATTTTGTGGTGTTAGTTAAGCTCTGCCACTATAATTTGTTATGCCACCCAATACTATTACCTAACGGTCTCGCGAGATACTGCATTACACAAGCAACTCTAGGCAATACGGCCCGACGTATTAACACTCTGCAGTGATATTCCGTATATACTTAGTTTGATAACATTTGCTTTTATGTTTAATTACAGGGACTCATCCAAACGTGGAAGGGTTGTTGCCTTTTGGTGACCCTGTTAATGCCACAGCGTGTATCAGAGTTGATGGTTTCCCGTGTGGATATAGTGCCGATATTCAGATACGGAAATGTGGAAATGTGCTGCAATATTTCCTGCATACTACACCGCAATACTCAGCTTACTGCTTTTGTAAGATATACACTTTTTTGTACTTTATAATAATAATACACACCTATATCATAAAAAGTACAATTTTAATGGTTAATCAAATGAACAGCATTATTTATTCGTCATAAGATACTTCTTATACTTCTGTTTAAAGGTTAATAATGAATTCAAATTTCGAATGGAAAGAGTTATGTTGTTCCATAATTCCATTGCTATATAAGAGAAGTTTTTTTACAATAGTAAGTGTTTATCTATGCATGTGAAATATAAGTCAAAGTCAAAAAGTCCTTGAATAATTTGGACCCTGTGTTTATTAAATATAATTGCATGTTTGTATCAACCTGTCTTTCATTCTATATTGACTATACATTGCTTTGAGCTGAATATCAGTAAATATATCCCACTTTTCTGTTTATCTGCCGATAATTTCTCAGATATTATGTTATGTTAAGCAAATGACATAATTATTATCTATTACAACGATTGACGACTTTACTTAAATTCTTTTGACGAATCATGATACAGAAGTTTATTTGAATTGACTTAACTACTGAATTAACACCTTACAGTTAACAGTAAACTTTATAGACCTTACAATTGCTTCATATGCCAGGACATAAATACGCCAACAACTTGTTTGTATTACAGCCAAGTACAAGTACGATGCCCTTTTTTGCGATGACGAACCTGCAGATTCAGCTTATGCTGATTTTGGTGAAGTTACTGTATTACCGGAACTCTACCATATTGATAACGATATTGGAGCAATCGTAAACCATCAGCCATACTTTTTGATGCGATGTCGTTTCAACACCAAGCCGGAATTGACGTATGTTGTTGATTGGTAAGTGGCGCCTTTTGGTGACGAAATGTTTTACTGAAAGCACAGGCCTGAGGAATTATATCACATAAAACTACAGATTTTGACATTCCCAATTTTCACTGATTAATTCCTTTTCACGAATGAGTGAAAATTGTGAATGTCAAAATCTGTTTTTATGATATAATTGCTCAGGCCTGTACTAAAGGCTATGTTATGCCCCTTCGAAAACGAGGATTTATTTTGGTTTGCTGTTGTCGGTCTTTCTGTCGATATAATAACTATTCGTTTTCCAATCATTGACTTTTCAAGACATTGGTAAACATTCTCAAACTTTATTTTTGTATGGGTCTTGTCATGTTGCTTATGACGTCATTTATTTATGACGTCATTGATTTATGACGTCATTAATCAATATATGAGCTCTATGTGTAAATTGAGTTTTAACACTATGCACTACACTGGATTGCACTAATTGAAAAACATTTTTGACGCGGACAACAACGCTTTAGACAAGGAACTTTTCTGGTGCCGTTTGACTAATTATAGATCTGCATTATAATATTTTCGATATAGTCCAGGCGCCAGGTTTCAAAAAGGCCTTAAAATGGATTTTTATTTACCCCATCTGGTAGAAAAAGTCCATTGGTATTTTCGAATAAAACATACATTCAGGCTTCAGAAAAAGGTGGATGCCAGATCTGAAAGTGGTGCAGATTTTTTACAGGGGCAACAACTCTTGCTTCCGAGCTAATTTACGAATACACATGACATTCTTAATTCTGGTGTGAATTTTTTGTTTATGTATATATTGCCATATATGTGGGCGGATATTATTCAATTAATGTTATGCATCAAATGGACATACATACCTGACCAGTTTGATGTCAAAGTCAAGGTCATTTCAAGGTCAAAGAGAGAAAAATAGCTAAAAATTGACTTTTCACCTCAGTTCTTTCTTCGTATAGCATATTTTTGGAATCAAATTTCGTTATTTAAATGATAGACGTGTTGGTAAGTGCATATTCTTTCATTATAAGCCATTTGCTTAATGAAAATAGTAATGTCTTTGTCAAAATGGCCATTTAATACATATGCATGCTGGCCGAGAAGGCATTCTTTCGGTCACCCCTGGTATTCTATTTACTAATATTATTAAATTGTTCATGTATATATTGCTACATATTTGCATGTATATTATTCATTTGATTATGTACATCAAAGGGACAAATATAATTGACCTTTCTTGGGTCAAGGTCAAGGTCAGTTCACGGTCAAATCTAGAAAAAAGCAAAAAATGGACATTTCCATTCTGTGTTTCTTCGTATAGCATTTGATATGAATGCAAGTTGCTTATTAAAATGATAGCTGTGTTGGTTAGTCATATTCGTTCATCATAACCCATTTGTTCAATAAACAATTGTGTTTTTTTGTGCAAATAGCTATTTTGCATATGACAGCTTACAAAAACCTTGTACGACAACCCCTGACATTCTATGATATAATGTGATGTATGTGTTTGTGTATGTAGTGAGACATACATGTATATTCAGGGATGCTACCAGTATTCATTGATTATGAACATCAAATGTACAATCATCTTAAATAAGTTTGTGGTCAAGGTCATTTCAAGGTCAAATTTAGAAGAATAGCTTCAAAAATGATATTTTTTGTGTCAGATCTGTAGTTCTTTTTCGCATGTATGTTTTAGTGTTATTGGATATATGTATGAACATTGTAATATCAATATCGTATTGAAAGTTGTTTAAAATACCGACCAGTACAAGGTCAGTATCAATGTCCTTTCAGGGTAAAACTGTGTTTTGTAATGATCCAGTAAAAATTTATGTGTTTGCTCATTTGTTCTTTTTACAAGCAATACGGAAGATTTTGTACATGTGTTTACTTGTAGACGTAATAATTTGGCTGGGTGTGTAATAATGTATTGAAATCCATTCTATTAGCTGCGAGTGTTATAAGTTAAGTTACCAATTTTATAGGGTTCTTTTCAGCCGTTAGGCCGCTTAAGCACTCTTTGACATTTCAACTTTCCCTTTGGCTACCTATGGAAACCTACACTCGTGTCTCCCTGTGAAGACTATTTCTCTCCTGTGGTTTGGCAGCCAACATCGATCTGCGCCCATGAATAGACACTGCCCTCACAGGTACCATTTAACACCATGGTGGAGTTGAGCATGTGGAGTTGAGCATGTGGGTCTTGCTCAGATAGATTAACCAGTGGTCCAGAGGGGGGTCGAACCCGGGACCTCTCGATCCCAAAGCGCGCCCTACCTCTAGGCAACCGCTCCACACATTATGAAAATCTTTAATGAGAAAGTATGCTTAAAACACACGTTAATATGTGTGTTGGCCTGTCGGTAGATGAAACGGTTTCCGAGTAAACGCCTTCCCAATGATTGATCCTACTATCCTTAGTCTTTTGGTAAGTTGGTTGGTATTAAACAGCAGATAGCAATGATCCTGATATCAGCATGTCAGGACCACTATTGTCTTTAAATGAATGAACACACCAAGTGGTTTCCGACCAATATATCCAAAACGATTGGACTTTGGATATTAAGTAGAGTTTGGTCACCATCATTAGATGCCCCATTGATTACGAATTTGTTTGTACCAAGAATAAGGAATGTAATGGATGTACCATATATGTTAGTCAACCTATATGGACTAGGATAAGTAAACTGCATGGGAGTGAGAACCCCTTTAAGTCGGATATGGATGTGGCGGTACTTGATTGTGGTGTATATTCGATGGAGCATTGGCTGACCGATCTGGCAGATGGTAATGCTTACCTCCTAGGATAAGGATAGCTGCACAAAGTAGCGATTGGTAACCCGCAATGGCCAAGTCTATAATGGTTTACTTGGTGGTGAGCTTTGAATAACTGTACAATACAGTAGTGATTACCAAATGTGGTATGAGGTAGCTGTACGCTGTGATAGTGGGTACACTCATAGGCCATACTAGTAGGGCTTGTATTTTGCAGTGAAGCATATCAGATAACGCCAGATATGACTGTACTAGTTGAGTATCCATTTGGAACTCAATAAAATAATTTGAAATCCAGAATAGCTAAACCAATGATAGATACTCGTATGTATCCCACTAAGTGAAGTTTGCTCTGTGAAAGGAGAACGATCACATTTGGTAAATAGGCAAAGAAACTGTTAAAGTACTATTTGGATTTGGACACCCTGAATGTCCCAGGATGTTTTGTGTGTTAAGTATCATACAGTATCAAATGATAGCTGGCTCAAGACCTGATGATGTGTGACATTGGATAGCTATACATGTACTTGGCAATGAGGAGTACCGCATATAGTATAACCTGAAAATGGCAGTACACCGCGGGGTGGACCAACCCTTATAGCCTGGTATGGACATGCAATGTTGTGGTATCTATTCCTAAGGGTCGGGGGCATCTGTATCCTGTAGCCATGTCTATCTATTAGGAATTGGAAGGGTTCTACTTTGTATCAATGGGTATCCTGTAGAACCAGGTATGGCTGAATTATGTGGTGGTGCGTACAGCGTATGATGCCATAAGGCTTCTAAAATATTATGTCGTAGTGGATACATGTACGCTATTAGGCCTGAGATGGTTATACATAGTGCTGTTACTACTTCGTCTGGGGTGCCTTTATTCCGTTGTGTGAAATGCACGTATCTGTGGCATTATTTACTTATTGCCGTGCTAAATCACTTTGGTCATTGCAGTGGTGACTACACTATAGGAGTTATGTTGTACTAGTATTTTCCATAGGACCAGGACTGTCTGCCCGTAATGGTTATGAGTACCACATCAAAATCTAGTGTGGTTCAAAACACTGCCAGTTACAGCTTTCACAGGATCTATGACGTACACATTACTACTAAGTACGGGTATCAGATGTCTATGTTGGTACATACCACTGTAAGGAATATACATATCATTACCAATTTAGTACTAGCTACCACAAATGAAATATCTCATCACAGACCGTAATGATACTCAATAGCACCATAGATTATAGCTATACAGGCATCGAATGCTAAGTTATGTGTTATGCACAAGTCAATATTTTGACTAGGAGTCGATGATGCTCATCATGATGTTATTCAGTCATATCATGCCTGATATTTAACTACCGCTGGATACACCTGTCATAGGCCGTACGTATTGCTGTATAATGTGTTGGAGGTACGCCATACTGTCCTTGTGAATGTGAACAACGGTTATTGTGCCCTAGAGAGTTACAAAAAGTAACTCATAATGGGTCTCCAAAGAGACTGGAAATCCTGATGGATTTAATGATATGCATATACATGAGAACACTTCCAAGCAGTGGCCCTGTGAAACAACGGCATATATGAATAGTCCGAGACTGGCATAAAAACAGACAGGCATAGTGATTTTGAAAGCATTTATAAGTTATCTTGCATACTTGCTTGAACTTAAACATAATTAATGGTCGTTTAGGCAATATTGTGTACAGTCCATTTAATAAAAAAATGAGACAAATCAAATTTGCAGTTTCCTAATAAAGTTGAATTCAAGCATACGTGAGAATTACAAATACAGAGTGGACAAATCAATTTTTACCTATTTTCTCACTTCGATCCTGAAACGACTTTAATGCCAAAGTGGTTTAGATGCTTGTCCATTTGATGTCCATAATATAATGAATAGTATTCGTAAACATATGACTCATATCATAAATAAACACATAAATCACATTAGATCATAGAATCCCAGGGGCTGTCGTAAAAGTTTTCGTAAACTGTCGCATGCACAAAATGGATATTTGAACAATGAAAATGAACATTTTCATTAAGCAAATGAGTTATAATGAAGGTATATGAACTAATTAACACATCTATCATTTAGATAAGCAAATTAAATTCATATCATATGATATACGAAAAAAACGAGTGGAAATGTCCATTTTTGCTATTTTTCTCGATTTGACCTTGAACTGACCTTGACCCCAGAAGGTCAATTTTGTTTGTCCATTTGATGTCCATAATCAAATGAATAATATCCGTGCAAATGTGTAGTAATATATACATGAACAATTTTATCATATTAGAACATAAAATGCCAGGGGTGGTCGAAAGAATGCCTTTTCGGCCAGCATGCATATGTATGCAATGGCTATTTTGACAAAGAAATGATTGTTTCTTTAAACAAATGGCTTATAATGAAAGAATATGAACTAACCAACACAGCTATCATTTTAATAAGCAGCTTACATTCATATCAAATGCTATACGAAGACAAACAGAGTGGAAATGTTCATTTTTTGCTTTTTTCTCGATTTGACCTCGAACTGACCTTGACCTTGACCCAAAAGAGGTCAATTATGTTTGTCCATTTAATGTCCATAATCAAATGAATAATATCCATGCAAATATGTAGCAATATATACATGAACAATTTTATCATATTAGAACATAAAATGCCAGGGGTGGTCGAAAGAATGCCTTTTCGGCCAGCATGCATATGTATGCAATGGCTATTTTGACAAAGAAATGATTATTTTCATGAAACAAATGGCTTATAATGAAAGAATATGTACTTACCAACACGACTATCGTTTAAATAACGAAATTTGATTCCAAACATAAGCTATATGAGGAAAGAACTGAGGTGAAATATAAATTTTTAGCTATTTTTCTCACTTTGACCTTGAAATGACCTTGACCTTGACCTCAAACTGGTCCGTTTTGTATGTCCATTTGATGCATAACATTAATTGAATAATATCCACCCCCATATATGGCAATATATACATAAGCAAACAATTCACACCAGAATTAAGAATGTCATGTGTATTCGTAAATTAGCTCGGAAGCAAGAGTTGTTGCCCCTGTTAAAAAAATCTGCACCACTTTCAGATCTGGCATCCACCTTTTTCTGAAGCCTGAATGTATGTATTATTTGAAAATACCAATGGACTTTTTCTACCAGATGGTTTCTTGCACCGGCTCCTAGACTAGTCCAGGAGCCAGGTTTCAAAAAGGCCTTAAAATGGATTTTTATTTACCCCATCTGGTAGAAAAAGTCCATTGGTATTTTCGAATAAAACATACATTCAGGCTTCAGAAAAAGGTGGATGCCAGATCTGAAAGTGGTGCAGATTTTTTTAACAGGGGCAACAACTCTTGCTTCCGAGCTAATTTACGAATACACATGGCATTCTTAATTCTGGTGTGAATATTTTGTTTATGTATATATTGCCATATATGTGGGTGGATATTATTAAATTAATGTTATGCATCAAATGGACATACATACCTGACCAGTTTGATGTCAAGGTCAATGTCATTTCAAGGTCAAAGTGAGAAAAATAGCTAAAGATTGATATTTCACCTCAGTTTTTTCTTCGTATAGCATATGTTTGGAATCAAATTTCGTTATTTAAATGATAGACGTGTTGGTAAGTGCATATTCTTTCATTATAAGCCATTTGTATAATGAAAATAGTCATTTCTTTGTCAAAATGGCCATTTAATACATATGCATGCTGGCCGAGAAGGCATTCTTTCGGTCACCCCTGGTATTCTATTTACTAATATTATTAAATTGTTCATGTATATATTGCTACATATTTGCATGGATATTATTCATTTGATTATGTACATCAAAGAGACAAATATAATTGACCTTTCTTGGGTCAAGGTCAAGGTCAGTTCAAGGTCAAATCGAGAAAAAAAAGCAAAAAATGGGCATATCCATTCTGTGTTTCTTCGTTTAGCATTTGATATGAATGTAAGTTGCTTATTAAAATGATAGCTGTGTTAATTAGTCATATTTGTTCATCATAAGCCATTTGTTCAATAAACAATGTGTTTTTTTTGTGTGCAAATAGCTATTTTGCATATGACAGCTTACGAAAACCTTGCACGACAACCCCTGACATTCTATGATATAATGTGATGTATGTGTTTGTGTATGTAGTGAGACATACATGTATATTCAGGGATGCTACCAGTATCCATTGATAATGAACATCAAATGTACCATCATCTTAAATAAGTTTGTGGTCAAGGTCATTTCAAGGTCAAATTTAGAAGAATAGCTTCAAAAATGAAATTTTTTGTCTCAGATCTGTAGTTCTTTTTCGCATGTATGTTTTAGTGTTATGTATGAACATTGTAATATCAATATCGTATTGAAAGTTGTTTAAATTACTGACCATTACAAGGTCAGTATCAATGTCCTTTCAAGGTAAACTGTGTTTTGTAATGATCCAGTAAAAAGTTATGTGTTTGCTCATTTGTTCTTTTTACAAGCAATACGGAAGATTTTGTACATGTGTTTACTTGTAGACGTAATAATTTGGCTGGGTGTGTAATAATGTATTGAAATCCATTCTATTAGCTGCGAGTGTTATAAGTTAAGTTACCAATTTTCTAAGGCTCTTTTCAGCTGTTAGGCCGCTAAAGCACCCTTTGACATTTCAACTTTCCCTTGGGCTACCTATGGAAACCTACACTCGTGTCTCCCTGGGAAGACTATTTCTCTCCTGTGGTTTGGCAGCCAACATCAATCTGCGCCCATGAATAGACTCTGCCCTCACAGGTACCATTTTACACCATGGTGGAGTTGAGCATGTAGGTCTTGCTCAGATAGATTAACCAGTGGTCCAGAGGGGGATCGAACCCGGGACCTCTCGATCCCGAAGCGCGCGCCCTACCTCTAGGCAACCGCTCAACACATTATGAAAATCTTTAATGAGAAAGTATGCTTAAAACACACGTTAATCTGTGTGTCGGCCTGTCGGTAGATGAAACGGTTTCCGAGTAAACACCTTCCCAATGATTGATCCTACTATCCTTAGTCTTTCGGTAAGTTGGTTGGTATTGAAGAGCAGATAGCAATGATCCTGATACATGTATCAGCATGTCAGGACCACTATTGTCTTTAAATGAATGAACACACCAAGTGGTTTCCGACCTATAAATCCAAAACGATTGGACTTTGGATATTAAGTAGAGTTTGGTTACCATCATTAGATGCCCCATTGATTACAAATTTCTTTGTACCAAGAATAAGGAATGTAATGGATGTACCAAATATGTAAGTCAACCTATATGGACTAGGATAAGTAAACTGCATGGTAGTGAGAACCCCTTTAAGTCGGATATGGATGTGGCGGTACTTGATTGTGGTGTATATTCGATGGAGCATTGGCTGACCGATCTGGCAGATGGTAATGCTTACCTCCTTGGATAAGGATAGCTGCACAAAGTAGCGATTGGTAACCCGCAATGGCCAAGTCTATAATGGTTTACTTGGTGGTGAGCTTTGAATGACTGTACAATACAATAGTGATTACCAAATGTGGTATGAGGTAGCTGTACGCTGTGATAGTGGGTACACTCATAGGCCATACTAGTAGGGCCTGTATTTTGCAGTGAAGCATATCAGATAACGCCAGATATGACTGTACTAGTTGAGTATCCATTTGGAATTCAATAAAATAATTTGAAATCCAGAATGGCTAAACCAATGATAGATACTCGTATGTACCCCACTAAGTGAAGTTTGCTCTGTGAAAGGAGAACGAAGACATTTGGTAAATAGGCAAAAACTGTTAAAGTACTACTTGAATTTGGACACCCTGAATGTCCCAGGATGTTTTGTGTGTTAAGTATCATACAGTATCAAATGATAGCTGGCTCAAGACCTGATGATGTGTGACATTGGATAGATATACATGTACTTGGCAATGAGGAGTACCGCATATAGTATAACCTGAAAAAGGCAGTACACCGCGGGGTGGACCAACCCTAATGGCTTGGTATGGGCATGCAATGTTGTGGTATCTATTCCCAAGGGTCGGGGGCATCTGTATCATGTAGCCATGTCTATCTATTAGGAATTGAAAGGGTTCTACTTTGTATTAATGGGTATCCTGTAGAACCAGGTATGGCTGAATTATGTGGTGGTGCGTACAGCGTATGATGCCGTAAGACTTCTAAAATATTATGTCGTAGTGGATACATGTACGCTATTAGGCCTGAGATGGTTATACACAGTGCTGTTACTACTTTGTCTGGGGTGCCTATATTCCGTTGTGTGAAATGCACGTATCTGTGGCATTATTTACTTATTGCAGTGCTAAATCACTTTGGTCATTGAAGTGGTGACTACACTATAGGAGTTATGTTGTACTAGTATTTTCCATAGGACCAGGACTGTCTGCCCTTAATGGTTATGAGTACCACATCAGAATCTAGTGTGGTTCAAAACACTGCCAGTTACAGCTTTCACAGGATGTATGACGTACACATTACTAATAAGTACGGGTATCAGATGTCTATGTTGGTACATACCACTGTAAGGAATATACATATCATAACCAATTTAGTACTAGCTACCACAAATGAAATATCTCATCACAGACCGTAATGATACTCAATAGCACCATAGATTATAGCTATGCAGGCATCGAATGCTAAGTTATGTGTTATGCACAATTCAATATTTTGACTAGGAGTCGATGATGCTCATCATGATGTTATTCAGTCATATCATGCCTGATATTTAACTACCGCTGGATACACCTGTCATAGGCCGTACGTATTGCTGTATAATGTGTTGGGGGTACGCCATATTGTCCTTGTGAATGTGAACAACGGTTATTGTGCCCTAGAGAGTTACAAAAGGTAGCTCATAATGGATCTCCAAAGAGACTGGAAATCCTGATGGATTTAATGATATGCATATACATGAGAACACTTCCAAGCAGTGGCCCTGTGAAACAACGGCGAATATAAATAGTCCGAGACTGGCATAAAAACAGACAGGCATAGTGATTTTGAAAGCATTTATAAGTAATCTTGCATACTTGCTTAAACTTAAACAAAATTAATGGTCGTTTAGGCACTATTGTGTACAGTCTATTTAAATAAACAATGAAACAAATCAAATTTGCAGTTTCCTAATAAAGTTGAATTCAAGCATACGGGAGAATTACAAATACAGAGTGGACAAATCAATTTTTACCTATTTTCTCACTTCGATCCTGAAACGACTTTAATGCCAAAGTGGTTTAGATGCTTTTCCATTTGATGTCCATAATATAATGAATAGTATTCGTGAACATATGACTCATATCATAAATAAACACATAAATCACATTAGATCATAGAATCCCAGGGGCTGTCGTAAAAGTTTTCGTAAACTGTCGCATGCACAAAATGGATATTTGAACAATGAAAATGAACATTTTCATTAAGCAAATGAGTTATAATGAAGGTATATGAACTAACCAACACATCTATCATTTAAATAAGCAAATTAAATTCATATCATATGATATACGAAAAAAACCCGAGTGGAAATGTCCATTTTTGCTATTTTTCTCGATTTGACCTTGAACTGACCTTGACCCCAGAAGGTCAATTATGCTTGTCCATTTGATGTCCATAATCAAATGAATAATATCCGTGCAAATGTGTAGTAATATATACATGAACATTTAAATTATATTAGATCATAGAATACAAGGGGTGGTCGAAAGAATGCCTTCTCGGCCAGCATGCTTATGCATTAAATGGCTATTTTGACAAAGAAATGATTGTTTCTTTAAACAAATGGCTTATAATGAAAGAATATGCACTAACCAACACAGCTATCATTTTAATAAGCAGCTTACATTCATATCAAATGCTATACGAAGACAAACAGAGTGGAAATGTCCATTTTTTGCTTTTTACTCGATTTGACCTTGAACTGACCTTGACATTGACCCAATAGAGGTCAATTATGTTTGTCCATTTAATGTCCATAATCAAATGAATAATATTCATGCAAATATGTAGCAATATATACATGAACAATTTTATCATATTAGAACATAGAATACCAGGGGTGGTCGAAAGAATGCCTTCTCAGCCAGCATGCATATGTATGAAATGGCTATTTTGAGAAAGAAATGATTATTTTCATTAAACAAATGGCTTATAATGAAAGAATATGTACTTACCAACATGACTATCGTTTAAATAACGAAATTTGATTCCAAACATAAGCTATATGAAGAAAGAACTGAGGTGAAATATCAATTTTTAGCTATTTTTCTCACTTTGACCTTGAAATGACCTTGACCTTGACCTCAAACTGGTCAGTTTTGTATGTCCATTTGATGCATAACATTAATTGAATAATATCCATCCACATATATGGCAATATATACATAAACAAAAAATTCACAATAGAATTAAGAATGTCATGTGTATTCGTAAATTAGCTCGGAAGCAAGAGTTGTTGCCCCTGTTAAAAAAATCTGCACCACTTTCAGATCTGGCATCCACCTTTTTCTGAAGCCTAAATGTATGCATTATTTGAAAATACCAATGAACTTTTTCTACCAGATGGGGTAAATAGATTTTGAATTTCTTGCACCAGCTCCTAGACTAACAGCAAACTTTTTGAATTGGATCATGAAAAACAGAAATTTCAAATAAACTTGCGTCTCAATTGTAACTTGTATCTATTTGTGCATGTATTTGTAAAGGCACAGCATAGTAGTTATGTAATACGCATTTTGTTATACATGTGTGTTATAGAGCTATTGAACATGATTTGTTCGTCTTCTTCCGTTACAGGTATATAGACGGAGAGTTTCTCGATTCATTTGGACCAGTGAATGAAGATGAACTCGGTGAGCTTACTCTCCATGAATCTAAGATTGACAGGTTAGGAGTTGAGGTGAGTTCATGTTCAATTTAGATCGCATTCACATCCTGTGTACATTTATAACATTTTATGCAATGAGTTTTTGAATTAACCATTTTCTCTCTGGTAATCATTTTGCTTTTTGTCAAAGTATAAGTCATATACAGAACTAGTTGTCTATCAAAAGTGTCTTCTTACAAGCTTTGTCTCGGAAAATTATGTTGTTTGACCTTCCGAAACTGTCCAATAACGCTTGTAATTTGAAGCATTTGCAGATTTAGCCAAAACGTCACGTGGTATGTCCACCCTTGTATAGTAGTTTTATGATGTTAAAAAAACCAACAATTACTATCATGTTATGATTATTAAGATGTAAATGTTGCTACTTTCCAGATAAGTTGTGCTGTTAGAGCGTCCATTCCATCCGAAGGAAATTGCACAAAGGTAACGGACCCGGTGTACAGCGCTTCATATTATGCTGGGATAAAGGTAAACGAATAATTAATGAATAAATATTTGCAATGTTCCCTTGTTATAGATGATACTGAGACAACTTTAAAAACGGTTTATTTTTAATGTTATACAGTGTGTCCCATAACATGTGTTAAAACTTCATTATTCACCCTATTCTCCAAATTTAATGTTTTTGTCCATTAATTAAAAAGATCCCCAATAGGATTAATTAAATATAATTACATGTACGACAAAAAAATAATAAGTTTGAGTCAGAGTGATGATGTTGCTGTCCTACGACAAAAACATTATCTTGGCATGGGCAGACATTTGTAAACATCAGTAAAGGATGCTAAATACATTGGTGTAAACATCAGTCATGATCTAAACTACAACACACATATATATAGAATAACAACAAATGCAAATAAAACACTTGGTTTTCTTAAACGTGACATCAAAACTACAAATGAAAACATCAAATCACCATAAAAAAACACTTGTTCGACCGCAATTAGATTACGCCTCATCAGTATGGTCATCTCACTCCCAAGTTAATATCAAAAAATTGGAAAAGGTCCAGCGCAGAGCAGTCAGATGGGTGAAAAATGATTACTCACATTACACCAATGTCACTGAATTACAAAACACCCTTGGTTGGAGTACTCTATGAAACAGACGTCTGACCAGTATCCAAACTGGTTATTTTTTACAAGATCTATCATGGTCTTGTGGCAGTCATATTACCCAGTTACCTAGAATTCCCAACCAGGTTAACAAGGCACATGCATCCCTATAGTCTTCGCCAAATACATGCCAACTCGGAATTCTTTAAGTATACCTTTTCCCCTCATACCACAGTCCTGTGGAATAGGTCACCCCCGCATATTGCAGCACTGTCTGGTCTAGAACCATTCTAGCAGGAAGTGGCCCAACTCAACCCTTAGCTTTAACATATACTTCAGTTGTTTTTGTTTGTTCTATGTTTTTTGTTCTTTTCGTCTTTTAAATCATTTACTTTTTTCTTTCTTACATCACCAATATTTATCTGACGAGGTGTTCGGCAGTAAAGATAGAGATAGATGGAACACAATTGCTTTGTTTCGATCATTAAAAAGGCATTGGAGGAATTTTAAACAACTTTTTGGAAAAAGTAATAATAAAAACTGTTTACTTGGATATTATCGATTAAAATGATATTTATGTGTTATGTTCTTACGTCGTCTAGCAACGGGTAACCAAACAACCGTTACACGAGTAAGTTTAAACTTTCAAATCTACGAATATAGTTATTAGCTTTTGAGCACCATTAACCTATTAAACAGAAATAATATCATATTAAAATTTATCGAAAAAATATTGTTTTACAAAAAAAACAATACTTTCACTGTTAAACACTTACAATAATATAATAATATATTATGATATATACCAATGATCAAGGTTAGTTAAATTTTGTTGAAAGTGTGGTTGAGTGGCCAGCCGTCGAAAATTTGTAATTTAACTTAACTTTACGGACTATAGTCCGCCGATGGTAACGCTAGCATTTGTTTTACCAACATCTACGAAAATAAAATGCATTTTCAAAGTTCAGTTTTGTTTGATCGTGTGTAATTACTTTTAAAATTTATTCTCTTCCGATTTAAAATTTTAAAAAACACATTCAAGTGCATATGTATACTTAACAACTTTTCCAAGTCCTCATTTTCAATGATTAGTGACTTTTTTGTTATAAATAGTAAAGTGACAAAATTTCTCAAGTGAAGTTTTTATATGACAGTCAAAATAATCCGTGTCACAAACTGGTCATATGCCACATGGTTTGTTCGATCCGAGATGCACGTGCGTTTTGCGTTTTTCTGCCTCTCAGCATTTACACATGCATGAAATTTGTTCCAAACACTTCGTATTTATGTCCAAAGACCCATCACTTTTGAAAAACATTCGAAAATCAATCATTCTATCACAATTATGCGTCAGCTGATGTCAGAACGAAGACGTCACGTGACGTTTGTACGATGCAAGGTGTTATTTTCTGCCGACGTGTAAGAAAAGGTACCCAGTACTTTTATTTAATTTACTGGTTGATTGATTTTTAACGTAAACGTGTTTATGAGTATATAATGAAAGATTAACTTATTGTTTGTCAGATTTATAATGGGGGTTTGGGAGAATTTGGTATAAAATTGACGTTATGACGTAGAATCGCGCTATTCGGAGACTTGACAGTAATTAGCGTTCAGACGTTAAAATCACTGAGTCGATACATTCAACAATGTTCACGACTCGTGTCATTGAACGCAAGTGGAAAAATCAGATTACATGATGGTCATCAAATATATCAAAATATGTATTTGTGACTTTTACCTCCCTTGGTTCATATTTTAAAATTTTATAATGCATATCAAAGTCAATTTTTTTATACTATTTTGCAAACTGATAATTGATGCGTATTATAGCCAAATTTCATGGAGATATAAACATGGCTGACAAGGTTATCTACGAAAATATAAGTGAGGACTTAGAAAAGTTGCTAAGTATATTACAAGGCAAGAGTTATTGTCTGCGAACTATATCTTCGACTTTATTCGTCACTGTCGAAAATGTATTTCAAAGCCTTTTAATTTATCTTATGAAAAGACAACAGTATGAGTGGTTACCCTATATAATCATATTTCGATCACTTTTAGTTGATTAAGTTAGTTTATACTGTCATACTGAATAAAAAATTAGCAATATCAAGAATATTGCAAAGACGGCATGAGCAAATCCGACAAGGAAGGTAGCACTCAACCTAACCAACCGAGCACAGAAATCAGAAACACCACAACACAAATACACTGAGCAATGCCCACAGATAAGCCAAAGAAACAATTAAAAGTCAAAGTCCCCGCCGAAATATTGTAGGATGACCCAGTTTCACAAAGAGGTTATAGAATAGCGGTTATTGCATGAGACCGAATGAAACGCAGCCAAGACCTGACCAAGTTCCCCAAGGCCTTACTGCACGGCAACCCAGCGGCACAAACCCATGCCAAAACGGCGACAAAATGAGCCACACCGCCCCGTGACCTAGTTTAAAACACATGGAAGAATGAAGTTTATCAAATAGAAATTAGTTACGTGAGTCATTACCGCAGTTTAAGCTGACTCAGTGCCAGAACAATGGCTTTATAGTACAGGGACATATCACAAGAAGGTTAATTCGAATAATATTACCATTCGGCGGAAAAATGAGTTCAACAAGTTTACTCTAATCCTCTGTCACCACCATTCATTTTTATGAAGTAATCGATATTCCCAGGCAATCTGTGCTTACAGGCTTTTGTCAATCAAGTGGGCTAGGTTAAGTTGAAAAAGTGTGTAATTCATATACAGGATCGTACAAGAGTGTATTTCTATATTGAAGTTTGGTAAAAGTGATAAAATACGAGGCTCAGTCGGGTATTTTACAACTTTCATCCAACAAGTTTAATAGATAATTTTATCACATTGACCAAATAAGCTCTGTAAATGTGGTAAAAGTAGACATTCTTCCCCTTTAGAAGAGCATAAAGTCAGGGAGTACTGCGGTTAAAAATTAATGAGCAAAAAAACATACTGTATTTCAATTACCGTTACATTTAATTCAACCAATTATAGAGCCGAGACGGATATATTTGAATCGTTATCACGTGGCGGGACTGTTTTTTTTTCTACGTATCCTGTATATAAGTGTATATTTTACCAGCGCGTATGAATACATAAAAGTAGTGTTAAGCCGCCTCATTTTCATAGTTATTATATTACAGAGTGGTGTAAAATCGTTTTTTATTAACTGGGCTTTATTAAACTCTCGCACCGTCGTTTATGTGATAAAAATTGGTATTCTTATTATTCTTATTACAGATACTGACTCCTGCTATTACAATGCCAAAAGGTAAACAATGGACCATTAACATGACAACAACAGTTCCAATTGGTTGTAACTATAATGATAACGATATCAGTTCATGCACAGCACCGGTCAGGATATTTGATTCAACGACATCCGACTATGATTGCGACGACAGCAACATTGCAAATATTAAATGGAAACCAGAAAAGACAGTTTGCACAAAAGGAATAAAGGTACACGCATAATATACTTTATATACGTGGGTGGATAAAAGAGTTCGAAGAAAAATAGAATAACTCACAAACTACAGCTTCAAATGCTTTCAAATTTAATATAATGTGAACATAAGTATAATTAAACAATTGGTAAAATGCCATTGAATTAGTCTAAACTACGTAACTTTTACATAGAAACGCACACATGCTATATCAGAATACTGGAGCACGTCAGCGTCATTTGATGAACGACGTCATACTAACGCTACGTTTGTCAATAGTTACGTTAAAGTTTTGCTTATTTTCGCAAAAATATATAAAATATATATATTTATATATAAAATATTCTAGAATTCGTCGGCCAACACGAAATCACTAATTTCACTTATAAATCGATGTACGAGGGTCAGTCAAGAAAAACTGAGAGTTGATGAATAATGATCAGGAGAATTAGTTTTAGTATATTGTCAATACATTATCGTGAAATATGGTATCTCATCGATGTTATAGCGAATACCAAGTTTGGTTATGAAAATTTGATCTTTGTTGCCAGGCAACCAAAGAAGACAACTAGAAGGCATGAGTTCGCTCTGTCTGTAGAACACAATTGTGCGTTGCTATGGACACATAAAGTTATATCGAACATTTTCAAACTTATTTTTTATTTTGTAATGCATTAATCTATCAAATATACTTAATTATGGTTGATTTGTTTCTCCAATATAGAAAATATACTTGATGGAACTATTAATTGTGACTTTATTTGTTGGTATTGAGACTACCATTTTACCCCACTTAAAAGAACGCATGGTGTTTTTCAAAGGTGAAGTTATATTTTTTATTTCTATTACGGTCACTGGACTCCACTAGATACATTCATAATCATCTTGGGTAGAAATTGTGAATTCAGTGTTAAGTCTAAAAATACCATGGCAACGCAAAGAACACACGTCGAAAAAATCGATAAAACACGGGTAAAATTGTTGCTAGGCAACTAAACAATACAGCATAAGTGAACATTCTGTAACAAACGCCCATTAGTATTTGATATATACGATTCTACGAGATACACATGTTAGTTGTACTAAATTACGCTATATAAAGTTAAAATAAACGTTCGAATTGACAACAAAATCAGTCTTTCAGTCGCTAGCGCGAACGCATACCCCTTAGTGATGTTCTTTGGTTGCTTGGCAACTTTATTTATAAGCATATATCCGATCACGGAATTCATCAGAATATCCGCAATTGATTAAAGTTGGCGATACTTGGTAGAAAATATAATTGTATGTACACTTCGAAGGCTTTATTTAACAACTCTCAGTTTTTCTTGACTGACCCTCGTATATTTATATCAGGATATATACCTGAACGTTTCAAACCATGTATTGTTTCTGATGCCGTACGTATATATATTCCAGTTTCACGCAAATTTTAATTGCAGTCCGTGGTTCCGTAAATTCTGGTTGACCCGTTTTACGCGGGTATTTTTATATAGTGCGATTACGTAAATGTCGATTAAAACATTATTTATCGGAGATGACGTCAGAAATTTTAACAGACTTTATACATGATATCATGCAATCACTGGTACAAGTTTGACGGTCATTGAAGGTCCTTCCGTTTTAGAAAATTTTGCAAAATGGGTATCCGTGTGCTCCGGTATACATAATAGTCCTTATTAAATATAATATTTTTAAAACTGTTATCATCAGGTCGCTATTCGTCTGTCTATTTCAAGAAAATACCAATGTATTCATTCAGCATAAATATGACGAAAATAAATTCTACGAACTTTTTTATTCACCCACGTATGCGTTGTATCATACTACCTTTATTTGTCAAATTGCAACGCTGCGTGTATATTGATATTGGTACACAACAGGAACTAATGACTAAACTTATTCTTTGTACTAAATATTCAGTGATCATTGTTTGATTATTATTCTAGTGATGTAAAATGCTTCATACTTCAGAGCCTTTCAGTAGGCAAGCAATTTGATCCTGGTGAAATATTCACATTCGATATCGCTACGATTGATCAAAACTATGAAGACAAAACGGCTTTCAATTTAAAGCTTGAATTTGGATCAGACATTGGCCATCAGAAGTGGAAAACGTTTACATTTCCAGATATCCAGGTAGGTATTATGAACATGCGTAGTTGAGAATATTGCTGAAACTACCTATGATCATTTTTTTATTTGTACCTGTGCTTCCAGTACTCGTGTCAGTTTAGTATGCGGCAGTCAATTGTAATTCCTTCCCCAGACCTTGGGGAAAGGCCGGAAATTTGGTTTTGCAAATAATATTTGCCACCAGTGTCATGAAGAAAGTTAATATCGAACATGGGAAAGGACTATTCTCCAGCTATTGCCCGTCCTTCCTCGGGATTAAAGCCGGTTTTATAATTGACTGGTGCGTTATACGTTCATCTTGGATACTAATGTTGGCTTATTTGTATCATATCTCGCTCTTCTATTGCGCCTGATTTCGTAGAGATAGTTGTTTTCTTGTTACACGAGCTCTTGCTTTTGTTTTCAGATTCATGTCAACGACACTTCCACTTACAAACAGAAAATATGTTATTCTCACATTGATCCACACATGCGATCCTCAGATTACCAGTATGTTTAATGTTTATTAGAACAATTGACATGAAAACCTTGGAAGTGTTGATTTTTTGTGAAATTTATTGCCCATCTTCAAATGGTGTTCAGTTCCAAACCGATATTTAGTAAACGATGTACGAGGACTGACCAATGTACCGGAATAAAAAATTTGTCATATTAATTTTTGAATGTACAGCTATCAATAAATATTTCGCGTTGTCATTAAAAAACATACTGTGGCGCCCCAATGTAGTTGGTTCCTTCACTCATTGTGGCCCATATGTTTTATGTTTTTTACTCTTTTTACCCCGGTCAAAGGGTACTTTGGAATTGACGCCCTAAACCTCCACATCGGAATAATACGATTGCGTTTTTCCAAAGTGTGTGTGCTTAAAAACTACAATGCTTGCTATTCATAACTGATATTTGTCTTAAGAAGTTGGTCATTTTCTTAGAATATTGTTGATTTTTCTTTGATCATTGTTAACAAAACACAATTGTAAGATGGAAAGTCTTCGAATACATAGATCACTACTCGTACATATAAATACATAGGTGTTTTTTTTAACTTCAGTTACTATGAAAATCAAGTGGAGGGTGAATATTTGCTGTATAAAAATACTGAGTATAAAATTGAGGTAAGAAACCAAATCGTCATCATCAAACAATGAGAGTAACAAATCTGACAGCGAAAGTGCACACAACAGAAATACACAAAAAGAATGCAAAAATACTGGTAATAAGGACCAACATAAAATGACCAAGAAAAATCGACATACCGACAGTCGTCTGCCTGAGTCAGTCAAACATAGCCAGAATAAGAGCCACCAGACAGGAACGAGCCATTAAGACTATCACACACACAACAAGAATAACAACAACAAAAATAACATAATACATCCCAAGTCAGGGAATAAGTGTACATAAAGACTGCTAACCGAGCGCCTGGGTGTATTATTTGTAATTTCAATCAGTTTAATATCGACGGTGCCGAACCAAAACCCCGTAACTCAATTTTGGCGCGAAAACTTTTTTTGCAGCATCCGCATCTGCTAGACGTCCCGCGCATTTCTGTCTCGTCGCCATTTAAATAGCCAATTGCTTTACTTAGATAGCGACAAGACAGAAAAGCGTGGGACGTCTTGTATATGCGGATGCTGCAAAAAAAGTATGTTCGCGCCAAAATTGAGTTACGGGGTTTTGGTTCGGCACCGTCGATATACACTTCTAAACTATTAAGGACCATGTTTCAAATCCCTACTTTGTAATTACTCACATATTTACATTTATTCATGTTGATTATTATTTAACTTAGAAGTTTGGATAAAAGCAAAACACAATTTACATGTATCTTGCATTAGTGCACGGGAAACCTACGGTTTTTGCTTTCGAATGGGTCTCCCCGTGGACCATTCATTGCAATTTTCAGTTCCGAAATGTTGCTCGTTCAGCTAATTTTCGGGTTAAGATTAAATTTTGATAGGTTTGTACTTTTAAAGTGATTATACGACAAACACCCCAATAAAGACATTTAGAGGTTGGTGACATCACACGAATTATCTGTATTTGCCGAAAAGTGCCTGTGTCAAGTGAGACGTCAGCGTAACCTCAGCCATACCGTGGTCGGTCGTTGTTGGTAGAGGCACCTGGGCTCTGTGTATGTTGTTGAGAGCCTAAGAATATTCCGTCCGAGGAAAATAATTGACTGTGATAACCGTTGTATTGTCAACATAACTAAACGTAGGGGTTCTAACCCGATAAAACGTCAAATGCTTACTACTGACCGGTATCTGGGATTCGTATCTGCCTAGCAAAGCTTTTATTTGTCAGTAAGCTTTCTGCTGAAAAATGACAGGCATATTTATGAGTACTTCCATCCGGATTTGCTGGATTTGAACCCATGTCATTGTGCTAATGAAGGATAGTGTCCAATCATCTAACCACATTGCAGACGTTGATATTTCGGTAGTGAAATCACCTCTTTGTCCAACAAGTGATTACTTGTATTTATCGCTATTGTGTGCGTTTAACTTTGTTGAGTAGGTATATTGAACATTTTAACTTTGTATGGAGGTAGTTGGTAATAAGGATATTAAACAGGAGAGTATTTATTTGATTCGAACCAAACGTATGGTGGCCAACCGTGAACATAAAAAAGGGGTATGGCTTAAAACCGAACCTGCATTCGGAAGTGATTATTTGAATATTATTAAACTATGACGTTGAATTGATATTTAAAGGTACAAGAAAAAACAGCAAGTTGCAATTATGGCAGGGCAAAATGTACATGTGCAATAGCAATACGAGCAGGTCAAGATGTGTTTACAATCAACAGATGTGGAGGTATCAACTATTTAGGATTCACGCGATGTGGCGATGGTGGTATACTGCAAGTTGTGAGGAAAAATGATAATCTGTATGAGGTAAGTATTATGTCTGTGTAATAAAAAGCATCGGACACCACCGTCTCTCAATAACGTTCATCAAGTGTGCTAACGTATTCCTCTCTCCATGATGGGACATATACGTATATAAGGCCACAACGATCTCTCCATCTGGTTCTGTTTGTTGATTCCCTTTTCCCAGGAGATGTTAATCGTATTTGGGATTGTTCCATTCTAAAAACATGACATCGCCAACTTAGTCTTCTCTGTTTTTATTTCTGTAGAGATACTTAATTCTTCATCAACCAGTTTCCTTAAGTAAATATGTGTTTGCGATATCATCGGGTCATATAATTGTGCATTTCTTGAAGAAGGCTTCGTTTTCTTCATATCACTTTTTACTATACACTAGCATTCGAAACCATACATACAATGTACATGCAATAGCACTGGTTTGTTTTAACGTTGTAATTGAATATGTTTAGTTTTGTGTCTATTAGTCTAGCATCTGGACTTGCGTGCAAAAAAGGTCCAGAGCATTTCATAGTATATTCGTGTAGAGGGATGTTTGAAATTTGAAATTTGTACAATGCTTAGTAGTTAAAGTACATAATTTATATAACGCTCTAAAATGTAATGTGTGTCAAGGTGTGTGTTAAGGTCATTCTATTTCAAGGTCAAGGTCAAAAATGATTTTTGTCATAATTATACCTATAACAGATAATGTTTTAGGATAAAAACACATTTTACACATTATTTGCCTTATTACCTTCAAATGCCCTTGATCCTGAAATTGATCTTTACACACATATAAGTTTTGAGCTCTGTGTATATACTTTTACTATTGTACAGATTCATATTGGTATACATGTGTACATACTAGTACGAATGGTTGGATAAAGATAGGAGAAGTGCTAAAAATGGCGGGACATAAGGACTCCATCATGGTTTACATGGTAACCTGCATGATGCCAGCTGTTCACCCTCGCTAAAATTAAACTTCAAACATCCCTCTTAATTAATAAACTTAGTAACGCTCTGGACCTTTTTTGAACGCAAAAAAGTCCAGATGCAGGACTATATTGCTTTAATTGTCTAATTAATCTTAATGTTGTAAAGGTAAAGAACCTAACGGAAGACTCTACTTGGTGATGTCAGAAGCGTAAGTCGATGCCAATAATTGCATTATGTAACAGTGTGTCGTTTGGAAGACTGTTAGTGTGTTTTTCTAAGAATTGTTCTTGTCCGTTTTTTTGTACTTATCTTATTGTCTGCGCTCCTTTAGTATGTTTGTAGCTATTTTTAATGTGTACATTCCTGATGCTGTTTGTATTCGTACTGTGGCTTGCAGGTATACACTCCGATAGGAACAAAAATAACGATACAATTGTTTCATGGATCATATTATGGTGGCTTTATGAATGTGGATATCACAATGGCACCCAAGGACAAAAACAATGTACAAGGTCTATGTGGACATTTTGATGGCAACAGGGGAAACGACTTACTTGGTCGGGACGGTATAACCACGCCTTCGGAAAGATATCCATATGCATTTGTGGAAAGTTGGAAGTAAAAAATTTCATTATCACATATATTTACCCTCTTACTGGGTTAACGAGTGAGAGATATTACGACTTCCGTCCAATACAAATACAATACAGTGGGCTTTATGCGTTCGGGAGAAATCATGTTATTTTTTTGTAAGTCGTAAAATTTCATTTGATGTTTTATATTCAATGTGTATACTTATGTAGCATCTTATGAACATTGACATTAGAGTGATTTCAAAACCGAGCGTGTAGTCAAGGAGCATTATTTCATCTCGATGTAGGTAGTTTCTACAAGTAGAGCATGAATGGGAAATCAAATAATTATACGTTTGTGGTTTTTTTCACATGTATATTTTTTCTATTTATTTAGGGCACAATAAAACTGACCTTGAACACGCATACACATGTGTTTTCACGTTTACCTACAATTTCATATTTGTATCAGGTAGAAAATGCTCTTGGAGCATATTGTTTTCTGTACAACATGATTGTATAACTTACTATTCCATGTAAATCGTTGATCAATGAATTGCTCAATCACTGCATTGTCTTTGACAAAATAGGTTACTAGACACGGAAAATTTGTTCAGGTCTCCAAGTCGATCTCTTGAAAGCTGGGAGGAACAAAATGGCCTTTACTGTACATGCAATCAAGTTGGAACAAAACACGAGGCCACATGTGCACCGACGCAGTATTTGAAATGCATCAAACCAAGTTCAATCACACCAACTAAATGCCGTATACAAGGACGTAGAAAACGTAATGCCGAACACAATAACGTCAAAGAGATGAATCGATTATTCCGAATGATGAATTCCGGTTTCAAGCACAGAATCGTTAAGGTAAAATGTAATACCGGTATTGAATTTTCTTCAAAAGAAGGTACATTTATACGTGTGGCGTTCAAAAATGAACAGGATTATTATCATAAAACCAGCATTATCAAACACTTAAAATCTAATTTTATAGCATATGGAATTTCAATCATTTTTCTACAAACAATGCAATTATGAAACAAATACGCGGTTCGAGAGTTACATGTGTTTTTAACATACCATTAGTCCCTTATGCCGACCGGCCCACAAAATGACGTCACGCTATTTTATATGCTGTACGTGTCACGCATAGGGCTATGCAATACGTTGTTTACAGTGGTGATGGATACATGCTTGTAACACACAGATATAAACATCAATATCGTTTGTGAGAATCGCGTGTATTTTTCCGGATCTAATATCGAATATATTGGCGCGAATCCGTTCCATAAAAGTTGATATTTCGTCACTGTCGCGGTAACTAACGTTACAATGTTTTGTGTGATTTCCTTTCACTAACATATCGTTCACTCAAGAACAACTGTCAGTTATAGCTATGTGACATTATTAAACTGAGCAAATATCTACATAGTTATGTCCTATTGTAGTTACAATAATTTGCATTCTATTTCGAGCGCATATCATCTGGCCGTGGATGGAATCTCTTATTTGTCAGTTTTACCTTACGTTCCAGAGACGTCACTTATGCTTCCGAAATTGTCTCTCGTAGTGTTTACCTGTTTATTTCAGCACCTCATGTTCAAATATTGTCGTGTTGGCAGCCAAAGTCGAACATGTAACTAATACTGTTTTGGCGAGGTTTGAAATCTAACAATAGAATAACAGTGAATATATAGCTCATTACGTAGTCCACATCAGTGATAATTGATGGGCTGCGCCGAATGCGTGTTACCATGGTTTCAACGCACATTATATAATCACGCGATAAATCGGATATAGTTTTTTTGGACTGAATTCCGATCTAATATTATGTATTGATATTTATATAATTTTAACTGTATCCGTTAGGGCTCCAGTCCTGTTTATTTTCGAACGTCCCTCATATAAACAATAACCTAACAATAAACTTAAACCGCACTGGTGGATGGATAAAACATACTAACATTTCTATTTACAAGAGCCATGATCACATGGCCATCCCCGCCGACTGAACTTGCTGGTGTATGGGAACATTTGCTTTCTAGAGCAGAATAATTACTCTAAATAGTCAGTGTTATAAATGGTAAGCCGGACACGCTCCGGACTTAATTTGATTCTGTAAATACTAAAGGAGAGATCATTCAAAATTTAAGACAGACAAAGTTATGGTTCTTGTTCACTGCCCTTCACCAAGTTGCCATTTATTTATATTTCAAGTTTTAAGTCAGTATGTTAAAAGTTTGAAGACAAACTTTTATTTAAAAGAAATACGAAAGGGGAGGTCATTCAAAATTTAAGACAGACAGAATTATAGTTTTTGGTCACTGCACTGCTCCAAGTTGCCATCTATTTATATTCCAAGTTTCAAGTCAATACCCTGATTCCATGTTTCTACGTTTTCATTACATGTCTCAAACACATATTATTTAAGGAGTATTGTTAGAAATCATAGAATAAGCATACACTGAGCCTTTATATGTGTGTCTGAGAGTTAAATTCAAGATATCCGAAAAAATGGCAAATCCAGATTAAGACAGGGACACAAATCTACTGTTGATATGTTATCCAAACTGTGTCTATGTTATAGATAGCATAATTTAAATGAGTAAACACAGCACAAAGTGTACTTACACTTCTTCTAATATACCCAAATTGACATCTTTAAAACGACTCCACACAAACGATAATGTTTGGTACGCCATTTTTAATGATCATGTGGTACAAAACTCGAAATATCATTGGTGCAAAATTAATTCGTTTGTGGAACTGAAAATAACTACAAATCGTCACTAATGCGTTTGTGGAACAGTCTCTTACGGCGCTGGGTAAGAGCTACTAACATATAGGAAACGTGAAGAGTTCGTCAATGCGATTCCAACGATGTCAATTACTCTTTTTTTCCAAACTGACACTAATGCGGTTGTAGAATTATACCGACGAAAGTATAAAATAAATTACAGCCGTATTCAATAAAACTGATCCACTAAGTGAATCATGTCAAATAATACAAAATAATGCGATGACCGTTACGTTTTATGTTTATATTTTGAAATTATGTTGTCTGTAGTTTGACACATCATGTGATTATAGATGATTTTTATACACATTTTATAGAGAGAAGAGTCAGAGAATATAACAGCTGAAGAGGCGAGAGAATTATGTACAAACATGATAAACGGTTCTCTCGCAGTCAGAAATTACGGTGAAATGGATGGGGGCGAAAATCCAGAGGCTGTCATTGATCAATGTATATTTGATGTGGAGGTAGGACAATATTGTAGTGTGCTTTGTTGAACGTATGGTGTTTCCAGAAATGTTAAGGTGTTTTTAAAATGTTGTAACTATTTTATCTAAAAAACAAACAACTACTAGTATTCATTTGTATAAGTTAGGTATGCAATGTTCATTGTATGCATTGCCTATATTTTTAGTTCAGACAATACTATATATGATTGTCATGGCTATAGAAATTTGACCAACAAGTTGTAAAATTTTCGATGTTTGCATATAATGCCTAATTTAGACCCTTTATTTAACTTGAAATTATTAAGAGATAGTTCTAAATTGACACTTGAACCAATGTATTGACGAAAAATGCCGACTCAAGGAGATTTGTATATTATATACTAATTGGAGTTGCAAATTGTACCTGTGGTGCAGCATAATACTTCCACCAAATATGGGGGTGTGTTTGAAAGTTTTATAAAAAGCAAACTTTTATAAAAAGCATCATTGGGCACTGTTGTGTAGTTATTTGAATTGTCCTTATATTTATTGAAAATAAACAAACGATTTCAAGGAACTTCATAATCTGACCCTAGTCTGGCAATATTATCGATATGACCCCAAAAGAGGTATATGTTTGCTATGTTTGACTCACAAAATGTCGTTTTATGAGTACACAAAGATTTTCCCAATTGTTCATGTTTTTTAATTAAGTGAATCTGATTTAACCTTAATAATACATATAATATGTGCAGATATGTACATGTAATGAAGTATTTTGGATTATATATACCTTGAATTTGCACAAATGATAAAGCCTTTTACAACCCTACCCTATTTCTGTATTTTAGGCCATTTTTTCGACGCCCCAACCGCTGACCTACATGACCTTTTACACAAATGCGTTTCAACCAAAACGTAATCATTTTTTTGATTTACAAATAGGTCAAGGTTAGATATATTAAATAATGTATAAAGTAAACATATTTTCCAATTCAGATATGTACAATGATGCAAAGTTTGATGCTAAATTATTTCTGGGAACACTGTAATTATTATTGTTATTATTATTATTAGTATATGGTATAATCCTTAAAAATGCAAGCACTTATTTCCAATAGGACCCTGTTTTGTTCGGGATGATGTGATACCTGTGATTTCGAATTCCTTTTTAATTTATCAAAAACTGATAAATGCAAAAGGCACAAAGACTCCCCTACTTCACTTCATTGTAGTAATCATTCCTAATTACACCCCTTAATGGTAAGTTATGCGCAAAATTCAAAGTCCACAGTTTGTCGGGTGAGTATAATGTAGGCTCATATATCCTTTTAATAAATCAAATGTTTGAATCATATGTTTACTACAGGTTGGAAACGACAGGTCATGGGCCAATGCTCATGTGGAGTCCGTGAATAACATTGTCAAGAATATGATGGAATATGAACCAACTTATGTTGCCAATAATACAGAAAAAGTAGAAATATTCTTTGTCAATACATGTCCAGGAAACTGCAGTGATAATGGAAATTGTACAAACTCAGGTAATTCATATTAAATACATGTATATATGCATGTATATAGACCAAACATGTGAACCAAAAAAGTGTGAAAAATTTGTGATGCTTCTGGACCTCATACATATTTACGTACTTTTTATACACTAATTATACACGAAATACTTTTAAATTCGCTGAGTGTAACAGTCTTTGCTTGACATGTACCGTCGCTGTAATTTTAACTCACCTGTTACATAGTAACCATGTGAGCTTTTGTGATCGCTCTTCGTCCGACGTCCGTCGTCCGTCAATAATTGACTAAAATGGCATCTCTTCCTTACCCACTGGTCTGATCTTGAAATAACTCCACACAAATGATCCTTGAGTTGACCTCTACAAAAGTTGTTCAAATGGTTCCGTTATGTTGATTAATCAGGTCATGAGGCACAAAAATGGTTTTTTAAATGCAAACTTAAAACAACCTTCTTGTCTGAAACCACATGGCTCAGGACTTTCATATTTGGTATGTTGCATCAACTACTGGTCCTCTACAGAGATTGTTCAAATTATGCCCCTGTGGTCAAAATTGACTCAGCCGGGGTCACCAATTTTATATAGACTTATAAAGGGCAAACAAATAAACAAACTTTATGCCTAAAACTGCAATGCCTAGCGCTTTGATATTTGGTAGGTAGCATAATGTAGTGGTCCTTTATAACGACGGATCAAGTTGTTCCGGTCCGTTGATTTAAAAGACCATGTAGCCTTAAAAGGGTTTTTGAAATGCAAACTTCAGAAATCGTCTTGTCTGAAACCACAAGACCCAGGACTTTCATATTTGGTATGTAGCATCAACTAGTGGTCCTTTATCATAACATAGTCGCATATATCTTGTACAAGGCATTGATAAAAAAAAGTAGCCAGTACCTAATTAATGCATCTTTTTGAAGCATAAATATACAATGGTAATCGTCCCATATCACCTAAAACTGCATCATTGCAGGCATTAGTTCTTACATTCAATAGCCTTTTACAAGCAAATATTTGTACATTTTCCATGCAATCAAACCTGTTAAGATCCCAGAGTTCTGATCCATACAGCATCACTCAAGCAATTTTAGCATTAAATACTTTAAAAAACGTTTTGTACGAAATCAAAGACAAATTTTGGAATGAATACAACAGTTGAATAAAAACTATTATGGCCTTCACCGCCATAGTCTTACACATTTTATATAATGACAGTCTATTTGTGAAATATACACCAACATAAGTGAAACCATTCACAGTTTCTACAATACTACCATTATAAAACCACTTTTCTCTCACCGACAATAGACTTCGAAATATTAACGTTTAGTTTATTTTCTGAACAAAAATTAGACAAAATATTCAACTGATTTTGCTAGGGCAATGTCGTCAGCAAACATTAAGAGAAAATTTTCTGTCGTGTCAGTGTCTAGAAAATATTAGATATACATGTTCATATATTCATTTAATTTGTAATTTTCTAGGCGAATGTTCTTGTAAGCAGTACTACCATGGGGCTACCTGCTCTATTGATGAAAGAGACGCTCTTGTTATTGATGATATAGAAGGTGGAGGAGTCTGTGATATGGCTGAGGGTGACGAGTGTGTTTGCTTTACAATTCGTTCTGACAACATATTGGACGGTTACAACTGCAAAATACAAGCAACTTTGGTAGGCGTTAGTTATCATTTTTCTATAAACAAAATACAAAAACAAATTGTACGAGTAGGGATATCCTTATTTAACCGGGATGCTATAATTTTGGCATGTTCTGAATAAAGTACATGTACTGAAACTAAGCATTGACACACGCCCTACTCAACTTATTTTAATATGAACGTTAACCATCACTATTTTTGTTACTATAGAAACCCACTTACGCATGTCCGAGGCTAGTGGTTTTGTTTCTATTTCCAGAAGACATGTTTCTCGCTGGGATGAATTGTCTATGGAGGAATTACATGGTTTAAAAATAATATGGTATTCAGTATGCATTCAAATGCATGTGTTATAAAACATATCGGGGTTTCATTACAATAAAAAACGAAAATGTATACTGAGTAAGGTTGCTAAGTATACATGTACTCGTACATGTAACACAGTATTTTATTGACTGAATTGTCATCAGAATCAAATATAAACACTTCTTAAACATATTTCTTCAACCTTTATGTTATATCTTTACAAAGCATTTCAGAAACGGAACAAATTATCAGACACAGACAGATACTGGGAGTGGTGAATATGAAGATATTTTTACTGGTGTATGTTGTGATCATGACTATGTCAGATCTGACAATGAATTTGGATTGGTTTATGATGTTTCTATCAGCAACAATGGAGATGTTTTCAGTAACATAGCAACAGTACATGTGCTGAACTCTGTCTGTCAGGAGGTAGACACTGACGTACAAACATCGTTTCGTTTGAAGGTAAGGATAATTGTGTGTATACAAGGGGTGGTCAACTTATATTTGAACAGAACAGAACGTTGGAGTTTATAATACAATCGCTATAACATCTTTTTTCAACAATGTATGAAAAGGTGTGAAATGGTAAAACCTAAATGACCCTATACATATAGAAGCATATAGTCTAGGGCTAATGATGGATTGTCATTTTTATGGAAAACTTGTAATGGGACGTCATTAGAAGTGTTATGTGAATAAAGGTATTTGTATTGGTGAAATGGTACCAAGAACCACAAGGTCATAAATATGCACCGCGCGGAAGGAATAATGTAAATCATGGCTACGGAAACGTGAAGTTGGTGTTGGCGCTGACAAAGCAATGTTATAATATATAAAAGAACATTTGTTAAAGACATGGTGGGTATGCTGTTTTAGAAAAAGTAACAGTAGTTAGGGATATGTTGGTATTTGTTTAGCCTGTGAATAGTGTTTATTTTTATTGAGGAAATTATTGAGAGGGGTTTAAAAGTGAATGCAGAGTTATATGTAAAACGGGTTTAAATGCAATTGTCCACTAAATGCAATTGTCCACAAAAAGTACCTTAACTGTTTCCTGGAGACTGTTCCAAGAACATAGAACTTAATCTTTAAGACGCGACTTGAAGTCACAAAACACCAGGCAAATATCTTATATGAACATACAATGAAATTTATTATCCGAGCAGATGTTGGAGTCTCTTGATTTTGCTACAATAGTATTTGTAGCGATTTTTATATTGAAACTTCGATTAACAAAGCGTAATGAAAACATCGCAATCTTGGGCCTATTTTTGGTTATTTCGAGCACAAAAAAATGCTCCATTTCTAAAATTAGACATTTTGTATTACAGAACCAAACATGTTTTATAGACGGTGTGTGTTACGTAGATGGTGATTGGTCTGATATACAAACAGACACGTGTTTCATATGTCAGTCATCAATAGACGCTTATGACTGGACAGGTTTGTTGATTGGTTTATTTTGGAGGCTTTTTATTCCCGGGTCAAATAAACAAGACTTTAGGTCAATATAGAAAAACGTGCATCATACCCGGTATACCATTCCGAATCCAATTTCCACAATTTGCATATTCGTGTTATCAGTGTCGTATGGTAAAACAATTGTAACTCTTCGCGCTATGTTTTTCATTTTTTAACTATCCATAAACGGGTAGGAATTCAATAAGACCGATTGTCTGCGATTATAAGTTTTGCCTGTAAATAGTGTTGTTGTAATGAAAATTGTATTGTATTTGTTCATGTCTATATTTGAAAAGACATTTACACTAATGTCAGACACAATACAATACAGATAATGAAATAAATATTTCAGTTGATATCAATTGACATTAGAACTCTATCACTTGAACTTTATTAATCATACCAAGTTTGACTTCAGAGCAACCTTGCCCAACGACGACAGTCTCAACAACAAGCTCAGCCTCATCATCTATGTTTTCAATGTCATCGACGACAGAAATGTCAACTGCAACACCGACCTCTACTTTGACAACTACCGAGGCAAATACAGACACATCAGGTGCTCCAAGCTCCACATCAACATCCACGACAGAGCTTGAAACATCCACCACGTCGACGATTAAAATGTCATCATCGACTCCAACATCGCCTACTACCGAAGAAAACACAGACACCTCTAGCGCTCCAAGCACCACATCCAAGTCCACAACAGAACGTGAAACATCCACCACATCGACGGTTAAAACGCCAACATCAACACAGACACCAACATCACCAATTACTGAGGCAAATACAGAGACATCTAGCGCTCCAAGCACCACATCAACATCCACGACAGAGCGTGAAACATCCACCACATCGACGGTAAAAACGTCAACATCAACACCGACTCCAACATCGCCAACTACCGAAGCAAAAACAGAGACATCTAGCGTTCCAAGCACCACATTAACATCCACGACAGAGCGTGAAACATCTACCCCATCGACGGTAAAAACGTCATCACCGACTCCAAAATCGCCAACTACCGAAGCAAATACAGACACATCTAGCAATACAGACACCCCCTCGACATCAACGCAAGAACATGAAACATCTACACCTCAGGCAAAGACGGTCACAATGGGAATGATCCTCAGTGTGTCAGCTGGTGTCCTTTTACTCGTTGTGATCATTGTTGCCATAGTAAACATGACATTAGTAATCAGATCCAAGAATATAAAGCACAGAGCTGTGAAAAGGTTTGTTATTTTTATTTACTTTATTTCAAAGTATCATAACGTATCATCTCTAAATTACAAATTGAGGTGTTTCTTCTATTAATACATTTTGGAAAATATTTTACTAATGTTAGAAAGAGTTTTTAATACACATATATACAGTATATGCGTTAAATTAAGTAGTTTATAAAACATTAATTATTAAGATTATTGTTTAACAGGAAACGCCTCGGACACATTGCTACTCGTTACACTGGAAGATACCTGGATAAAGAACATTCATACTATTACTAATTCTATTGGACAAACGCAACTTCGGCATAATGAACACGCCAGCATCAAATTAAAGTTTTAGCCAGCTCAATGTCACCAAATCAACTGATTGAAGACTAACGCAAATAATTCATCAATGTGATTTTCTGTTTTGATTAATTTAAGTTTTTTTATCTCCTAAAGATGATGCTTTGAACAGCGCAACCTCTTAACAACTGTTAAATATATTAGGGTCGTTATACAGATGATGCTCTATGAGAAGATGTAAAGCAAATGGTTATTTCTGGAAAAGAATCATTATTTAGTTATTTCGACAAACAATGACGGCTGGTGTTTGAAGGGACAAAATAAAGAGGTTGGACTGTATGCTCGTTGGACCAGTAGAAGTGACCGAAGTATAATGAGTATGTTATATGTAGTGTTATATTATGAATAACAAAATTTCTTATATTTCTAAAAATCTCTTGATTATACTAAATACGCGAAAGATAAAATGAACAGGTGATTGGGATATTGCTTCCATAAATCAGTTTGTTCTTATAAATATACAATCATAGTAGACTCTATATTTGTTTTATCCTCAATTAAATATAAGCACAATCTGACATAGAATAAGACAAAATGACACTGTATTTCATTCTTTTCGAGAAATGTTTTGCTCGTGTATGTATGGCTGGTGTTTCATATATCATGATAACTATTTTAAATGTATGTACGAAAAGTTGAAGTCATTGTTAAAGGTTAACTCTATCAGATTATTCCAATATTTAAATGGGAGTTAAACAAGACGAACCATCATCTCCACATTGCAAATGGTTATTTAGAAAACGTAACTGAGAATACCTTTACTCTTAATCAATTTGGAATGTACTTATTATCTTATGCTGATGGTACTGCTCTATTTGCGTATTAAAAAAGAATTCTACAGCTATTATTTAACAAATTGCATTGTTATTGTATAGGGGGTAACAGTAAATGTAAACAAGACAGTTATTTGTGGGTTATTTAACCGGGAAACAGAATGGAAAATGTTAATAAAGTTATGAAAGACGTAAGCTTACTGTTTTAAAACATTAACATATTTGGCTGTAACGTGGGATCCCATGATAATTTTATCAGGTACTGGTTTCTCTTTCCATTCAATAATATAGAGTAATGCCCTCACTGTTTTATTTCAGAATATTTCCGAAAAAACGACATATTGATATACAATGATAATAATTATGCTATGCTTTTGAAGTTTGGTGGGGGGGTTGACAAAAATATAATATTCTTAAACCACTTGTATGTGTATATAATCAAATAACAAGCGCTACAATATATGATGAATTCAGCAGCTATCCCATTTAAATGACATTATACATACGAATAATATAACATTGGTAAAGAATTTTGAAATATTTTACAACGTTTTATTGATAGGTATCTGCAATCCTCGTTTTACGACCTAAATGGTTTATTAAAAATTAGATGTCTATATAAAACAATTTAAGGTTAAGTTTGTACCAGAAAATCTTTACTGTATTTCAATCGGTTCGCATAGAATTGTATTACCAGAATACTCACAATTGCACCAAGTAGAATAAGAACAAGTGTACAACAAAGCAACCATTCCTTTAGATAGATTACTATGTCCTTTTTTATTTCAATTGGTTCGTATAGAATTGTATTAACCAGAATAATTGCGGTAGGTAGAATATGAAAGACAGACAAAACCATTGATTATATCAATTGTGTACAACGCATCAAATAGAAACTGAGTATCATTTCCTGTTACAATATTTTATGTCCTTTTTTTAAAGAAATCGAAGAAAAATTTAAAATGCGTCATTCACTTCACCAATAAGATCCGTAATCTAATGAATTCCCAAAATACTTCAACAATTATGAAATTAGCAACGTTCGTTCATTCAAAATTATAAAATAGTCAATACTCATTTTATCCAATAGTTTCTAAATGTATATTAGCAGGCGTAATTCGTTCTACTTAATGGTTGTATCAATGTAAATATATGTATAGTGGTCTTTTAAGTACAATTTATATCGTAGAAATTTGTCATTTTCACTTATTTACATATTTTAATTTTTCTACCACTAATTTTGAGTTTTATATAATGTTTAATATGTTTATTTGGCATGTATACGCCAGTAGATAATTTGACTTGCCTCTTACATGTATCAACAAGTGTCCGACATGGTGTGGTTAGTTTCACTTTTATACTGTATGGACATGCTGGTAGTTGACGTTTCACTTTATGCATTGTATGCCATGTAACTCTGTACAGTGCGAATGCGTTTGTTTAATTATCGAAGTGTATATTTATTAAAAATTGACTTGATTTTCTCATACCTTTTTGCTCTCATTCAATGCCCTAAGTACCCACGCTCATAACGTAAATAAATTCATTAAATATGATCTTAATTCGAACAAACATTCGCAATTATTTGTTCTGAAGCATCCCTGCATCGCAGCCGAAATCACATCACTATGGGTGTTAAAATCGTGCATATGTGACAAACAGAATGCAAGTCTCCAACTTGTGATTGTACCCGAATGGTAACATATTGGAGACTCCGGTAAAAAGTCTCACTATGTTGTTATCAATATTTGAACTTGTTACGGGTGTGGTGTGATGTACTTACATTAATAATGTTAATTTGCCCTGGGCCCGGGATTACAACCAATACTTACACTCTGCACTCAGCACTTACACTCAGGATTGGAGAATTCTCCAATTTGGTGGGTCACCAAGAATACTCAGCACTCTGCACTTGTGATTTTACTCACAATTCTTGAGATTAGAGTGCAAAGTGCTGAGTATAGCTAAAAGGAGACTCAGTCTGCACTCAGTAAGCGACGGCCAATTATTCTCTCCTCGATTGAAGAGCATCGATTTGGGCCTACATCACTAAAATATTCCGTACTTACGTAAGAAATCTTGGTGAAATCTTGGTGATCCCCAAACCACCAAATTCAATACTTCGAAATCAGCAGAGTAAGATCAGAGTGCTGAGCGCTGAGTGGTAAGTATTTGTTGTAATACCAGGCCCAGGCTTCAAGGCGGGGATAGCGTGTGTTTGTACTTCGTATTGCTAGACCAAGTCGTCGAACAGAACGGGTCCGATTCCCGCCACAAAGTAACAATTCAAACATAGTTATCATTGTATCACGTTCAAGATGTTTACTTAAAATAATCTAATGTTTCATTGATTTGTATTGATATGTTGCGGGTGTCAGTTACATTTTTCAGGTTGTACTTGTATGTGTGAATAATTGTGCACATAAATAATGTTTAGATGTTTATGTTCGGTTCAGCTTTTTTTGTTGATTTACAACCAAAATTATATTGTTGTGTACTTTCATCATGTAAAAAAGACATAGTGTTAACAAAATAGTGATATTAGTGTTTAATTAATCTCTCAAATGTATACCTTTGTTTAATGAAAGATGTAAGTCCTTATATGTATCAATATTTTTCTCCTGTATGAAAATTGCATCCGAGTTGTAGTTTTAAAGCAGATTTGGTGTTTGTCAAAGTAAATCGAAAATTAAAACATCTCAAGTTTGGTAAAGTGCGGATTCATTATATATCTCATGGATGCCTTGATATAATCAAATTTTATCGTGTTATTTTGCTGTGTTTTTTATTGTTCTGTATATTGTGATTTCCTATTAAATATATTATAAAAAAGTTATGCGGTGATGTTGTGTTTTGTTTTTATTAATCTTTATACGAGTTGAGATCTTCCTTTTACTTTGATTAATCAGAATGTTTTTGATTTGGTGTTTATAAAATAAAACAAATGTAGTTGTTTTGTTACAATGTATCTATATTTTGATAAAATGTATGCAATATTGAGGTTTTCAATACAAGGAGATGAGGAAGAGTACTTTTAAAAACTATCAGATAACAATTAAATAAATAGTACGGTTGGAAACTAGAATCCATGCGCAATTCAATGGTGTATCATGTGTGTCATTTGTGTCAAATGTGACGTTGCAATGATGTCGCCTGCGTTATCACTTTGCATTATTTTTCGTCATTTTATGACGCCAATGAATGATTATAATTGACAGTACATGCTTGTCTTGAACGTCACATCAAAAAGTTATATATCGGCAGAAGGCTTGAAAGATTCTTTACAAATCTATTGATGTATGATAAAGTGATTTGTCTGCATTTTGTGAGTGTATGCCATTATTTTATTTTTCAGCCAAAAATAGAGGGGGTAGGCTTTAATCATTCCTTTCAAGTAACTAATAATTGAAGAAACTGTCTCACAAGCTCGGATTGAACATAGGCTATATTTTGACAATAATATCAACTATAACGATGGAAGTGCAACTATGTGCGTTTTCGGGTTGAAAGGTATATTGACATCAGTGACAACTATCACATAGCCACATCAAACATGAAGGAAGCTGTTCGTTCACGGAAACAATATTTCTGTTTATGAGCCGTTCTCCATGAATACCAGAGTTTGTGACAATATAATGAAAATCAAAGTCACATATCACTAGAAAGGAAAATAATATGTTATAAATTTTTCGAACATTTAAGCCAACTCTTGTAAAAAAGCACTTACCCCTTAATAACAAGCATTGTAATTCGACCATACTGGATGTATAATATCTCAATGTTATTCAAATATAATTTGCTATTACAGCTACAAGTATTTTATGTAATCTTCGCACAATCATTTATACACAGAATCACAATTTGCAATTGTGTTCTCATATTAATAGAACATCGAAATCATGAATGTCTGCTATATTATGAAAAAACTATGGGGAACTACAGGATATTATACTAGAAATATAAAATTCTATAAATAGTGCACTCTTTTAAAAATATTATGTTCAATAAATAGTTCAGTTTGCTCAATCATGATGTTATTTAAAAATAGTACAATCTATCTTACAATTACGTTGCACTTGGCTTCCCACAATATCAAATGTATCCTATATATGCAATATATCCAACGTACAAGTCAATATTTAACTTAGGCAAGTACAATGTATGTTCAACTAAAGTGCCATACAATCATGGAGTTCCCGCTAAACTGAAATGTTAACTAATTCACATAGATCGGTGCAGCCAGAATGCTTATAAGCAATGTTCGATATTGAATGCTGAGAACACTATAAAGTATAATCAGTACTCCCGCTCTATATCTTACATTGCTTAACATCCGCCATGCGTAAGTCCCTATCTGATAAGCATTCAAACATTCTCTATTCGTTTGTATAGCCAGTCTTAAATTCATATTTGATGTACCTTGGATAGCATGAGTTGTTTCTTCATTGGCACCCAAAATATGTGATATTAGTTCAACTGCAACGATATATACTGTGAACTGCCACACTGTTGAGAATTGATCCGACAAGTTCAATAAGAAAATGAATATATTAATGTAGCCAATACATAAACCTATCTTACTGAGTGCGCTGTTGTTAGGTCGAAACATAATCAGACAATTGTACACCATTATTAACCACCCCAAACAGATGAATTATTGTATTGTACGTAACAGCAAATGCTTGAGAAACGCTCCGCAGTTTTATCATGAGTGACGTAGCGGAGCGTTGTAGAAAAATCTTCTGCATAGCTGATCTCCATCCGTATTGTCATAACCGTAACTCTGTGTATATTGGATATACTATGCATATCCTAATGACTATTTCAAACACAATTGGAATGTAGCACCGCTTCGGGAACTTATTAACAACACTGATAAAATTCCATCTTGAGTGGTAGATTTGATAACAATGCATTGCTACCATCGAGGTAAACACAATGCCGAGCTCTGTAATCGAGTACCAAAGAAAACATACGCTACCAACACACAGTGTTATGTTTTTCCAACTCACCCTACCGTTACAATCTATTAACTCATGGTAGCATGTAAGGAGAAATTCCCAGACAACAAGTCCCATTATTAAATGCAGCCAGCTGACATCTTGATACAGTAACAACGTAACCCAGTAGCTGAAGTTGATCAATGTATAATATATACACATTGACCGGATGATTGTTGGTCTGAGGGAGTCGGCACACTCTCTCAACACTCCTATCACAACATGGAACCAAAGTATAATGGATACATAACGGTACATCGTAACGGCAACAGGTTCTGGTTTGGTAGAATCAGAAATACTAGTACTTTTACTCGTTGCTTGTTTCTGAAGTACCTCCTTCATGTCTTTGGTAGTCTCGAACAATTTTCTATTGATATCGTAATGGTTTAGCAGCTGACTTGGTAGGATTAGACCTATGTTCGAACTGGCTTGGTCTAACAACTTTCGTTTCTCGTCTGCGTGATCCCAATGTAAACTTCTATCATAAACTGTACCCTTCATACTCCCATGGTAATGTATACTTATCTCATTTAAGACATCTATAACACACGTTGCTGTATCTGTGCAGGTACAGTGACAATCATGTTCAATAAGGATCAGTTAAACAATTTGATTAAAAATTGATTGGGGTTAGCGGCATGCCTGCAGACCATTCTTGGTTTTTAGTCTGAAAGCTGCCCAGAACCCACTTGCAACATTTCTATAAAACATGAAAGTATACCTCTGGACCACCTGAATAAAGATACCTATTTATATGAATAATGAAGACAATACTCATTTCATATGAATTTTGTTGATCAATGAATGGTGATAAATTTTAAGTTATCTTGTCTTTGACCTGCAACCAGAGAGTGCTTACTTGTGCATGCAGGGGGCATATCCCTGACCCTCCCCCACCAAGATAAAATGCCAAAAAATGACCCTAAATTATGTTTGCGCTGCCATGCATTAATAAGCTCGCGTCAATTTTGGCTATTACTTTTGTTGAGTAAATAAAAGTGGCTATTAATTTAAAATGGCCAGTGTGAGCCCTGAGTTTGATATCAAACGATGAAAGACCTATCCCCGGCATCAACGATCTTATTTTTCACCCTCTTCGTAACCATTAAGTAAATATTTCAATAACCTGTTAACACGTCGGTGATTCTCAGACAAAATACGTCGCATGAAGCAGCTTCGGCAGTAGAAAACGACAATCTTTCAACGTGGTAATAGTAAATGTACCGGATCGGTATTCTCGATATTTGGGTAGGTTTTAGTATTGTTTGACCTATTGTGGTTTTCACGATAATTGTTGTTCACATGCCAAAATTACACCGTTTCAAAACCACGCCAACTTTCATGAGAAACTTTGTTTCAAACTGTTCCCTTTATAAAGTAAGCAAATGACTGATATTGTTTATAAAAGGATTAATAAGATGTTGCTCTTTAACTTTGCCATGTTATAAACTTTGCAATTCATATGTACTTTGCATTTTCGTCGATATAATGAAAAGGATTATGGTCACAAACCACTAAATGTTTTTGCCTGTTGCGCTCTATCAAATGTTTCAGCTAGAGACTTTCCAATTTTTGCTTTGAAGTTTATTTTTTATATTACGGCATATTTAAGTATAAGTTAGTACTGTTTCCTTGTCAAAGCATTGAACAAGATCCATTATTTACCCTTTCATATGCATCGCAGGACGCACTCTGTGGTATTTTTGCCTTTCCGTATGTATCATTCAGAACGCACTCTGTACTTTACCATGCTTGTTGGTTAATCATCAGGTTATTGTATTTTTTGTAACTGGTGAGCGATATAGTGCCAAAAGGGCGTTTTGTGTAAATCCAAGGGAGACAACCCTACAAATGTACTAACTGTCTGTGCTGGAGTTCTCTCCCTTAATTGACTTTTTCTACTGTCTGCAGGAGTTCTTCCCCTTATATTAATTTTGTGTTTCTAGTACTATGTTGGGGTTATTATTATTGTTGGTAGGTGGTACTGATATATTTGTTATGCATAGGGCTTACCATTGATTAATTATGTTTTGCAGACTGATGTATCCATGGAACGAGAATAGTTGTTTTACGAGTTTTGAAGGCAATAAACTTTATATTAGAAAATTGATCTTCCTCGTTGTCTGACCGGCTAAAGCATGTGGCGGTACAGTAAACCATGCCATTTGTTAATATGTGATTTCGGAAAGGCTTTGAATTACAATGTGCATCAACAATATCTGCCATATTTGAATCAACGAGTTGAAATGCTGGTACCAGATCAACGTGTATGACACTTTGTTTTAACCAATCCGATCCTTTTTTGTAACGAATTTCCAATTTAGACGATGGTCCTTTCTTTTCAATGTAATCTTGGATCCAAAAACACCATTCACCCCCGTTATTATCATTGCACATATATTTGAATGTCCTTTCCTTCACGAGGTATTGTGTCTTCCGATGAATATGTCGAAATTCAACGGGAGGGTAATTTAGTAGTCCATTTTTCAAATACACTCCTTTCCTTGTCGTACAATTAAATCTACAAATTACAAACAAAAAGTCAAACTCATCTGGGAATCCAATTTTTGTTCCATCATAATAACTACCTTGTCCAACAACTTCCGACTCTCCATTTCTGGTTATGTTGTCGATACCCAAATATGTTTTTCCATGATGTTCAAATTCTCTCACAGTGTTTTCGGTATTAAAGTGTCTGGCATTAACTATTGCGTTGGTTACTTTTATACAAGTTCTTTCACGTCATTTTCTATAAGACTTCGTTCTCGGGTAGTTTAAAATTGATTTAAATGATAAGTGTTCCGCTTAATAAATATTGAGTTTGTCCGATGATATTTACATAAGAAGTTGTAGTAACGTGCTGTGAACAGACTCAATTTGTAATTTTCGACGTAATTTGCTCCCGATGTTGCAGTTTCACAGTTTAAAGGGGAAAAACTATGTGACGTTTGGGAATGATTTATGTCCTGAATAAAACTTACATGTGAACGACATGCAATGGTGTATAACAGTTAATGTATATATATTATCTTTAAAACTGACAAGTTATGTATGTTATCATATAATCACCCTCTTTTTGATTATAGTACACTGCACCAACCAAGGACAGACATAATAAGAAATTACATTAATAATAAAATGTGTATCATACTTGAAGCAACTGTACTGAAAGGATTTGAATAATGGACTGTCAAATCGGATTGCTTTATCATAACTTCCTCCTTTAGAAATTACTTTTCAAAGAACATCCACAAACGTGGTAACACTTGTCAACATGTGATAGTTTAGCAAGAAATATGATACTATTTTAAAACACGCACTCTCAAAATTTGAGACAATTGCCTGTCACCGCTATAATAATGTTTATAAAAAAGAATAATCGAGTGTGAGAAGTCTTAAATCAATTTCTATCACTAATACTATATAGTTCCTCAAAAATAAATACAAAATATATTAGAAATAATGAACTTGAAAAAATATACAAGCCCACAAGTAACGACACCCTGCTCAAAATCGAAATGAGAAATGAACCCATAAATGCGCGAGAGTGCTATGAACTTGTTGCTTTGGTATGTTTTCGACAGAGTTTGTGTCACCCACAAGAGGTATTTTACGTGACACTGTTTTGTGGATTTGATAGCAACGCTTATGCTTGAGGTAATTTATAAATTATTTGAACCAGTTTGTTTATTGATATAAGCACTATCGATTTATAGACATTTTTTTTACCAAAATACACAAATACAAAAATATACGTCAGTCTATTTCAAGCCTGTACCATACCGGGAAATTTATGTTGTATTCTTACGTGACAGCCACAACTCGCTTATTTATTAAGGGATGGCCATGTATTCCTTGTTATATGTCTGGCACATATCGGATTTAAATATATAGAAAAGTTAATCTTCTGTTATAGACAATGAATGAAGAAAAAATGCATCTTAGTACGAAAAAAGTTTTACGTGACTGTTTACTTACGTGCCGTTTTTAAAAAAAAAAAAGTGATTACAACGATAAAAATGTTATGGAATATTTCTTATTCTGTGCCATGTTGACACATTTGACGTTTACAGTCAATATATACATGGAAATACTACATAGTTAGCATGAAATTGAAATTTTACGAGTGGTCTATTATTTGCTCATCAACTTATACTCCGACACGCCCTGTGACTCTATTCGTAAAGTGTACATTATTTTCGTAAGTGTACACTTTTTGAGTTGTAAGAAAGTTGTTTGTACAAAACATTTACTCAGAAAATAATTGGTCAATCATGACAAATCTGCTTATAACTACATGAACAGTTAAATAAATGACATACTGTAAAATCAATAATATTCGAGGGCCATTTAATTTCGTGAATTTTGTGGATAATTTCAACCATGAAATTCCTTTAAATTACGTTGAAATTTCCACGAATGGTCTTTTTCACCATATCCACAAATTTTGTAACATTGACATTAAATTATTTTTACTCGTCAAAAACATGTAGCTAGAAAATTGTAAATCCACCCAATGATAGTGCAATATTAGCCTGTACTACTGTAAAACAAACTAATTTGTGGCGTTTTACTCTAATCAATAGTGTAGATGACTAAATCATGAATTCCAATATTCTTGATTAATTTAGGCCAGAACAAATTTTAGAGAAATTGCTTATTGTTTTGTAAACCGCAAAATAGGGAGCAAAATTTATCTTCTTGTAATGACCACGAAAAGTAGAAATTAATTATAGCAATTGAAGCAAAGTTACAGAATATTCATGCCAAGCAAAATTCATTCTCCAAAGAAAAGCAGTGCTTTTACATTATTTTTTATAGTATTTGTAACAATTTAAGCGAATTTAAGATTTAGCTGTAAAATTCATTGTGCAATTAATTACATGTACAAGAAACCTAAATATATACAGAGTACAAATAGTTACTATAATTGTCTATCAGGTGAACTTTATTCTATATATTAATACGACTGTGAGCATCAACATGGGTAGTATGAATGTAACCTTGTTATGTGTATTAGAAATAAAGCAATACAAATATTTTTATAGAAATATGACAATTGTGAAAATAAGATGCATAATTTCTACCTTTGTGCACTATGTCCTTTATCAATGAATGAAGAAACCTAGATGCAAGTGTATTATAAGCACTTATAAGGTGTATAAACACATTGACACTTGTGAATTTTAATCACAAGCTAATTAAACCTATGAATGGACATTTTTGGACAGTTAACTTAATCCCTTTGGTACATTATAGGCCAAGCATAATTTTTACATTAGAACTCTATTTTCTATGCTGCGAAAGATGCTCTGTTTATGTATTGTGCAAGGAACTTTTGGATAACCATTGTCTCTCTGGAGATCATTTTGCTTTTTGTCGGAGTATAAGTCAGATACAGAACTTGTTATCGCTCAAAAGTGTCTTCTTACAAGTGTTATTGTACAGTTTCGGAAGGACAAACAACAAATTATCCTCGGCTTCGCCTCGGACAATTATGTTGATTGTCCTTCCGAAACTGTACAATAACGCTTGTAAGAAGACACTTTTCAACGAAAACTAGTACTGTATCTAATACATAAATGGTCAATCATTGACATATGGGCATAATAAATATTTATTCTTTAAAGACATTGATGTAAATAAATTTTCATTTAGAATTATTCCGATAGTGTATTTCTATTGCTTTGGTCAGCATGATCTTGTTCGTCACGTAAAATACAATTTAGTGTCATGTAAAATTTAATTTCAATATTTTGATTTCTTTATGAACCTACGTTTGATTTTTTTTACATTTGATGACTTATAACATGGTTTATGGATGTAATACCATGAAACAACTAGTATTTGTGCAATCTACTTGTAAAACAAGCTAACTATTTGACAGTTGATGTTAGAAGAGTAAAAATGTGTATAATTTTTAGTTGGCGCAGTTACATAAAGTGTACTAAATTACTGCAAATATTGATTTTGATGAGAAGCAATGCTATCTGTTACATTTATTAAATATAAATTAAGTTATTTGTTTTCACAACTTGACAAATAAGCGTAAATTATGACAGCAATTATGTGTTTGATAACCGTATAACTTTCGTCACGTAAAATACAAAATAAAAATCTGAGTTATTAAAGCTAATATAACAATTGATTATTGACATGCTGGCAATGATTTATTTAATATTTGCTCAAGTTTTTACCTCTTATTTAATTTTTTTTTCGTTGAATTTAAATAAAAAAGAAATATTCACTGTACAAGTTGGAAGAGCCCATGTCTTGTTGGAAACAAATGCATATTTCAAATTTCCAGACGAGTGCACATGACTTTCATGGAAGCACAACATAAAAAAAAATCATAAATAGTTACTGGATATATTTCAGAAATAATGTTTGATAAAACGGAGTTATGTGCACACAAGTTTTGATTCCAGAATAAAAGTTTGACTTGTGTTAATTGTTGTTGAAAAAATGTATCAAGACTGGAATTTTACGTGACAGTATATAGATGTTCAATAGTAAAGCTATAAGCCATGCTTAGCATTTTAAGCTGTAATTTTAACATATAAATTATGCTAACATGCTTAAAAAACCTTTAGTTAGCATTAATTTTGTTCTAAATTAGTCTTGTAGGCTATTTCAAACCTACAATAGTATTTTGCGTGACAATATTTCATTCCACACGTAATCTTATCCATATAATCACTATATACAATGATTTGGTTTTTTGTACATTGTTTACCAAAAACTGTAATAATACGAGGTCAGAATTGTCTCTACAGCACAACTTGTAGCATTTTATTATTGTACTTATGGATTAGTTTCTTTCGTATTTTACGTGACGAACACGTCCGTACAAAGCATGTACCGACATATGTATATTTAGCTAGATTTTCTCTAGATACATCTCCGAAATTACAAAGTAGTGTCATAGGTTCCACGTCAGATTGGTGACAGTAACATTTATACCCACACGCTTTTCTACTTCTAATTCAAAAATGATATAGGATAAATGAAAGTAAAATATAGTGTAAACGAAAAAGCATGTTATTATGTACATACCGGTTTCATAAATGTATTGGTAGTTTATTGTTTTTGGAGCGTTGGTTTGTGTAGATATGTAGTATTGGAGTTTAAAAATAACACAACCATTACTGAACTTCTTTGATGTGTTCTCTAGGGTAATACATATGTTGTACATGCTATCATAACGTAAAATACACAGGCAAAAATACAAAAATACAGGCTTGTTTCAAACAGCGACATAGAAAAACACGCAATCTTGTTCATGGTGCCATGTATGAAAATTGTTCCTAAAGGGGTTCGACTTTCATGTCCGATAGACGTTTTTGATATATTTAAAGGTCAGATTTTTCGATTTTATACTCTTGATATTGGCCCAAATTTTGAGAATGCGTGTATTTAAAGTAAACATGGACCAATGAAATTGGACTCGCTAGGAAGTTTCTTGTTTATTAGTGACTGCAGATTGCATTTAAAACGTTGGATCGCTTTGCAGCTCGAAGTGTTAAATTACAACCACTTAGGAGAGAAAACATGGCAGTGCTCGTATATATTATATTACTGTTCAGTTTCTTTGGAATCGGTAAGTTACAATTTACTATTTCGATTTTTTGTGCTTTAACAATAGTGCTAATGCATTAACCGGTTGTATCGAGGGCCCCAACCCTGGAGATGGTCGGGGATTTTTACTTTTGGGTTGTCAAAATCTCCGCAATTCCTCCGACCTTCGGGGGGAGCTGACGGTTAAATATCCTGTGTTTCCCGGCCCCTGACAGCTGAATTTTGTCTCCGGTGTATTTGTTCAGTGAATAAATCCTCCACATTTCCCGACATTTCGGGTCAGGGGAAGCTGGAAGGTAACAACGGCCGTTTCCCCGGCTATCCACCGCCAATCCTCAGGTGTTGGGCAAACTGTTTGCAACTGACGGGTGCATAATAAAACATTTGCGCGGTCGGTTGTTGTAGCCACTCTTGGCGGAAAGCGAAATAGACAGTCAGCAGAGAAAGAAATACTAAACCCAATTTGATCCGTTCGTGCTCGCTTGCTGTTGAAAAACGGGACGTATTATGTGAACACCCTTGGCGGGCGGGCGTGCGGGCGGCGGGCGTGCGGGTCGGCGGCGTCCAGTAATTTGTCTGTACTCTTAACTCAAACAGTGTTTGTCCAATCGTCTTCAAACTTGGTGACAATGCTTATGGGTGTAATATCTAGGCCAAGTTCGATTATAGGCCAAATCGGTCCAGGCCTTCTTGGGTTGTGGTCCTTCTTTTACCCCAAAAATGTGAAATTGGCCTTGTCTGTACTCTTACTCAAATAGTTTTCAACTGATCACCTTCAAACTTGCTGACAATGCTTATGGGTGTAATATCTAGGCCAAGTTCGATTATAGGCCAAATCGGTGCAGACCTTTCTGGGGTTATGGTCCTTCTTTTCCCCAAAAATGTGAAAAAATGGCCTTGTCTGTACTCTTACTCGAACAGTTTTCTCCTAACTCAAACAGTTTTCGTCCGATCTTATTCAAACTTGGTGACAACAATTGTCAAAACATCATATATAGTTTGTGATTATAAAGATTAGTTAAAGATGATTTTTAAAAAATGTTTTAACATTATATGGGGTTTTATTTCATAATCAATATTTTTTGTCACTAGCACCACCAAGACGGGCGTATTTTGTGACATTTTTGCATCTTGTTTAAGGTTGCCGTTAGATAAAACTTTATATCGGACACGAGTGAGCGCCAGTTCCGCACTTTTAATCACAATTAAATTCTTGTTGTTTCTGATATCATCAAAAATCGGCTGACATTTCATATAGCGATGAACATGTTCATGTACCTTATGTACGTCAAATAGCATTTGAATGACGTTTTACATCGCGCAAAATACAGACACAGGTGGTTGGATTTTAAGGTATGTTTCTAAATGACGTACGTGTTTTGCTTAATTTTTTCGAAACTGTTATTAAGAATTGTTATTGCAGTGATTTATTATCATTTATTTCGAGCTTTTGCCATGAAGACAAGTTTCACTCCTGATTTTGATTCGACAACGTGATCAAACAAGGACACATTGTTTACGCTAACAATGATAGGGGAATATATGGGTGCATAAATTATAAATAGCTATTTCGTTCTTTTGTTCATGACCTCGACGTGTTTTGCTTTAGCACAGTGAATCCCAGTCCTTTTGTTCATGGCCTTCAAATGGTCGCAAATTCGATATGCATCAAGAAATATATACGAGTGGTTATAAAAGCTGCGCAAAATGAACTATTAAGCGGGTGCATATTTTAACCTTGAGGTTGTAATATGAGCTTTATCTTGTAAACAACCTTTAAATCGAGTATGCAAAAACGTGCACTTTGCAAGTACAATAACAAACAGTCTTACCCGGTTGTAAAGACCACCAATAGGAGCAATAAAAATTGCCAATTTATGACAAGCTGTCTCTCTTAGCAGGTTGTATACCACTGAAAATGCACCTTCTGTGAATTGATATTTATGCTGATGAATACACCTGATAGTATATTATGTAATGTGATTTTTATTTATGTATTAACTGACAAGTATTAGCCTGGATATTATTCATTTGATGATGTACAGTAACTGAACATGCTGAACTGACCACTTAAAGGTCAAGGTCAATGCAATTTCAAGGTCAAATCATGAAAAATAGCTGAAAATTATGGAAGGGAATATCCGCCAGTACATGCATGCTGTTAAGTTACAATTTTATGTTGTCTTGTTACATGCATCTTGCTAAATGACAATTGCATCATGCCTTCTTTCATTCGTTTTAAACTGACTGCAACAGCCGTGTGTCTTTGTGCTTCTTTCCTTCAGTAAGTGGCGCGTGGCGTGAGTCTTTCCTTACTCCATGTATATAAATTATGTAATTTATATTCTTGCGTGTAAATGACAAATGCATCATTTGTATTAATTTGTTTGTGTATCATCTTAAAATGTTAATGCCAACAAATTCTTATTGCTTCCTAAGTTTTACTTAGTGCATCTGATTTAATCGTTCCTCCATTATTATCATACCGACCCATGCGTGTTAACATCAATGATTGCAAATTCAGCAAGGCGAAACCAATAAGCACCAAGCAGCAGCTAGCATGAACTTAAACGAATGCACCTGTAATATTCAATTCATACAATGCTGGGAACCAGACTTTTTCGGCAGTTCCCGTAAAAATGTCAACCTTGCACGGTGCGTAAACAAAAAACTACACGACGATTTAGTGTCAGCCCAAACCAACGTCAAGTGAGCGAACGATAAATAGCCGACGTTAGTCCAGCGAACGATAAGGATTTAGGTTAAACACCACTAAATTTCCTAGCAATCATTAAGACTGGGTATGATAAAAATTTGCATACTGAGACAACCAGGCTCTGTGACCCCGGAAGACTGGTTATGTAGATGTACCGCAGGTGAACGAGAGTCGAAAATACCGTCGCTAGGCCCCTATCTTGGGGCTGAAAGAGGGGCCAGACCCCCAAAGTAGACATAATAGCTGTATGTCATTGTCGACTTATGATGGGTTCGATCCCGTGAACCGCACAAACCATGCTTTGTGACCCAAAAAGACCGGGTATACAGACGTAGTGTATGATCATACGAGTCGAACGAGATCCGTCTCGGGTTCCTATCTTGTGAAGGGTAGCGGCTCGGGGCCGGACCCCGTGGTGCCTATAATAGCAGTGTATTGAACTTTGCGTTTTGGGCCGGTTTCGGGCCCCAACAGAGCCCAAACCAGGCTTTGTGACTTCGGCTTTACTAAAAGTAACGTGGTCGCGGTAACGTCACAAGAAAAATAAAGTTATCGTAAAAATCGAACGCCCTTGCCTTACCAGAGACTGGTGTCAACGCGTTCTCTTTTATATTCCAAAGGGGCGAGATATTAAAATGAAAATACGACCTGCCACATTATAATATACGTACTAAGGAGTTATCTGTGTAACGGGACCATGATGAACAAAATAACGAGATATTTTTCAAACAAAAACAATATTTACATGCCCAGTAAATTAATCAAACTTTAGTTTCGGACTCTTTTCCTTGAATTGGCGGAAAAGTAAAATATGTGCAAGTGTTTCGCTCGGAAGATGCTTCACCCTTTGACGTACAGACAAAACATCACTTCAAACTCGATACATGCTTCTTTTAGCGTTCAGTTTGAAAGAACAACAAGACAACATATACAACAAGAGGCCCCTTAGGGGCCAGTTACGCTCACCTGAGTCATGTGGGTGAAAGGAACGATTTTAGCTATGTTGGTTGCAGGTCACCCAAAGATCATTCCTGTACATTTTTATCAACATCCATCAACTGGTTCAGGAGAAGAGGCCGTTTAAAGGATATTTCTACTTTTAGCTCAGGTGGTCATCTTGTTTAACGGACCAGAACAATTTTAGCTAAATTGGTTAACGGTCACAACCAAAGATCATTTGTGTAAACTTTTATAAAAACCCGTCAAGCGATTAAGGATAAGAAGTCGTTTAAAGGATATTTCTATTTTTAGCTCTGGTGGCCATCTTGTTTCGCGAAGCAAAAAATTTTTAGCTAGCTTGGTTAAGGTTCACCCAAAGATCATTCCTGTCAAGTTTTATCAAAATTGGTCAAGTCGTTAAGGCAAATAAGTAGTTTAAAGAGTTTTCTATCTTTACCTGTAGTGTCCATCTTGTTTATTGGAGCGAAATGATTTTAGTTATTTCGAATGAGGGTCACCCAAGGATCATTACTGTGAAGTTTGGTTGCAATTGGTCAAGTTGTTTTGGAGGAGATCTCGTTTAAAGAAATTGGTTAATGCGAAGAAAGATATTTCTATTTTTAGCTCTGGTGGCCATCTTGTTCAGCGGACCGGAACCATTTTAGCTCTTTTGGTTATGGGTCAACCAAAGATCATTCCAGTAAATATTTATCAAAATCCCTTAAAGGGGGACCAGGAAAAAAAGTAGTGGGTCAGCAGACAATTCATTACTGGTAGTGTGTGAAAACTGGTATAAGCCAGGGTCAGTCATAACATGTGTTATATCTTTCCTTATCATCTTCTACCAGCATGTGTCCTACGGTCAGGATAACTTGGACAATATAATATGTGAATGATAGTATCTCGTTTACCACTCAGAAACTGAATTGATTTTGTATCATAAATAATATGATAACATTGAAGAAATTGGAAATGGATAAACTTTACACACATCCACATATAGTTAATTCCAACCCATACAGTATTATTGTGCATCACTATAAATCTGACAAATATGAAATAATCAAATCAAGCTATTATAATTTCACAATGACTCGGAATGTATTGAAACAGGTGCTAGGTTTAATTATAGTTTAAAACTAGACGACGTTTATATTTTTGCTTTAAATTGAAATATTGCAGTTGAAATATTTGATTCTGAATTATTCACCCAGGTAAATAAACTGTAAGAAACGTTTCAATTAGATTGAAAAATAGTAAATGAATTTAATTTTTAAATGTTTAAAAGGTTCTTGTTCTATAAGTAGGGGATGGCCACAATAAGCTATAACTTTGAAATTTGCCATGTGTACATCAATATTGAGGAATTGTTTTTAGAACTACAACATAATTATAAATGTTTTAATATGACGATATATAATTTATATGAAAGCGTGGATGTTATATTAGAATCATTTCATACTAAGTTTACAAAGTTCAACATAATAGAAAGTTCCTGCATAACCTAACACTCCTCATCACCAAACAATGTCTGGCATAAAAGCAGAGAATTGTATAATTCACAAGATTACAAGTATATGTGTAGCTATAATTAAACCATTGATGTATGAGTCAATATTGATTTTTGCAACGTTTCAACTTGAATATTTTTTCTTAAAAAAAGTAGTTGATTTATAATATATTCTTGTTTAAACGATGTATTGGTGTATATCCCTTGCTAATGTTCAGAAATTCCACATTAATCATTCCACATTTTGTCAGGATACTTTATTTCGTTTGGTTTCTTATGTTGAAATGTCCTTCCTGTAACACATTTGTATTATGAAATTTATTAAAAACCAAGCAACAAAGGTAAATCTTATTATGTTATTTGAAACGAACTGGACGTGTAGTTTCTCAAAGTGCCTTGGTATTAAATAAATGTGACACGATGAAACCACATTTAGCGATTAAGAGACACCTTTTTTAAAATGTGTAACTTGATCGTAATTAAGTTATTTTGACGGTTCGAATTTTAACCCATCTTTTATAAAAGCTATAGTTTTGTAACAACAAAGACCAAGTTGTATAAAAACAAGCCTTTGTTTGTCAATATCGTTGGTATTTCTACTGATAATCAACTTAACTTGCACTGTTACATTAGGGACATGCCTGTTACAGGAAAGACATACTTTGTTAGAGGAATGACAAATCAAATATAAATCTGTACTAACTATGCTTTATAACCCAGATTGAATATAATTGAATAAAACATATCCTGCATAACTAAACCAAAAGGAATAATATCATAGTTGTATGTAGTGTTGTCCTTCGTGTAACATATATAGTCATTTCTGTAACAGGAAACCGTACACTGAATTGATTTGTTTTTAATAGATTTGTAAGTAAAAAATCACATATTTTGGACTGTTTTCAAAGTCATTACACACTTTACCAACCCATCACAAAATCAGAAACAATTTCATGCATTACCTTCATTAGTCCCTACTGTAGCAAAATAAGTCATTCATGTTACATGAAAATATTATTATTTGCGTACCAAGATATAAAAATATCAATAACATGTCACTTTTATAAAGTAAGTAGTTGACATAAAACTGCGCACATGTCTGCATTTGAACATATTTCATTTCATGGTATAATTAAGTTAGCGGCGCTTAAAACATAATTATGTCATTACGGTAATGTTTTTGGTCCTTCGTGTAACAAAATATCGAGTTACAGGAGTGACTGTTACATGACTGAATTATTCTCAGTTAAACTTGGATAAAAATCATACCGCATACCTGTGGGTTATAATACACACGGTTCCGTGTAAAGCACAACCCACTCTTTACATAGTATACACCGTAGTTTATCTATTTCGTTTAAACATATAAAACACTACCGTTACAGTAAATACATAAATGAAATATACGCATCTACTTACCAACCTTTGAGTTCTGTTTCTGGCTTCTTGGAGACTATTTCATAACACAACACAATACCATTTTGTTCCCGAATGTTTACTCTTCAAAACGAGGATGGATGTATTTCACAAACGTACAGGGGTGTGTGATTACTTTTTCATTTGGGGCAAATGTTACACGAAATACGACGATGCTGGGTACACACTTTATACACTTTTATTTTTTAAAACAAAGTGATCACATATAAATAGTCCAGTAATTTATTACAAACGTGCAAACATAAAAGTAACAGGTGGGAGACAACCAAAAAATCACGATATTTGCTACTTTGATACGATAGAAATGTTATGTCTTTGTGAATTAGGGAGAAAAAACTACATAGAGTTGTTAAACTATATCTGTGCTCATCGTCAAAATGCTTTTGAATTACAATTTCATTAAGATGCGAATAGAATTGCACCAGGACACCAAATGTTGCAAAAATAAATAATGACTCGTATACTGTAGAGTGGTAACATATCAAGCAGTGCCCCATACAGTGATATTGTAACATAGTCAGTATAGTATGCTAGATACCCAGATGGTCAAAGATATGAATCCATCCCAATCATTTCCAGTAATTGCTGTGTAATATATTACATGAAATAATTATTACCAATGACATGTAAATAAGGTCCATGCTGTGCCCCCTACTACTGGCAAAGTCCTCCCTTTAAGAAGCCAATTAACAGGTATTTCTATTCTTAGCTCTGGCGGCCATTTTGTTTAGCCGACCGGTACAATTTTAGCTATTTTGGTTACGGGTCAACCGAAGATCATTCCTGTGCAGTTTTATCACATATTTGAATGATATTGAGGAACATTACATTTTGAATTGTTTTAGTGGTGTAGATATTGGAGTTTTGAAGCTGTTTTTATTACTGTATGCTGATGATATTGTTATCATGGCAGAAACTGAAGATGAATTGACCAGAGGTTTGTTATTTTTGGAAAATTATTGTGATAGATGGAAACTAACTGTTAATAACAATAAGACAAAAGTCATGGTTTTTAAAAAGGGAGGTAGACTTCGAAAAAATGTATCATTTTCATATAAAGGAAACAAATTAGAGATAGTCAAGACCTTCACATACTTAGGAATTGTTTTCACTGTTGGAGGTTCATTTGCAACACTGTTCGAAACATTGGCAGGCCAGGCCTCAAAAGCAATTTTCAAATTGAATTCTTACTTGATTAAATTCCCTACCATGAATATACAGAGTAAACTAGATCTCTTTGATAAATTAATTCTACCCATTTTAAATTATGGTTGTGAAGTTTGGGGATCAACTTACTCTATGATTTTAGAAAGAATACAATTAAATTTTTGTAAGAGAATACTAAGAGTAAAAACTCAAACTCAAAATAACTTTATTTATGGAGAACTCGGAAGAACCTCATTACTAACTATTAGAAGTGTACATGGTGTTAGATACTGGCTGAAATGGATGAGAATAAATATGTAAAGGCCATGTATAGCTGTATGTGTAGACATTTAGAGACAAACCCGAATTGTAAATCATAGGCTAATATGTGTGTAGTTTTTTACAATCATTAGGTTTTAATTATGCATGGATAATTCAAGGTGTAGGAAATGAGCAAATGTTTGTGTCACTTGTAAAATCTAGGATAAATGATGCTTTTATTCAAAACTGGTATACAGATTTATGTAATTCTACAGGAGCAAAAACGTATACAATATTTTTTAGTTTTCATCTTCAACCCTATTTATCAGATGTGAATATAAATAAATATAGAATTGATCTTTGCAAATTAAGAGTTTCATCTCATAGATTACAAATAGAGTCTGGTAGGTGGCACAAACCTGCACCCATTCCTGTTCAAGAAACAAAATGCCATTTTTGTCATACTTTAGAAGATGAATTTCATTTTATATTAGAATGCCCGATATACAAAGATATAAGAACTACATATATAGATAAATGCTATTGGAATAGACCAAATATACCAAAATTCATTGAATTAATGAAATCAGAAAATGTAAAAACAAATAGAAACCTAGCAATATTTTGTCATAAAGCTTTTGGTTAAAGAAACATTTACTACTATTATTTTGAAAATATATAAATTTACATGGATCTCTCGCTGTTTCCTTATGTATTGTTGTTTAGTTTTTTTTTCTTTGTAACACTGTATTAAATTGATGCTATGTTTAGATTATACTAACCTATTTTATTAAATGCATACATTGCATATATGAAAGGGAAACCCTAAACTTTGAGAAAAAATGTATGTATGTATTTTTTGAAATATTTATAACGATTATATACTTATATGTTTTTTGACCACTCGGATGATATTGATGATGTAAAATTGTTCTATACTCATGGATTGTATATATCTATATTGTATTTGAAAATAAACTAAAACTATATATCAAAATCTGTCAAACGGTTAAAGAGAAGAAGTCGTTTAAAGGATAGTCTTATTTTTAGCTCTGGCGGCCATCTTGTTTAGCGGAATGAAACGATCTTAGCAATTATGGTTAAGGGTCATCCAAAGATCATTTCTGTAAAGTTGTATCGAAATAGGCCAGGTAGTTAAGGAGAAGAAGTCGTTTACAGATTTTTCTACATGTATCTTTAGCTCTGGCGGCCATCTTGTTTATCGGAGCGGAACAATTTAGCTATTTTAATGAGGGTCACCCAATGATCATTACTGTAAAGTTTGGTTGACATTGACCAAGCGTTTTAGGAGGAGAAGTCGTTTGAAGAAATTGTTGACGACGACGGACGACGACAGACGTTGGAAAACTCGGTTTGATAAAATCTAAAAATGTACTTACCGTGAACTACAAATGAGATGTAGATACGTTCATATCAACCGGAAACGAGACGACAATTATACCTGAGAATTCGACTTGCTTATTTACTTTTGAATTTATACATTTTAATAGGCCGTGGCCAAGTAGAAGTAGTTATTGGTGTATGTGCACAGTTACATAGGCGTGTCGAAATTATCGAAGTCGGTCATCGATCATAGGGAAGGTTACTTAAAATTTTTATGCCTATGTTGTAATGATTTTTTTAAAAGTATATGTTAAAAACTATTTGCTAGTTCCCATCATGATGACCCTCGTAAATGAGTGTTGTGATGATTTATTGTTTCATATACACTAACAGTGTAGGTTTCGAAACAATTACTAAGTAATTCAATATGCGACTCGTGAATGAAGAATATTAAAACGGATTTTGGAATAATCCTTCTCTGCAATTCAAAATAAATATTTATTGCTACAGTTATCTTTCAGGTGCAGCAGCTCAAGCAGGAACTTGTTTAGATCCATCCATCGGTTATTTAAATGCTCTTTCAATACGAAGTCCAAACCACACAAGTACCTTTTTTGAGGACGGCCAGGGACTTTTATTGAGTGACGATGGGCTCGAGGAAGGATGGTTTAAAACTATGGACATACAGTGGAATTATCTTATGGTAGACACTACATCTATTCCAACAATCGGAAAATGTAGTACGTACTGGCCTATATACTTAAAAGGTAAGAGTAATAAGTAAAATAACTAAAATGGCTTATTTTATTGTAACTGTTAACTTCGTAGGTTGTATGTGAATCATTTAGCCTATTCTACGCATATGTATATGTGCAGTTTTATCACGCGCATGAAATGACAAGGAAGTCACTCGTATAAGTAAGCCGCACTAGCCCTTACGGAAATAGGAAGTTTTCCGCAAATTTACCGCAAAAATGCCGCAAACTAATCAATTTGCCGCAAAGTCAGAGTCATTGTTCGCAGGACTTCGTCGGTAGTGGTGAACTTCCAGCAATCTTCTGGCAAAGTTACCGCAAATTTGCCAGAATGAATGGCAGTTCACCAAAAGTTTGCCAAAAACTTTCTTTGATATGAATGTTCACTAAAAGTATGCCATAAACTTTAAATGGATACTTTGTTATTGCCAGAAGTTCATCGCAAACTTAGATTCTGAAAAAATTTTGCCAGAGATTTGCCATAAACTTTTAATGGATACTATTTTATTGCCAGAAGTTCACCGCAAACTTATATTCTGAAAATAGTTTGCCAGATGTTTGCCATAAACCTTTAATGGATACCATGTTATTGCCAGAAGTTAACCCAAATAAAAAAAAATAGGGTTTTTAAACAAATCATACACAAATCACGCATAAATCGCACCAAAATCAGGATTTTCCAGATTTATTACTATTATTCGCCATTGATTTATTTAATTAATCGCGCGTGAATCGGTTTTCCCATTAAACCGCTTTCAAAAGTTATGCTACGATTCGTAATAAAATTTAATTTCCAAATCATGATTTATTCGCGATTCATTATTAATAGTGTTTTCCTGGGTGTGATTTGTAGCTGATTGGTTAGACTCTAATTACATAATTCTTGATTTGTGACTGATTTGTTACAAATAGAAACATTACAAATATAATTTATTAGCGATTCATTACACTTACTATACTTTAAGCCCCATTCTCAGTCTCACTGTCCCTGTTTAACATCCCAGTGAGCCCCAGTTTTCAATCCGGGGCGAGCCGTGATTAACCAGGGAGACAGTGAACCTCCGGGGCAAACCGGAATAAACCGTGGTTCACCGGGTAACAACCCCGTTTTTAAAAAAATGTTTAATATAACCGGGAGTCACTGGGGAATGCTATTGAGAACTTGCCGGGGATTACCGGGACTCAACGGCCTTTTCCAAGACACTGTCGGATCTCTACCTTGTGTCTACCTTGACTACAGGGTAACACTGGTATGTCATCTGACACAACCATGGTATAATTGGGCGATAACCGGACAACCACCAGCATCAACCGGGACCAAACCAGGCTTTTTCAGGCCCCTATCGAAACCGAAACTGTACTATAATATTCTGTCAGATCAGGGTACACCGGAGTTACATTGGGAATGTTAAAATGCAATTCATTTTTGTTCGAAAAACATTATGGTTTATCACGGTATACCGGCTTTCCTCCACTGGGATGTCTGTGACTTGCACCGAGCCTCAAAGTGCGCATAACTTATGTTCATTGTATATAAAACTTATATATAGTATAAACATTTAACCTCATTTTCATTTTAAAATGTTGTATTAAATTGTATTCCATTTGTAATGATTCTCTTCAGAGTTGATACAGATCTAATTCTTGGATAAAAATATCCATATTATTAAGACCACCCCCTTTACACTATTGTAGCGTTAGTGTTAATGTATGTGTTCATATATGCTGCATTATATTGCACAGTATTTTAAGAGATATATGAATTATTAAAAGTATAATAAAAAAAGAAACAAACACATGACGTTGTATTAACTTTGTACCGTTTAAGGAGCAGGATTTATATAAGTTTTTTCCCAATACTTCATAGCTTGTATTTGATTAAACTAACGTTGTACCAACGTTGGGTAGGAACCCAACGTTGGATCAACATCTTCCTATAGTTGGATTTGAAAGTTTTTTAGACGTTGGATTTCTGTCGCCTATACAACGTCAGGAACCAACCATAATCCATCCATAATCCAATGTACGTTGTTCTGACTCTGACTCTGGTATTTGTAAATTTTGCAAGAACATTTTCTGTGGTATTGCATGTAAATCTTGGTACAACAAACTCCGCTTTGCGACCACTATGCGTACATAGTGTCCTTGCAGGAAGGAGCAGTTGATCAGCTTCTTGTTTATTCAAGGCATTCTACATTATATAGTTACCAGTTAGAAATTTACTAGCTATATATCACCTTTACATTTAAAGTTTCCAGGCAACTATGTGGTAGAATTTAGAAAAAATGCACATAGATCTATATCAATTTACTTCGAACTTATGAAACACTATTATTTATACTGAAAGTAAATATAATAGCAAAAGAAGATTTATATTAAATATACTCATATTTTTATTCAAGGGAGGTAATACTTTTTTATTCTGAATGAAAGTAAGATAGGTTAATGGCCATCAAGTGGTCTTTCTAAGAAAACGAGTTTGTGCAGCTTGTAAGACAAAATAAATAACTAAACAATCAATGTCGTTAAAGGGCTTTTATTAAAGCCATAATATAATAACACAATTTAATAACACATTGTAAAACATATCTAGTATAAACAACTCATTAATAGATGAGAAAGTAACAAATACAGAGTATCTCAAAAACTGCTACTCATAGAGTAGCCCCCAATCATATGTTTTGTCTTATCTGGGACCTAAAAACCGCCAAATCATTACGAAGTTACATAAGCAAAAATGACAAAGAGATAGATCAAACTTAGTCATAACACAAATTCACTCAGAGTGACGGAAGTCGGGCCACTGCCAGACGGCTGCCCCAACCCACACCAAAATATAATTTTCGTTTTTGTTGGTGGGGGAGGTAGAAGGAATCCACGCTGCTCAAAACAGTATAGCGAAACTCACCACCGGCCCGTCCTTCGTCACTCAAATAACCATAGGTAACCATGTGAAGCTAAACAATACGAATAAAAATAAACGGTAACCAACAAAACAAAGGTGCATGGGTGGTCAGGCTGAACTAAAAATATCGAACTACTTGAACGTGGAAAACAAAGGTTAATAAGAACTTATACTCAGTATTGAAATATTTCCACAAAATACCCATGGATTTCATATTATAAAACATTAAAAACTATACAGTCATTGACTGTGGTGGTGGAATGGGAGGAGGTGGTAAACAACAATTTAAAAGTTGACGAAATCGAAAGCGGTTTCGTTATCAATAATAAAGTGCGCATGCGCAGTTTCTCCCAGTTAGGGATATAGAGAAACTCGGTCCCTGTCCGTAGAGAACAATGTTATCAGGCGAGGTGATTTCGTTCGGATATCGAGGTTTACCGAGCCATCCCGGGCGATATCGCCAAGCCTGGTAACATTTTTCTCGCCGGACAGGTGTCCGAGTTTCTATTTCTCATGAAACCAACAACGGGGCACAATTTAGAGGCATATTTTTTAATTTTAAACTGGAGTTGTCGATCGGTATTAGACCGCCCGCCGATTAACACAACTTCATTTGTTTCCGTACACAAAATATAGTTCGCAAGTCTACACTGTTAAATTAACAAAATTATCTAAAAAATAAATAAGATCTATTTCAGTTTTTAGTCAAAACGAGAAATCTAAGCAAATTATAAGTATTACAAAAATAAGCACATCGTGTCGTAAAAGGAGAATAAAATTCCGCTCATGAATTTTGATGTTTTTTTTCTTCTAGTTGATGATTCAATCAAACGTCATCAATGGCGTAGTGTGTGTGGAGAAGGTCGCTAATTATGTCAAACTTTCTTATGTTATGCTTCACGCAATGACAAAATATGGATTGATATAAATACTGGATTGTGTGTGGCAACGGACAGTGCAAAATTGTATCCCGTGAAATAGAAATAACTTCAAAAATGAACAGTTTAGACATGCTTGTAGAACTGAGTGGGTGGTGAACAGTTTTCAACAAGATAAACAAGATCAACTTAATCACGACAGAATTCTGATGAAAACAGATGGAAATACACAATGGTGAGTAAGACATTGGTTTGTTGAAGAGTCTATTAATTTTTGTTCTATTTTTTTTGTATAAATTGTAGGGTTGTGTACTGAAGGTAACAATGTTTTGATTCTCAAAAAAAGCTCGGTGTTTCATGGTTTTCGTTGTGTATGTCAACCTTTGCGAGTCGTGAACATGAGATTAAAAATTCCTTTAGGCCAGAAAACTGGATATAGAGTCGATAGCTTTGACTATTTTAATGTTTATTTATCTTTGACGATGCTTAGCCAGTGTATTCATCTGTGTTTGTTGGTTTATTTCAGGGCCTTTTAAAACTATCGATCCGTTGGCGACCCGTATGAATTCATGAACAATTACAGTGGCGTAGCCCTACCAGGCAAAGAAGCATTGCTTTTCTGGATTGTAAACCTAAACGTTTAATAAATATTAGCTATTAAATGCATAATTCTGTTGTTTTCAATGATATTTATGACAATTTAAGACGGAATGCCCTATTGCAAAATAGTCCGTTATTTGTGGGCGCAGCCAAAAAGTGTAAAAGTGTTCTCAGGCTATTGACCTGAGAACACATACTTTTCTCAGGTCCTGTGTTATCAGGCAGTTACCATGGTAGTTGCATGAGAAAATAACCAACTAAGCCGTACCAATTTTATAGTTACATATAAGAATTCGAGAAAAGGACCCATTCGTCCATAAAACATTTTATTTAACAATAAAATACATTTATGGCCATCAAGTGGTCTTTCTAAGAAAATGAGTTTGTGCAGCTTATAAGACAAAATAAATGACTAAACAATCAATGTCGTTAAAGGGCTTTTATTAAAGCCATAACATAATAACACAATATAATAACACATTGTAAAACATATCTAATATAAACAACTCATTAATAGATGAGAAAGTAACAAATACAGAGTGTCTAAAAAAACTGCTACTCATAGAGTAGCCCCCAATCATATGTTTTTTCTTATCTGGAACCTAAAAACCGCCAAAAAATAAAGACACAAGAAATATATTTTTATTCTCGCCCAGACACATTTGCCGCCAATTTAGAGCGGCCTAGTGAACACTTTCTGAGCACAGTAAAGGGAACTAACTCTGTTCAGATTACAAATGAAGCAAATGCTACTAAAAATTTTAGGGTTTCTACCACAGCAAATAGGCTTGCGATAACTTTATCAGTTTGATCAATGATTATATATTGTTATTGCGACTTACTCGTTTCCGACCACAATCAGACATTGTAACAACGTTGCACCCCGACGTTGGTTAGACATCGGGGTTTTAACGTTGGATTATCGTTGGATTACGGTCTCCGACGTCGCGACCCGAATCCAACGTTGATCCAACGTTGTACCGACGTCGTGTGTTTGCTGGGAATGTTTAAATGTGTTAATTAGAGGAAGCCATGGAGACAGATTTAATTTATAAAGATAAACATCATCATTTTGAACTTGTTACATTCAAACTGCTTCAACATTTGAGCACATAATTATATAATGAGATTTACACATCTTACACAGTAAATGTGTATGTTTTTAATTACTCAAATTAGCACCTTGACCAATTGAGCCTCTTATCATTATCTCAATCATCCTGTGATTGGCCTATACTGTCCATATGGTGTTTATTATACATATGTATCAGCTACACAAACTGTGGTGCACTTTATGCATACTACTGAAATTAATTTTTGATGTTTTATATTCCAATCATAGTTTTAAAACATGTACTTTCTATTGTGATATTGTGACAGAACATTTTCTGTTGGAAGTTGATTTCCAGAACTATTTTGAGATGGATAAACTAGCTGGTATGTAACATGGATTATTATTGTTCAACACATAGGTTAAAATATGTGTACAGTATTATTTGTATACATTGTTTTATATCATATCTGATGCTGAAGCCTAATTATAGCTGGAAGTATAAAGTTATACATTGAATGATGATACATTCAAAATTATAGAATCATTAAAAGTATTCAGGCAGGATGTATCTTAAACAGTTATTTGTTGTACAATGTACTATATTAAGCATGTTAAGTATGCCATTCTTATTCCTGAAATACATGTTGATTATTTCAAAAAAAGCTTAAATAATTACTTAAAACTTGCTGAAAACAATACAATATTTATCTATTTCAGTGCACATAGCCTCAAAAGAACCCTATGAACTCTAAAAAGCTGGAAGGCAACATTTTGCACAATGTAATACCATTCTTACGTTCATTAACGAAAACGTCCGCCGCGAGAATTATTTCGTCACGCGAACTATTTAATGAACGATTATAATCGTTCGCCGCAAACAATTTCAAGATGGCGGAGTTAGACGATTTAATCGTCTTACTTGTTCTATTAGATTTTCAGCCGTAGATCGAAAATTAGGAACTCAGTAATACTTCGTTCGTGTTCTATGTATTCAGCTTAGGTAACCACACTGTATCACAAATGCAAAACGCATACAATCTACAATTAATGTTTAAATCGCTAAGATTATGATAAATTAAATCAAATATTTATCTATCCGCCATCTTTGTTCGCTTGGCGAGCTATGTGTAAAGGTCGTTCGCGATTGGCTAACATGTTCGTGGCGAACTTATCGTTCATTAACGCGAACTCACGTATTGTTCGCGAACGTCGGCGAGCGTTTTCGTTAATGAACGCACTGCATGAACAGATGATTTGGTAAGAAAAATGTCAATATTGAATGTTATGAAAAGCATGCAAGATATCTTACTGCCTTCTTTCTAAACTGTATTTACAGTAATAATTATTGTTTCAAATGCTGTATTTTGCAGCATTTTACAAACAATTGCTGTCTGAAGATGATTTCTTTGGTCTACATGTACAATGTACATGTAAACATGTATTGTTTATTGTCCATTTTTCCATAGGAGGGTGGGCTAATGTTCTGATACCCATTTTAAAGTACAATCTCTATAAAGCAACACCCTTGGTGTCTTAAATAGTGACTGTTGTTTAGTGGTTGTTGCTCTTTAAAGGTCAGAATTATGTCAAATATCATGTTATTTAAAGAAGTTGTTGTTGTTTAGAGTGTGTTGCTATACAGAGGGTCACTCTGGAATGGTGGTATTATACATAAAATTACTGTTACAATATCCATTTGCATACCTCTGTGAGTGTAAGGGATCAATATGAGTGTTATCATGATGATTTGTTTCAGTTATACAGATAAATAAACTTAATTTTCATAAAAAACTATTTTGAGTTAATTAATCTGTGACTTATAGTAATAAACCATCAATGTAGTTTAAAAAGTTTTGTTTTATTTCGGACCATATGGAAGGATTGACAGCTAATGTTAGAACAAGACCAAATAATGACAATGGGTTTCGTTGTGATTCAGCTTGGATATTTTTGATATACAATTGTACCTACTATTAATTATTAAATATAGCAAAAATAAATAAATAATTTTTATCTAGAAGTCTATAGTTTAAATTAATGTTTGCAATACAGAGTCCGCCTAAAGGTTACAAGAACCGCACTTTTAACATGAAAATTAATTTGCTAATTTCTTTCACCCAAAAATTGAATATGCAAAATAGCTTGTGACAAGTTTCCAGTGAGCAATGAATTAATTGAAAAGTTGCCGGCAACTTACTCGCTGTTGAACCGAATATTACAAATGGCACCCTTATTCCAAATATGGCTCCCCGCGAGCTTTACTCGATGCTAAATATGACTTGCAATTGATTTACTCTCTGAATATGGCTTACACGCGCCATATCTGCCCCTCGACATATTTGCCGCGTACCATATTAGGTTCAACAATGCACACTTTAACCGTGCAAAGTAGTTTTCCGCAAATATGCGGCTGAATATTCTATAACCGTATAATATACGGTATATGGAAGTTTGGCAAAACATTGTTCGCCGGAAGTTTGCCACGACAGTGTTCGTCAGAAGTTTGTCAAAACATTGTTCGCCAGAAGTTTGCCAAAACATTGTTCGACAGAAGTTTGCCAAAACATTGTTCGCCAAAACATTGTTCACCAGAATTTGGCCAGAACCTGTTGCCTTTTAATGTTTCACTGTATGAATGCAAATGAGGTTTGCTGTAAATTTGCGGTAGTTTTCCGGCAAAGTCTATGCGCACTTTAACCATGCAAATGAGTTTGTCGCAAGTTTGCGGCAATAGTCCTATGCCCATAAGGGGAATATGCAAATAGGCAATCTGTTTGCAATTTTTGCTGAAAGTTGTTTGCCGCAAATTTGCGCAATGTTTGCGGCAAATTTGCCACAAATTTCGCCGCAAAGTTCGCCGGAGCCCTTATGTTTCGGTAAGGGAGAAACAAGTACGAATGAGTATCATTCTATTCATTCGGTCTCGTGTGTGACAGAATGTATAACAATAACTTCATCTGCGTATAAAATTGTGGCCTACCCAAATCATGAGAACGCAACACTTGTGTTTACATAAAACGGTTCTTTACACGTTCCTGAATAGAAACCAAAAGATGCAACCTTTTCATTGAGCATTTACTAATACACATATATTCAAAATGTCTTTACTTTCCGTACAATATTACATGGTTGTCACATTAACGTCAGTTATGGCTACCCAGGCAGCGTTTTTTTCTTATCGTACGTTAAATAATGACATTTTGGTTGCCTAGCAACGGTTTGAAACTAAATTTTGACCAAAAAAATCAAATTACATTGAATCTACAGGTATTTAGTTAAAAAATCTAAGGTCAAGTTAGAACAATCTTAAAGTCAGTACTTTTGACAGCAAGTTTGCATTTTAATTATAGATTTACATGTTTACTTATGACGCTTTTGATGCATTTTCAAAGAAAGCTGGACCACAAATTACCTTCTATTTAGACATGTTTTAGAGAACAACATGCAAAATGGTATACACTATATACAAGTGGTATTCAAGCTGAATTACACATCATCTTATCATAACAATACTGTTTCCAACCATGCAAATGTCCTTGACAACTGGTGGAATAGAACATTTTGCATATCAACCGCAAAAGTATAACAGACCGTTTCATGTGGTTTTTGGACTGAAATGCTCTCTCAATTGTTTTCTTATCCCATTTCAATGACATACTTTTGTATAGGAACAAATCTACAGTTCACTAACATCAGAATAATACAAGGCTTGATAAGCAATTCATTATAAACCAGTAGTAGCAGCAGAACAAATATATAATTTCTTAATTCATATACTCAATAGACAATACATGAAATAACATCAACATTTGCATAGCTTGATAAGATTTCAATGCAAGGCTAGTAAATACATGATATACAAATATAAAGTCATAACTGGAACATGCTTCACTTAATATAATTAAACTTTAAGATAATTATTTATATTGTTACAATTGTTAAAATACATGTAGTTTCTTTAACAATTACAGTTCTTCAAATGTTAGTTATGTACAAAATGTGCATGCTTTTCATCATCTATGACAATTCAGGAAGAATTAACTTCCAGTTATCACTTGTTGATTTTCGAAAAACTGACTTATTGAGTTATTATAATCATCTGGAATGTTTCTAATCTTCAATTTTTGTCATATGATCTCTGTATCAACGTTTCTGAAAGAAATGCGATTTTTTATTTAATGTCCTTATGTTATGCATTAAAGTGCAAATTACTGGTACACAGTTTATGCTGGGTATCATATCCATTAATTAATAGTCCTGATAAAAATGAAAGCAACTCAAATATTGGGCATATTGCAATCAGATTTAGGCCAATACTATTGATAAAACTAATAACTAAACCAATTAATATATTTGTGCAGCATCAGCCTTCTATAAATTAATTGACAATGCTCAAATAGAGTCTTACAAGCATTTTTATAGATGAATAATAGAAGATATGTATTATAATAGCCTAATAGTATATTCTATTTAAAAAAAGGAAATGACATTTGAAACTTATTATTGATATGTTCAATATTGATAACATATACTGAAATTACTGTCATAATCATGATATAATATGTTGAAATAGTTCTGTGGATCAACCACTTCATGATCAGGAGTCAGGTCTACAGTATAACACCTGGTATACATATCCTTGGTCCAGTAACCACTACAGATAATTAGTGGAATTAGTAATATGAAGGATTTACAAATGGAAGTTTAATAATTGGATCAGTTGTATACCTGAGATAGAGGTATCCGTCAAAACTCAGCCACCCCAGGTAAACTCCACATAACTGACATGTTCATGATGGTTTGTCCACACATGATGCTCAAGATCAATTATTGAACATTCTGCAAATGAGAATTAACTTCATGACCATCATTATTCATATAGAATATAACTAAGTATAGTTTGCCTTTTATTATATGTAGTCAAACTGTAAATACTAAACACAGAACAGGCATATCTTATTGTTAGATTCATCAAGGATTTCCCAGTACTCAGTAGGCCTACTACACTGCAGTTATATAAATAGAACAGCTACTAGATGCATGTGTATACCAAATTGTTACATTGTTGTAGAGATGCGCAGTGATTTGGATGTGCGGTTAAGGCCGGATGAGCCGTTCGCACATGAACTAAACACGTTTATTACTAAGTAAACCGGCAGGAAATTGGCCTAGTGAATTTGAGCCGCATACATTTTTGTAGGGATACTACTGTAGCTTAAGTGCCAAATAAATTTACTTGTCAGTTAAGACAGTCATAGGTTTGAGTACCAAACCAGACCTATTTCCTTAGTAAACAGTAGTGTATGAACATTACTGAATTTCAGGATGTCCTGGTAAGTTGGATATATGCATTCAAATATTTTGAAAAAATCAAGACAAATGACAGTCATTTGACTTGATGTGTGCAAACTTCAGCAAAGTAAGGAGGGTGGGGATATGTCAACAAACATGAATACATCCATAAAATCAGCCATGAACAATCCTCGTGTCCTCATGTTAACTCATTAATAGCAGACATAAAATTTGCACTATGCTATGAAGAATCGATTATACAACGGACTCATCCACATACAAACAGACTGTTTTGTAGCATTTTAAAGTCAACTTTCGCTTTTAAAGCCAATGTTACCAACGAATTTAAACCCATAATTCACAACAGTAAAGCAATCACAGTCAATAAAATATATGCTTAACTCCAAATAAAAGCTTTATAATTCGATATCAACCAGATCAAACCAACATCAGCGTCATTTCCCATCATTAAACCTTACTAACTGAACTCAACATAACACGAATAATCAACTGTTCGCCATTTTGGTTTGTTGACCTTTACACAGTAAAAGGGGAATAACTACCGCTAAAATTGCTAGACTACACTAAAATGTTCGTGGAGTGGTTGTGCAATGTTGTTAATATAGTTTAATTGTTTATTTCTAAAGCAGAAATTTTGTTATACAAGTACACTTGAAAATATAAGTTAATAAATTAGAAAATCCGCGAAAAACAGCGCAAGTTTTTGACGTCATTTTTTCTAAAAATAGACGTTACCGCATCTGGCCTGATTTCTGCAGTTCGCGTCACAAGAAGGTCACAAATTTCGCCCGAAACAGACTCAACTGCTATACATGCAGTCAAGTCTGTTTCGGGCATAAACTGTGATCTGTTTCACAAAACTATTAAATTGAATGGGAAGTGCTCATTCTCGGCTTGAGCGTCAAATATACCTCATGAAAATCGGTCAAAAGATACTTATGGTTGTTTTTAGTTTTTATTACATATGTTCACATTTCAGACTTAGCCAAAAGTTCACGTGGTATGTCCACACTGTTAATAACAGTTGTTAAAGATTTATAAAGTGTTTACATTGAAACGTAAGTTTAAGATGCCCTTTATTGTTTTGGCATACTAGTACTTTTGTGTTTCTATGTGGATAAGAATAACATTTTCTTTAGTGATTCGTTTATTTACAGAGAAACATCCGAACGTTAGCTTACTAACTCCTCTTCCAGTTCATGCAGAGGCATGTATTCCAATCGAGGGAACGTGTGGTGTAACAATCGATATTCAGATACGGTCCTGCGGCGCAGTGATACACTATTATCTGCCACCTACAATACCGTACTCGGCTTACTGCCTTAGTAAGATGTATTTCAAAGTTTCTTTTGTACAGTTATTTTACCCGTAAATAATTAAAATATATTCACTGAGTTAAGAAGTGAGACAACATATTAAAGTTAGCCTGGAAAACACACTTGACTCTTCACGTCATAAATTACTGATTACCTAATTTCCATAAATAATATTGCCACTAAGTCAAGTCCTAAATTTATAGTTCTTTCAAATTTGATGGAATTAATTCTCGTTTATATCGCAGTGTATTGACTCCTGTACGCCTAAACCGGATGTCGCTCATAATTAAGCATACAGTTTCATTTTCGAAGAAAATAGCAGTAAGTATTTAGTGTTTTTTTCAGTCTTTTTGCATTAAATAAACCTGTTTTACACACTTTGTCAGCGTGAAAAAAACATCTCTGAAACAGAAAGTCCTTTACTAGGCACTAGCATTTCATAAAAACGTATTTCATTAAAATACACCGCTGGTCAAAGTGTAGGATGAATAAATCACGCTAAAATGTCCGTTAAACCGGATATTCTAAGGGAAATCGAGTACTAGTCGCTTCTGAATGATTGTTTTATGAATCTTTACGCATTTATTTAAATAAACAAGGGTGTATTTGTCCCTCGAACCGTTACATTTTTGTTTGATCCAACATATATTCGAATCATGCACTAAACGCCTATTCGGATATCCCAACACTCCTGTAAGCCTATTCAATAAAAGAATTACGAAATACTTGCGCATATAAGCAATTTCAAGGTACTAATTTAAATGATGCATAATTTGTTTGGTTTGTATCTTTAATTGCGACAAGGAAACATTTATGTTTGGTAAATTACATCCTAATTGACCCTTGCAATATCTATCTTGTCCCATGGTACAAGTGCTTGACATGTGGTTTGGAATCCATGATCCCATCTACACCCATACAAACAGTTTTGGCAGGGACTGTGTCTATAAACCCCAATTTTAATTTTATCAACGATACAGGCTGATGAGTCTTTTCTTTCATATGTTGTTCTTTCAATAAAAATATGTTCTTCCAACCACTGAACTGTTTGCTTTACCGATAACAATGTTAACAGTTTTGAACAAAGACAATTGCTGTACTTGCATAAAGAAAAGTATCATAAAAATATGACACCTTTACCTTGCAGTTTTCTTTTTAAATACACTTATTGGTACTTCTAACGCAATGTTTGATATATACTTAACAGCTTTTCTAATATATATTCCTACATAACTTTGTATTGTCAACCATGTTTATATATAAAGAAATTTAAATTTGGTATGTGTCAACTACTAGTATCAGTTTGCAAAGTGTGCAACAAAAAAAATGAATTTGATACGCATTGATTAAATTGCAATTTTAACATATCAACCACGGGAGGTAGTCACAAATACATATTTTGATATCGTTGATGACCACCATGTACAAAACAGTAGTCTGATTTTTCTACTTGCAGTCATTGAAACGAGTCGTAAGCATTGTTGAATGTATCAAATTCACACTCGCAACCAGCATTATAAATCTGACAAACAACCAGTTTATCTTTCATTTTTAAAAAGAATGCGCAGTGTTTTTGTGTGGCGTTTACCGCCACACAAAGTAATAACCGTTTTTTTCAGCTTTACTACCAATTTAACGCATTTATGCCTACGCCAATAAATAGTTCTATGATTTAAACAATATTACAAGCGTGCTACACAGGTTACACGTATCATTGAACCCGATTTGTTTACATTACGAACATTAATTAATATTAAGACCAACAATTATATCAGACTTTTATTTTTAGAGGATATTTATAGCAAATCATTCCGCATGGACTATATTCCTACTACCAAAGGCCTGTTAACCGTCAAGGCAGAAAAAGTAATCCCCGGGTTTTAATTAAAATCACTCCACCGCTGAACGTTGTAGACGATGACCTAATTATGTTGCTTACAAACATAAATGCTATAAATAGAAACAGCATGTTTTCACTGGTGGCGGGTAGCTGAAATAGTTTTACGAAGACTCGGTTCACGGTACGACGAATAGACCGCTACGGTACGGAGTTTATCCATTCTTCAGTTAAAATGAAGAAAAATATGCATCATTCGCTTGCCATTACTAATCAATTAAACGAACGGATGTCAATATTTTTTTAGATTTAATTGACAAGTGCAACATCTCAGAAGCAATATTGTGTTTGTTATCAACGATCGTGGAAAGTGACAGGACGATCGCTGCCATATTGGTTATGCAGAATGGCTAAAGCCCGTTCGGGACCGTACCATACGAACCCGGACCGAAAATACGTTCAGAATAGTGAAATAAATACGGACAAAAATCGTAAAATTAATTGACAGCTCATACAATGGAAATGTTTATTATGTTTGAAAAAGAACTTTATATTAAAGAAACAATAATAAATTAATTAGGGAAACTAAAGGTGACAGTTGTGGGCTATAATGGGGATCTTCTAAACTTCATAAGACCTTCACATACAGTATACACTCATTAAATGTTATAAGTACACCAACACAGTACATAGCGTTACAGTGCAAATAGTCGGTCGGTCGACATGCTAAATTGTTTTTCAAAAATAACTCCAAAACGATTCGACCATGGATTCTAAATTTTAAGTGGAGATTGTTCATCCTCCACAGACGGCCTGACTCAATTTCAAGGTAATTTGGATCAAAGGTCAAACTCACCATGACCTTTGAACACACAACACTCACTGGTCAACACCATAAGAAATATAGGACATTAGCTCGTAAAACTTTACAGAGGGGTTGCTAGTCATCAGATGTAGCCTCCTACTAATTTTGAGGTCGATAGGTCAAAGGTTAAGGTCGAGGTGACCTTAGCTACACTAGGCTAATTACTGCCATGAGACGAGTATGTTCCACAAACCTCTCTTGTACGGTCTGTAATCGTAATTCTACCGGTTTTGTGTTTTACTGGTGTGGGTATTGATGGACAATGTGTTTGTAACATTTTAGAGTTCTTGCGAAAATCATTTGTATTGCACGTGCATTTTGCATAATTTGAAAATTCACGGTTCATTGCTGGCAGCGTGCGAATTATGATCACCGAATTATCGGATATTGCTGCTATACTATTCGCACAAAGACATGCACAAAATGAATATGATATCATGTATAATAAAAAAAATATATGCATTACATGTTGGTGTACTTATAACATTTATCAAGTGTATAGGGACATGACTGTGCAGTATTGGGGAATTATTTTTTTAAGTGAACTTCATATGTTGGTAAAAGTAATTGCTTTTAATAGGTAATTTTTGTAAGAGAAGAGGTCTTATAAAATGTCTGCCTGTTTATATAAGGAAAAAAGCCTTTATGGGTGTAATAATAAAAGTTTCAACAGTGAACATACTCATTATACAGTCTTAATGAAAAACTATAATGTGTATCGTAATACGTATCGTATCATAAGGTCTGTATCGTGATACGTATTGTATCATGAGGTGAGCGTATCGTTACACCCCTACTAGTCATGTTTCAATAGCAGGGGGATGGCCATCTCGTTTGTTGTGTTTTAATTTCCACTGTATTCAGTTGTATGGAGACTACCCAGTCACTCATCTTGACCCCGGCGCTTGGTGTCTTGAGAGCAGCACAAACATTCGAGTGACTGGGCTTATCAGAGCTCTGACACAGCATGTTGACGCAGCCTTTATTTGATTGGTTATAATAACATCAGTACGCCACACATGAGTACTTCCAGTGCTTTGATTTTCATAGCAGACGGTAAAAGTTTCATAGTCCAGACGCGATGCTAAAAATAGATACAAATGGTCATTTACCGGGATGACTTCGGGCTTTATTGCATTGAAAGTTCTAACTACCGAATTACAGTAGTGTTTTGAACAATATAGTCCGGGTTACATATTATACCTCTACTTAAACGTAGATCGATAGGAACAAGTGTTACCCATCTAGTTTTAGAAGTACGGGAACCACTCAATCATCAGCCGAGACAGTGTTTATAACGTTGCGTAAGCAAGGGAAGCTGACGGTCAGTGATAAGATAACATACAGATGAGTTCTATGGACATTAATTACATAACGTGATAAAGGCTAGATTCACAGGCTAGACTGATTGAAAGAAATACAGTTCGCTTGCCTGTTCGACACATTTATGGTCTATCTTTATTTCCATTACAGGATAAACTTCCATTGCAGGATATTTTGTTTGTTTGGATTTAATACCGTCTACGTGTAGTGACAACCAAAGCGCCGATGGCACTGGAAGAACAGGGAGTGTTCCTGTCGTTGGAAAAATATTTTTCCAGTCACAAAGCATATTAGGGCGTATGCCACCCAACGCCATATGTATGTTCCAGCATCTAGTTAATACATTATTACCTCTACTGCCTATACTACTCGCAGTATTTAAACGTTACTGACCGGATGGTAATCTAGCTTACGTAACAAAATACAATCGCTGTCTCGATATATTTACCAAGCTTCCTGCAATAAAGTGTCATAAAGTCATCATACAACATTATAAACACTGTCTCGGCTAAACATTAGGCGATAAAGTCCGAAGTCATACCGCGGAATGCGCAATGGGGCCTATTTTTAGCTCTCAATCTTATTCAGTATATTGTTAACGCTTACACTGACCAGGAAGCTAAAGCTCCCTGTTCAAAAAAAATGATTTTCAAAAACTGTAATGAATGCCTTCTTATTAAAAGACTCAGGGCACGCACGTGACAGGCGCTACTCCCTCGTTTACTTAATAACTGAACAAAATCTTTTTCTTCAGCGCCACCATCGCTTTGATATACTCCGAATTGGGAAAGGGCCTTTTACATGCCTTTGTTATATAAGCATGGGTGAAAGTTGGCAAAACTGAAAAGCTCCGCTCGAATCGTTTTTGACATTTGAAGAGCCCCCGCTAAGACCCGCAAATTGCAACATACGTAGTCGGTATATAACCACCCGTTCCGTACTGATTTGGACTTTAGTACCTAGCGAACAACATCCGGGGAATCGAAACGTTGGTTTCGGGTCACAATCTTTCAGTACATTGAGGAGACGGGAAACAATTTTTTACAATTTGCCAATCGGACTCTCTCGGTTTTTCATTGGGCCTAATGCTAAGATATGAAACCACTGGTTATACCTTAGACAATGCTCTAAACAACATCGTCAAAAATCGAATCGATATGTATTTTTGTTAAGGAAATATAAACAAATGTATGGTTAGTAAGTTTCTAGTGACTCCGAGTATATATGTGCAGGAATGATTTGAAAGTTTTTTGTTGAGAGGGAAAAAGTTTTTTCATTTAAATGTATGTTTGGTTTTATTTTTTTATATGCATTCAGAATGGAGTGTTATACATGAGTCGTTCACCAGGAAAACCGGGCTGGGTGACAAAATTACGAAAATCATGATACTATATCGTTAGAAAGACGAGACTCTTATTAACATTTTCTGAAAATTCTTGCGAATTATTACATTCATTGACAGAGTTATAAACTTTTAAATCTAACCACTCCCACCAAGTTTTGAGTGAGGTTGCAAACGTCATTCGAACATTATTTGACGTAACGTTAACAATCATTTCATAAATCCATTATTTTATTAATTATTGACGTACACTTTTCAACATCTTCACATCATAACATAATTTATTCTTATTTTGATAAACACGACACATTTGTGAGTGTTTGCTTAACGATGTCCGGGTGTAAAAACTTTTTTTTTTAATGTTGAGGAATGCATTTTAAATAGTTTTATTCTATTGTATACCCATTAAGACAACTGCATGTGAATTTTAAAACACATGTATTGACATTTAAGAGAGTAATTGCTATTTTAATTTCCCTACACCCAGCGTAAGAACGTACCGCACAAACAAATGGAGGCAACCGCATGACAAATAAAATAAATCTCCAACAGATAGCACAATAAAAACAAAAGTGTGTTTAAAATTAATGATAATGATTATTTCTTCAATCAAAAGTGTAAAAATGATGTTTGGTCTAATAATGAAGTAGATAAAAATAAAAATGTAACCCCACCCTGCTCGAAATTAAGGCATTTTTTTGCATATTGCCAATAAGTACCCTATAGATAAATGGAAATAAAATATGATCTAAACTATTGCCACCATTGATTTTTTTTCAAAAATAACTTCAATGAGTGCGTAATGTTTTAACAAAAATTCAAAAGGTTTTACCGAGCGGTTTTGAAAATATACATTTCAGAAATCCTTAGTAACCCGATTTTCATCTGTTTACCACATATAAATTCCTATAAAATTAAGAAAGAAAAAAGAAAAAAAAAATTTTTCTCCAAATTACACTATAAAGTGATGTTACGAAGCCAAAACATTGTCTTATTACTAAAAATAAAAGAAAAAAGAAAAAAATATTTTGGCTCTAGTGGGGGTTGAACCCACGACCTACAGGAAATCAGTCAATTTGTCATAAAAATACTGAAATTGAGAACTCTTCAAGAGGAGATCTTTTATTAGACCCGGATATCCTTAAAGAGAAAGTAGCTGTATGCTAATTTTAACAACTGTCAGTTTTCAGAAGTTATTTTAGCATCATAAATGAGAAAAATTAAATCTTATACACTCATTAAATGTTATAAGTACACCAACACAGTACATAGCGTAACAGTGCAAAAAGTCGGTCGGTCGACATGCCGAATGGTTTTTCAATAATAACTCCAAAACGATTGGACCTAGGATTCTTAAATTTTATGCGGAGATTATTCATCCTCCAAAGATGGCCCGACTCAATTTCAAGGTCATTTGGATCAAAGGTCAAACTCACCATGACCTTTGAACACACAACACTCATTGGTCCACACCATAAGAAATATAGGATCTTAGATCGTAAAACTTTACAGAGAGATTGCTTATCATCTGATGAAGGCTCCTACTAATTTTGAGGTCAAAAGGTCAAAGGTCAAGGTCATGGCGACCTTTGCTACACTAGGCTAATTACTGTCATGAGTCGTGTATGTTTCACAAACCTCTCCTGTACGGTCTGTTATCGTAATTCTTCCGGTTTTGTGTTTTCTTGGTGTGGGTATTGATGGACAATGTCTCTGCAACATTTTAAGAGTTCACGTGCATTTTGCATAATTTGAAAATTCACGGTTCACTGCTCGCAGCGTGCGAATAATAATCATCCAATTATCGGATATTGCTGCTATACTACTCGCATGAAGACATGCAAAAAATTAACATGATATCATGCATAATCAAAAAGATATACGCATTACATGTTGGTGTACTTATAACATTTAACAAGTGTAGATAGTACTATTTTATCAAACTACTCAAAATTAAATAGGTTGACTTGACCTTTTTTCTCATTTTAGACCTATTTCTTAATAGTATTACATAATTACTAGTAAAATGTCATTAAGCCCGGTTTTCCTGGAGAACGGCTCATATATATGATCTTTTACGCCCGGCAACGTTGAATATTCAAAGAACTGAAAGTACTGACAGGCTGGCGAACTGCAAAGGGGCAATAGCTTTTCAAATAACATAACATAAAGTGGTTTTCTAAGTCGAAAGAGAGGTAAGTGCTGGACGAAAAATACATATATTTTAAAATATAAAATTTTGCAGCCGCCGTGATTCGATCGCTGGACCTTGGCATCAGAAAATTACTAACCGAGTTGCTTAACCACTCGGCCACGATCTCGTTAGAGAATATTGAAATAAATAATTTAACATAATAAAATGATTGATGCACGCGCTATATCGCACATGCGCACTAAATTTGTTCACCGAGTTAACAAAAATTCCTTCTCGTAATAATAATTATCAACACATTTTCTTTTAATTTCATACAATTTCGTTCCATTAGAAAAACTAATATATTACACAAATCCAATAATCACTCCATAGGGAGTAAACGTATAATAAAACTGAAGTTTATAACTCTATTTAATGAAAATTTTCGGCCTCACGGCCTTCATCAGTCACGATAACACAGACGTTATTTTTACATCTTTCAATGGTGGCGGAAAAAACACAAATGATGACTTTCGTCATTGAAGTCACGTTATACGCGATGACGTCGCTTTACGTTACGCGCCAAAAAATTAAGGTCTATAACGTCGCACGACGTTGTGGAGCAGTCTCGTTTGGTTTGCATCACTGTCTTTGACATTGCAATCATTCGGTTTCACTGTGTTTAAGTTTTTTATCCAGATACTTTCGTGAAGTTGTCGTTCCTTTTGTCCTGCGCTATAGAGGCACTTGAGAACTGAAAATTGCATGTCATTTTCGCTAAACCAAACGAGACTGCTGCACAACGTCACAATGTAAATTTAAAGTCGATCAATTGAATTTAGGAGAAAAAGTGGTCCAGTGGTAAGGGCTAATGACTACTAATTTGAAGGTTGTCCATACCCCCGCCGGATCAAAGGCAGGAATCTTTTTCGGAGTAACAGAACTAAACTTACGAACAGACTTTTGGACCATACCCAGCGTAAATGAAAAGTTACCACCCTATTGAATTTCAATCATAACCAGTTGTTTGTTATTACTTGTATCATCAAACAGAGCTCATAAAGTAATTACCAGGGAGCTTACATAAATAAATATTAATTGCAAGATAATTACTTTTATTTAAGGACCGTGTGTACCGTTTTCAGAACTTATTATACGTCCCACTACTGGGCGGGTTTTTAGCAATATAATATACGTCCCGGTACGGTACGGGTTTTAGCACTATATTTTTTCTTCACGACTAGCCGTTCTCACGCTTGAAATCTACTGCGTCATTACACTTTGTAACTACTATACGGTAGAAATATTTTCAGCTTCCCGCCACCAGTGAAAACATGCTGTTTCTATTTATTGCATTAATGTTTGTAAACAACATCATTACGTCATCGCCTACAACGTTCAGTGGCGGAGTGATTTTAATTAAAACCGTGGGATTACTTATTCTGCCTTGACGGTTAACAGGCCTTTGGTAGTAGGAATATAGTCCATGCGGAATGATTTGCTATAAATATCCTCTAAAAATAAAAGTCTGATATAATTGTTGGTCTTAATATTAATAAATGTTCGTAATGTAAACAAATCGGGTTCAATGATACGTGTTACCTGTGTAGCATGCTTGTAATATTGTTCAAATCATAGAACTATTTTTTGGCGTTTATTGGCGTAGGCAAGAATGTGTTAAATTGGTAGCAAAGCTGAAAAACGCTTATAACTTTGTGTTTACGCCACACAAAAAACGAAATTGTTACAGTAGGGCAAAGTTAGTGTTTATCGATTAGCTATGAATTTGTTAACAATGTTATAAAGGTTTCAAAACTTGTTGGGTACTACATAAACTTGCTTTCAAAGAATTTGAAGGTTCTTTGTGAAATGTGACAAATAACCAATCGTGAATTTACTTGAAAAAACAGTTTTTATAGGGTTTTATCAGGAATGTTTGGTATCTACGTAAACAATAATTAACGTACTACATATTTAACAAAAGAGTACATTTACTGTATGCCATACTAACGAATAAACTAATAAAATCCAGACTATTTGTGACGGTAAACACGATCAAATTTTGTTTTTGCCGCCTAGTCATAAGCGACATCCGGTTCAGGCGAAAAGGAGTCAAAACACTGTGTATATCATCAATGAACAATTAATTTGAAGAATGCTTATACTAGAAGTGCTTATATTTAGAAATGTAAGAGTAGCATAGATAAAGTAATTAACTATTATGGACTACATAGCAATTATTTTCTTGCTTTATAAGTAATAATTATAACTGTATGACATGTTGAGTAAACATAATGAAGCGTATAATAACCCCGTACTTTATACTTCAGGCGTCGTTTGACCATTTCACAACTATAGCAATGAACGTCAATATAACGTTCCCAATAGTAATGTCGATGTACATACTGTCGATTCCATTAGTGATACTCATGGCCTCATTGAAACTATCCCATTCGAAATAAAAGGAGTATTACCGTTAACTTGATAGACGAACCGATCTTTATGATTATATAGAGGATACTTGTATTTTACGGTGTGTGCTCGATTGGTATTTCACCGATTGGGTTCAGATGAAGTTATATTTTCACGAGTGGCTACGCCACTCATGAAAATAACAATCGCAACCACTCGGGCATTTCCGTAAGTTAGAAATACGCCTCGTACATAGGTATATGGTCACAAATTCTGGTTATGCGGTTTCCGGTAACGGCCAATAATCAGTTTTTCAATGCTATCAAGAAGTCATTCGATTACCGGTATCCTTTTAGGAGTTGATCCCTTCCCAGGAGTAAGTAACCTTTTAGTTCTCTTCGATTCTAGTGTTTAATTCTCATGAACTATGTTGTAAAGTAGTCCGTGATAATGGCAGCTTCCCTATTATATCCGAGGCACTTTCGTAAGATACATGCCGAGGAGTTCCGATTGTGAAAATATACGTTAGTTGCTCACGGGTGAAATACCAATCGATCATACACCGCAAAATACTAATATTCTATTTAGTTCATGAACTCAATTAAATCGAAATACTCCACTAGATCTCTCAAATGTTTCGCGTGACGTCTTTTCTCCGCAGTACACGATCAAGTAGTTCTTTTGCAATGGCTTCAAGTTCGTCCATTTTGTTACATTTATGTACATGTAGTTTTCTGTTAGTTGGTAAAGATTAAGACAACAAGTAAACATGCTTCATTATTTAATTTTTGACATTTGCTTAAACAGTCGTCCGTCGTATAAGTGAAATTATCGACAGTGAAATTATTGACAGTGAAATTATTGACAGTGAAATTACCGGACAGTAATTCAAAGTTATTCCGCCGCAAGTCACAGATAAGCATGAAATAAATATCGTTCCATGTATTTCAGCCAAGTTTGAATCTGTATGTCGTGATGACGAAGAGCCTGCTAATGCTGACTTTGGTGAAGTGACTGTATCACCAGAACTCTACCACAATGATGAAACAATAGACAATAGAATAAACCACAAGCCTTATTTCAAACTTCGGTGTCGTTTTAACTCCAGGCCGGATTTAGAATTAGAATATACGGTCAAGTGGTATGTAGCGTTTTGTAGTCTGTCACCGAATAATTACATTCGTATTCTGGTTTCTTACATATTATGGTTTAGGTCGTTTACACTGAAAGTACTGTAGGGCGATTGTTAATGAAAGACCTGAAAGTTTTTCACTTTTTGAATGTTTGTCCATGCATTCAGTGTACATGTTTGGTAATTTCCATTCACGTTCACAGAAAACCCGGGGCATTTTGTTTTATAAACTTCTTATACAATATATCTATTTTTAATGTGAGAGTATGTACGACGCGTCAAAAGTCAGTACGCCCTTATTTTAGCTAAATACATTGTCGTTAAACGTACAATTTGCATTTTAGTTAAATCAAGGACGGACAACAACTCCAATGTTAACTAACTACTTGTGTTCTAATGTGTATAGGAGTACACCCTAAAATGGCAGAAATCAAGTTTGGGGAAACAAACTTACTACAATACTCTAGTGAGAAATTAGCGACAAATATAAAGGTTATAAAAAAAACCACAACATATCTGTATAATTATGGAAATTGAGTGTTGTGAAATGTGAAGGACACATTGAATGATAGCATTCGACTGGTTTGAATTAATTTACATTATAATGACTCGGATATTTCATGATTAACCAGCGAGTAAAAACCCTGTCATATTTGAGTCAATAATATATTTGCAACATGTGAGCTCGAAGAGTTTTCCTGTAATACAAGTATTGGGTTTAATCTTTTTTTCTTATTTCAATGATGTATTGATGTATAACCTATGCTATAGAACTCAAATTACACGTCAAATATTCCACATTTCATAAGCATGCAGTAGTTTTTTTACTTGGTTTATTGAAATGTCCTTTATGCAACGCGTTTGTGTCATGCAATATATTGAACACTAATATACAGGTAGAAATGTTCTTGTTATTTGACAAGAACTCGACTTATATATCATACAAGTGCATTTGTATTTAATAAACATGAAACGGTTAAAAATATATGGCATTCTGGTGAAACCATTTTGAAGATATGCACTTTGATCGTAATTAAGTTGTCGTGATCTTTTTAATTCTAAACCGTTCGTTATAGAAGCTCTTGTGTTGTGTCTGTTAGGATCATTTGGTATAAAATACGGCTTTTGTTTATCAATATTACTGGTATAGCAACAGATAAACTTAACACACGGCGTTACATATGGGACATGCATGTTACAGGAAGTACATACTATGTGACGGTCAATAAGTATTTTGTGTAACTTTTCATTGAATATATAACAAAACAATAAAGCATATACAATTGTGCTTACAATGACATCATAGTCACATGTATCACCACTGAAAAATAGACAATTAATAACATGTTCATTAAAAAACTATAAGAGTCAATATATTTTGCATCATTGGCATAAAAATAATGCACTTAAAAGGTTCTATTTGATATTTTTCTTTTATTTAAATGAAGTAATAAGGTATCTGCAAAATATATTAAATATTTTCACGCGAATACCACAGCAGTATTTTGTTGAACATAACTTTTTCGGAGCTATGTATATCTGTATATAGTCCAGTCATTGAAGCTAAAAAATATGGTCAACCTCAAACAAATTGCAAAACAGTTTCTTTGCATTTTCATCATCTACAGACTATTATTAACTACAGACAAAACGTCAAATATGCGAGTTCAGTGGGGAAAATACAAAAACTCGACATTTTTAAGGTCACTTTTGGTAGCAATTTCAGCATTTCCTTATTTCATACTACATGGGGAATTTTAAGTTCTAATAATTCCCGTGTTAGTCGTTAAATATTTGCTAATTGCACCTTAAAGCTTATATTTTCTGAAAGATACAACCTTCTTCTATCGAATACAAATATTGATTTTATCATCAGACAATTTACTTTTCTTATATATGCCAGTCTACGTGTTGGTATACTTCCCATTCAAATGTCGACAAAATGACTCAAAATAGCACTTGGAAGTGGAAACAAAAGTTATGTTCATTTCTTTAATATTAATCCTATTTGTTTAAAATGTACACATATCATGTGTTGTATACATGTGTGTCTAATGGAAGAAGGATATTTATGTTTGGACAGTATACAATAATGACAATATACAAAATTTACATGAATCTATCGATTCGGGAGAAATAGTGATTGTTCTCTTTGTCTGTTCGTCCACAATTGCATTTGTATTCACAATTTTGACTTTATGTTCATGAAACTTGGTCAGGGTGATCATCTGAACAAAATTTAGGCCAAGGTAGAAAATGGATGACCAAGGGTAAAAAACAAGGTCAAATGGTCAAATTGTAGTTAAACCTTGTGTCATCGCTAGAGGTCATAATGTTGACCTTATATTTATGAAACTTGGTCACAATAATAATATCAACAAAATCTATGTCAAAGTTATAAATTGGGTCATCCGGGGTCAAAAGGTAGGTCGCTAGTTAAAATCAAAGGTAATGTTGTGTAGGTACAAAATTCACAATTTTGGTCTAATATTTATGCAACTTGGTCACAATGCTCATCTCAAAATATCTAAGACAAGAATGTTATTGAATAATTTGGGTCAAAATTAGGTCAATAGGTGAAAATAATTGATGCGACTTTTTGGCGCATGAAGGTTTGTCTATTATTGAACCTAGTGACCTAGTTTTAACTCAAGATAAGTAAATATTGAATTTGACCTACATTTTGTCTTCATGATCCATGTGACATGGTTTCATAAAGATTAGGTAAAAAGGGCGCCTTCTTAAGATTCTATAATTTGGCCTAGTGACCTAGTTTTTAACTCAGGTTAATCCAATTTCATACATGATTTTATTTTACCAAGATTAGCTTCCGATGATCATTGCTGCCAAGTGTCATAAAAATCAGACCAAAATTGCGACCTCCAAGCACGATGTCAAAATAAGTTTCTGGTATGTTTTGCAATTAATTTGAGGTTAAAAGTTAAAATGACTGGACTAATGTGCTGGGTTTTATATGAAAGACAGGGTAAAACTGTAATTTGCAACAATGAGTGCAGTTTAAACAATTTCACTTTTAACAGCATTACGTTACTGTCATTTATTTAAGTTTTTATAAACTAACGGAAGTATTTAAATTATTGATCAAGGTGTTTACAGTCAATTACAACAAAATTCGATGTATGTCTTAACAACGGAACTAGTTTCATTACAAATGTTGTGATTTGTTACACAAATGAATATTTATGGTTTTACAACAGTTACATTTGCATCCACATTGTTTTTAACACTTACCGCAATGAGTGGACCAGTACATATATAAACGAGGGTCAGTCAAGAAAAACTGAGAGCTGGTGAATAATGATCAGTGTTCGTATATTGTCTTTTCGTTAACGGGAAATGTGATATCTCATCGATGTTATTAATTTTCTCTTATTACAGGTTTGTAAATGGAAAGATGATTGAGTCATATGGACCAGCCTTACGAGATAAACTTGATGACCTTACTCTCAATGAAAGTAAAATTCAAAGATTAGGAGTGGAGGTTAGTCTTAAAATCGTTTTTACAACTACATTTTCCGTTCGTTGTTTGCTAAAAGAAAACAAAATCGAAGCATGGTGTTTAAATATTTAAACAGACAATCCCTATATCCAGTATATTTTAACCATGAGCACATTTAATGAAATACATGTACAAAATTAACCTTTTAAAAATATGTTAAAAGAACGTATGCCGAAATATGTCTGTATAGTGACAATGATATATATTCATTTTTCAAATACTATAATACATGTAAATCGCTGCCAGCCTTTTATTCAACAACAATAACCAAACGGAACTTCAACAACTTTGTGTTCAACATTCCATATATACATGTAAAACATTTGTACACAGTAGAACTAGATACAAATAAAAATAAGTAAATGTATCTGAAGTTTTAAATGTGTTCTTCATAAACTGCGGAATAACCTTAATATGTATCTCTTCAGATAAGTTGTGCTGTACGTGCATCCGGTGGATCTTGTAGAAGACAAACGGACTGGACATTCAGTACTTCCTTTTATGCTGGGATCAAGGTTATAAAATATCAAATTAAAAGTCTCCATTATTAATGATGACTTAATCGGTAGAGATTTTTTGTCTGAGATCAACATTTCTAAACTCCTCATGAAAATATATTAATCTCGCCAAAGGATCGCTAAATAACTTGTGTTTTCTAAACTCGTTTAAGAAATGTTGATATCCAAAAACAACTCATGACGAATCCTATAGTTATACAAAGTCATTTTCTGTGTCTTTGTGGTCAAGCATATTTGAAGCGTTTTAAACAAAATAGTATACATGTATATTTTCTTAAAAATAATTTTGATTTTGACTTTTTTGAAAGGATGTTTGAACACTGGTTGAAACAGTTCTTAACGTTAGTGTTTGTGTTCAACTGACAATAGCATGTTCAATACACATATACTTATTATAAGGTTTTGAGATGTACTCCTTTCAAACAGTCTGTATTATGTCTTTGACATGATCCGTTTTAGATATACATTTCCGTACGGGCATCTTCTCTTGACTTTATAAATAGTTGTCGCCATTATATGTGGCACATATAAATGACACATAGCTTTGAGGGTGAAAGTAACAATGTCAGTCTGTGGAAAGTACTGTTATCAAGTTTTCTCATTATTTATTTTATTACCCCGAACGTTCTTCGTCCACAATCTATTTTTGGTAGACTATGTTCCGTGTTTGCAAGTACTCAAATATGACATTACTATTTTACATTGCACTATGTGTATTCCTTATTATTGAATTGTTGACTGTTGTTGTATATATTATGTAAATGTGTTTAATTTCAGAGGCTCATAGGGAAGATTAGGCAAATACCTAACTATGTTGCCTCTATAAATAAAGTCTTTATTATTATTATCAATCGTAGTAATAAGATAATAAACTGATTATTTACCGGATTCAACTTCCAACATCTTGGTCCGCAAACAGGGAAATACATCTCCAATCTACCACAAGGGAAATTTGTAGCGAAAAGTATTAATGTGTTACATACACCTAATTCTTGGAATATTTTTCGGCGCCCAATATGTACATGAATGGATATAGAGAATTCGAAACTTAAAACATGGTTATGTGGATGGAATACGCCAACGTTTTTTCACATAAATATACCACGTGACACGAAAATTACTGTCAAATCAGTCCATCATCACGCCGACATTAAAAAAGGTTCAAACACGTGGTATATTATCTGCTTGATAGTAATAGTAAGACTACTACTTGTTTGTCTATGAGCAATTAACATTACGAAAAATTGAGGGTATAATATAATAGTAATACATCATTCTAAATTATATTTAATGCAGTGCATACTTTTTGAAGGTATTATAACTTGAGGCAAGATGTTTATAAATAAAAAGTATTAATAACAAGGATTGAACCCACAAAAGCAAGTCCCATAAGGCATCACCATATCCTTTGGGCAACGTAATCGGTTACTGTGAGTTTTGACTTATGCTATTGCATATGTATACCTTCCCTTTTAGACTATTTTGGCTGAATAAACTTTGCTGCATAACTTAGTAACGGTTCAAAACACATGCTCGAACTATATCGCTGGCTTAGAATGAGAAGGTCGTAAGTACACAATCAATATTTTGAGAAAATATAAAGCTCAAAGCACTTATAGCGCTACGAAAACCGGTTTTTAACGCTTCCAATATGTAGGATAAAAAGAATCTACTATATACTAGAGCATACCCTTAATATTTTGTACACAAAGTATTTCAACCATGAAGGGGAACTTTTCTATCATATATACATGCGTGCCTACATGAAGAAAACAATCCGACACGTACGGATAAAATTGACAACATGTATATGTACAGAAGGTCATTCAATTAACAAGTGTGATAAACTAGATCATACAACACGTTTCCATGCTTGATTGCATTACGTTTACAATTAGGTGTCATTATGTACATCGCCTAAGAAATAACCGGACATGATCTGCCATTTTTGCTGCTCCAATTCACAATTTGTAACTAGAAAATCATAATTAATACCTATTTTCACAAAATCTTGCCTTTGTTTTCCCAAATATTGCCGCTTATAACATTGTTTTGATGAAAATAATAATTTCTTGTAAAATGATAAATTTCTAATACTTAATTGTTTGCATTTTTTTCTCATGTATAACAATATGCGGCGGTACAAATATTATCTGTGCTATAAATAGATCATGGAACTAGTGAAAAGGCACGGTGTAGTAATATTTACAATTCTAAGCATAATTTTTGGAAATAACTGCAAAAAATATTATTCATCGTAATACAGACATAGTTATTTTGGGTTTTATTTTGAGTTCCCATCTGCAGAGAAATGAAGCACTATCGCGGAACTATTTCTTTGTATGTTAGCTTATATTTTGTGTGTGTGCTACAAGTCAAGTTGCGAGCCTCAAAATTACCGTCTACTCAAAACAGCGGTTGCTTAGCAACCCTGTTTAAAAACTGTCCGAGAAATACTCTTTACTTTTGAAAAACAAGCTTTTACAACTTTATTTTTATCAACAAGACAAGTGTCGATTTTCATGAAGATAGGCCCATAAAAAGCGCCTTATGATGCTGAAATTGCAAATATGTATCGGTCTTATACACTCATTAAATGTTATAAGTACACCAACATAGCGACACGTGCTTGTTTCTAGCTTGAGACATGGCAAAATATAAAACCATTATATTACGTTCATGACTTAGTATGTTTAAACATCTTAAACTTTGTAAGTATTTAAGTTGTTATGTCTGGAATAGATGTGTCGTATATACAGTGGATGCTTGCCGATCGGTCGTCTGTCGACAACGAGTGTTTTCCAACACTAACTCTAGAACGTAAGAATCTAAAATTTTAAGTTTAGTTTGTTCATCCTCCACAGACGACCCTTCACAATTTCAAGGTCATTTGGTCACAAAGGTCAAATTACTGTGACATTTGATTACACAACACGCTAACGTAAATATAGTTTCTTAGATCGTAAAACTGAGATGTTACTGATCATAATACAATCTTTTTTTTAAGTCGGATTTCATTTAAAAGCTGTAAACGCTTCAATTTTGAGGTCCATAGGTCATAGGTCCAGGTGGTGGTGACCTTAATAACACTCGAATATTTACTGTCATGAGACGTGTATGTTTCAAAAACCTCTCTTGTAATATCTGGTATCAGAATTGTTCCGAGTTTGTGTTTTCTTGGTTTGGGTACTGATTCACAATTTGTAGGTAACGTATCGAGACTTCGCGCGAAAGACTTTTGTTATTCACGTGCCTTTTTCATGGTTTGAAAATCCACGGTTCCCTGGTTACAGCGGCCAAATTACAACTATCGAATTATCGGGTATATTAATGTTGCTATACTTCTCACACAAATACATGAAAAATGAACATGATACCGTGATTAATAAAAAGGTATACAAATTACAAGTTGGTGTACTTATAACATTTAACAAGTTTAAGGTCATTCGAAGCCAATGATATGGTGTTATTATAAATGTTTTGTTTATATACTAGGCTAGAGTTATCGACGGCGAGCTATACGCATAATAGGAATGATAATGACAATAATCTGGTAATTGACATTAATGCTTTTTTATATTTCAAGCTTTTGGCTCAGTATATAGCATTTTCGACCATAAAGTAAATGGGTGTTGTCGTACTCACATTTATCAATAGTATACCTCGTGTATGTTCGTATGTAAATAATTGATTTCTAATAGAAGATTCTTATTTTTTCACACTCTAAAACATATACATTTTTTGTATTCACAGATACTGACGCCCGTTATAAAAATACCAAAAGGCTCACGAGGGACCATCAATATGACAACAACTGTTCCAATTGGTTGTAACTATAACGATAGCGATACTTATACATGCACGGCACCGGTCAGAATATTTGATCATGTGGCTTCCAACTATAATTGCGACACAAGCAATCTAGCCAATATTAAATTGAAATCAGAAAATACAGGTTGTTCAAATGGAATAAAGGTATGTACTTATATTTGTGAACGATAGCATAGCTACTGCCTTTATTTGTCGAATTGCATTGCGCAACTGTTTACTAATTCTAAATAACATGGCTATCAAAAATACCGTCCACAAGAATGGGTTTTATGACTGTACTAGTTGCGTGTATACACTCCGTCCGTCGGTGGGTCGGTTGGTCCTCATAGAGTTCTCTAAGCAAGGTTTATGAAACTTGGATGCGGATAGGGACCAATAAGGAGAATATGCACGTGTATTTAATTTTTATTTGGAACTCTGTGTATTGTTTGCAATTGCTGATTATTTGTTAATCTAGTAATGCCAAATGTTTTACATTTCAGAGCCTATCAAAAGGCCAGCAATTTGATCCTGATAAAATATTCACATTCAATATCGCTACGATTGATCAAAACTACGAAGACACAACGGCTTTCATCTTAAAGCTTGAATTCGGATCAGACATTGGCCATCAGATATGGCAAACTTTTACATTTCCAGATATTCCAGTGGGTATTATAAACATGCGTAGTTGTGCATATTGCTTAAACTAACTGTGATCATTATTCGATTTGTACATATGCTTTCAGTACTCATGTCAGTTTATTATGCGGCAGTCAATTGTAATTTCTACCCCTGACGCTGGGGAAAGGCCAGAAATTTGGTTTAAGAAATCCGTTGTTAAATATTTGCCCCCAGGGTCATGCAGAAAGTAAATATCGTACCTCGGAAAGGACTATTCCTCAGCTACTCACCGTCCTTCCCCGGGATAAAGGCCGGGATTTCAATTGACTGATGCGTTATGCGTTCATCTTGGATACTAATGTTAGCTCATATGTATCATATCTCGGTCTTTTCTCGCATGCTTTCGTAGAGAGTTGTTTTCTTGTTTCATGAGCTATTGCTTTTGTTTTCAGATTCATGTCAATGACACTACCAGTTACCAACAGAAAATATGTTATTCCCACGTTGATCCACACATGCGATCTTCAGATGGCCAGTATGTTTAATGTTTTATATATCCATTTCTCGATTATGTATCTTGAGTATATTCTGTAACAGATGTTTTTTATTGTTTATTTTAAAACTGATTCGAAAACTCAAGCGACACACCGCTCCTGCGCTCGTTGATGTAGCGAGTTCGGGAGTGGAGTCACCGGTGGGGTTTCGAGGGTACATAAGGACATATAGAAAGAAAGAAAAACATCGTGGAAGTGCCGCTCTTTTTCAATTATTATGCAATAACAGGAGTATAGTCCAGTTAGTATATGCATAGAGTGTCACAGATGTAGAAATCAATATTACGATAAAATAACAATTATAAAGGCTTATACGAGGACGTTCAAAAAGTACAAGGACTGGAGCCCTCACGGATACAGTTTTGAAAATTATACCAATATTAATTGAGTCAGAATTCAGTTGCGAAAAAATGGTATCCGATTTATCGAATAATTCTATCACATCCGTCCAAAATATTCCATTTTAAACCATGGTAACACGCATCCGGCGCGACCCATCCATAACCACTGATGTTGACTACATAATGAGCTATATCTTCACTACTATCGTATCGATAGATTTCAAACATCGCCAAAACATTAATTCGACGGTGCCAAACCAAAACCCCGTAACTCAATTTTGGCGCGAAAACTTTTTTTGCAGCATCCGCGCATTTCTGTCTAGTCGCCATCTAAATAGCTAATCGCGTTACTTCAATACAGTCAGGTGTCAAAATACCGTACTTTTATTGGATTCAAATATGACAGTAGAAACTACGATTTAGTACAAGTCAACATATTTTGTACATGTCGGAGTTGATTTTGGTTCCAAATAGGATCAGGTAGGGTGTCATCGTCGGTATTATTTCAATAGAGTAAATACGTTTTTTTCGTCTCCTAAAAAGTTGTCTTTTTGCAGTTACAGGTTTTGGTTTGGCACCGTCGAATTGACACTGCATGGAATTTTTTCACTTTTTCAATAGGGACGATTTCAGGGTATGTCTCAGAATGACTTGAAACTTTGCATGAAAGTACATCAGGTGACCAAACAAAGATTTGTATGCATCTTTGACACTCTGGTACTACCGTTGCTATGGAAACCTGAAAAGAATATTTTGGCCTAAAAATGCCATTTTTTATTACCAAAAAATCACATTTTTCATTAAAATGCCCTGCATAAATGTGTGATATTTGATTAAAATGTGTTATATAATTGGATACTACTTACCTATCTGTAATAACTGAACCAAATTACAAGTTGGCTTGAACTTTGAAACATGCCATTTTTCCTGTCAAAAGTGGGTGTGGTAAGGCCTTATCTTGAACATTAAATGTTGATAGATTTTAAAGCATTGAATATAAATTATGCGAAGGCTTTCAATGTATTCACTATTAGTCCAGCAATAATGTCTCCAAAAATCGAGTAATCATTAATTTTTGGAGAAAGTTGCCAAACTTGGTATATACACTGGGCAAACATATTTGTACGTTTTTTTCATGAGACCCATCTCGTATCTGCCATTATGGTTGCCATGGCAACCATTTTTAAAGATGGCAGCCAAAAACGAAAAATCGGTGTATATCTTATATAACGCATGATAACAACGTTATAATCATCGTCGGAAACCCACAGTCGTTGCCTCAACTCCGCTCCGTAGATGTACGGAGCGGAGCGGAGGCAACGACTGTGGGTATCCGACGATGCGTTATTATGAGCAATTGTAAAGTATTTTTGTTAGAAATAACTTAACTTGCATCTAACTTATACCTTTAACCGAAAAATGTTTTTGAAATATCCAAAATGGCCGACAAAATGGCCGCCAAATTAGAAATATTCTATATAATAGTCTTTAGGTATACTGATACTATATTTTTAACATTTATACTGATAGTTCTAGAATGTATTCCAGTTTAATTATTAATTATGGGATAAAGCAGGTATTTTATTCTAGGGTCGTAAATTTCAATAAAAATAAGCCTCGATCAGAGAAAAGGGCCCTTAATGACATTGACATGAAATTGAGAAAATTGGGTTTTTAAGTTACGTCACCATTTTCTGCGAATTTCAGAACAGGGCACAAAATGCACATAAATGTTTAATGTTATATCCTGCCACATAATTGTTGCCTTGTAACATACTTAATGTGGAGTTCTATACTAACACTTGAGACCTATATTTTTGGGGTAAAACATGAGAAACTACAAACAGAAGTGAGGATTTTTGGAATTGGCAGACCACAATGTCAATTATAGTAGTATTTTATTGAAAACCCCTGCAATTTAAGTGTAATATCTTATAGTATTATATACCATACGAAATTATCGGCTATTGATCAAGATACGATATTTTGGGGTAAAATACTACAAAATGAAAACAAAAATGATGATTTTTGGAATCAGTTTACTGTAATGTCATTTATTATGGTATTTGATTATAAATAAATAGGATCGACACATATTGTCTTCCTTCTTAAGATATTGCTAATCTGGTGCCTAAATGTTATGTATTTTAAGATATTTTTGGGGCAAAAACATTGGAAATATAAACAAAAGTGAGAATTTTAGGAATCGATTGGCCACGATGGCATTTATAATCGTATTATTTATAAAACAACTGAAATTAGTTTGTAGTAACTTAAAGTTTAGTATTTCAAATAATATGTTATCATTTATGTTTACTGAATGCTATTTTGGGGTAAAATCGTACAAAATGTAAACTAAAATGGTGATTTTTTGAATAGGTTTACTACAATGGCACCAATCGCATTATTTAGTTATAAATCACTAAGATTGACATATGCAGTTTTTCCTATTAAGATATTAATAATCTAGTTTCAAAATGACTGGCGTCTTGGGATATATTTGGGGTGAAACAGTCCAAAATATAAATAAAAGTGAGGATTTTTGGAATCTAATGATCACAATGTCATAACGCCACAAACTGTGCTATTTTATAATTAATCACTACTACGATAGGCTCATGTTGTCTTTTCGCATAAGGAATTAATAATCTGTTCTAAAAGTTGTTCATATGTTATCTTTTTGGGTAAAACATTACTAACTACATGTATAAACAGAAATTAAGTATTTTTGGAATCAGAAGACCACACATTTAATAATCATCGTATTCGTCAATAACTCACTGCATTTGGTTGGTAGTAACAATTTGTTTAATACATCAAAACATTTATGTATGAAATAACTTGTGTAAAATGCAATTCTTTGGAATAAAACACCAAAAAATATAAATGAAACAACCTATTCCAAGCAATTATGTATAAGGCAATGATGTGTACCACAAAGAGCCGTTATCTGTCAAAAGCATTGCAAAAAAAGGAATAAAACACAACGTGTCGTCAAGAAAGGAATTTCTGACGAGGAATTGCTGTGCCCGACCAAACTAGGTATCTTTAGTGTCAGGATAAAAATGTTCAGTGAGACCAGGGCATAATGATGAATACCACACAGGCATGGAATATCTGCATATTGTATTTTGAGTAGATCATATTGATTGAGATGGCTTTACCTGGTCATATTTTCAAATTCTAGTACCTGGTGTGGCCTGGACATTTTCGAAAATATACCGGGCTTCAAGTCTGCTAATCAAATGAGGTTAACACTACAAGTGGGCCCCATTTCCTTGATTACTGTTACAAAATCTGTTAAGTGTTACACTCTAAGGTCAACATCTCATATAATGTTGTTAACGGTGCATTGTTTGAAATATTCGAAAAAAGAAACACTGAAGTTCCACAACAAAAAGGTATGTAATTCCATGAAAAGTTGAAAATATTGTTTTCATGTCGGCCAAATAACCTGGCGCAAAATACGCTATATATTCTTCAAACAAGCTACATTTACAGCAATTGCCATCATAATATCTCATTCAAAGTAATTGATTGTAAAGTGATACTGTCTTTTAAAGTAACTATAACGTTGACCCCCCTAATGCTTCACTTATATATGAGCCGTAATCCAGGGAAACCTGCTGACTTGACATCATGTAATTACTGTATAAAACAAGGTTTTGAAAAGGCTCTAAAATAAGTGAAAAAATGTATATATCTGTTGATTCTATTTTAGGTTATTTATCCATATAGTACTATATATTAGCTTTAAATTTCCTCATAAATTGTGTTGAAACTATATACTTTGTTGCCATGGTTACCAATTTCGGAAAATACTTCAATTAAGAAAAACTGAGAGTAAGCTGTTTAAAACAACAGTAGCCTTCCTCTAAATGCAACATGTTTCTTTTATGATTTATATTTTAAAAATCAGAACATAATTCTAAAATGTGACACTATTTTGAACATTTTATGTCAAGAATTAATCATATGGTGTAATTATGAAATACTTTTTACAGTCAAATGACGTTAGAATGGCGTTTGCAACGTCAGGCAAAAAAACTCGGAATATGGACTTTACGAAAATAGCTGTAGCTTCCTCAAAACTCAAGATAATTACACAATTTCTTTTGAATTATGCTTAATTGGCATTAGTCTTTATAACTATGACACATCACAAAAATATATTTCTTGTCAAAATAGCAGGTTTTCCTGGAGACTGGCTTATATATATAACATAGTAATCTCAAGGTTTGTCCGTTTATAAAACTGGATCCGGTCATAGCTTAAACAGTTTTGAAGCTATGTTAATGAAACTTGGTATGTGGATACGGATTAATGGGCAGATTATTCATGTAAATTTGTGTTTTATTCAGACAACAATTGTGGTTGCCATGGTAACAAAAATATAGAAAACCAAACAGGGTGGTTATATATTGCTTGTAATTCGTAATAATTTTTTATTATTGAGCTGAAACTGGCTGTTTATTTAATCAACGTTGACCTTGACCACATTTATACCTGTTTCGAAGGAAAGTATCTTCGCGAAAGCTATATATAGACCACATTGCATTCATATATGTCATTCCGGACAAAATATAGTCAGCGGAAACCGATTTTCTATTTTTAGTAACAGTGACCTTGACCCCAAATGTCCCACTTTTTATCCCAACGTATATCATCCTACAAGCAACGTATATAGCAAGTTTCATCCAAATATCTCATTCTTAACGGAAGTTATTGAGCAAAAACTGATTTTCTATTTTTAGCAACAGTGACCTAGATATTGACCCCACGGATCTAACTTTTATATTTTTGGTGGCATATTGTGTCAAGCTACTTATACACCAAGTTTCATCACGAAATGCTATTCTAAACTGAAGTTATTGGGGGAAAACGGCTATTTGATCATTTTTGTCGCCATTTTGAAAACCGTTGCTATGGCAACCGAAGAAAATATTTTAAGTGGGTCTCATGAAAAAAATGTTCCAAATGGACCAAGGAACAGTTGTACAAAGTTTGGTAACTTTCTCCAAAAATTAATGTTTATTGGACATTATTGCTGGACTATATAATCACTTCCAAGAATGATGTTTTGACTGTGGTTCTTGAAAGAGATTTTTTTATTTCCAAATAAGTCCATAACCATGGCAACGGTTTATAGACTTTTCAGGTTTTTTATATATTATATCATACTCGTTTCCAAGGACAAAATTTTAATTCAGGCATACATAAGGGTGAAACATGACTTATATTACTATTAACTGATAGTTGTAATGTTTGGTGCGCGGTTCTGATATAAACGATTCATGGTTGCCATGGCAAACAATCGAAATGAGTGAAATTTTCACTATTTCCCTACATTTTTGTCAATTAAACGGAATTAATTCCCAGAAATATATAATTGAAGAACTTAATCATGCTTTACTTTGTGAGAGCATATTCCTTTTGTTATTTGGTGTGGTATTTTTGCCATTTTTCGTGGTTACCATGGTAGCATAGCGAAATCAACCATAGCTGTAAATGTTTTACACCTTAAAGCATCAATCTAACTCGATTTTCTGGTCAATGGACATAGGACACTGCATATGGTTATCTTATGTTGTGTAACTTGTCAGTCCGATTAATTTTGTAAACCTAGTTTGATGTGTTGTTTAGTGGTTACCATAGCAACTACCGAAATAATCAATATTTTTGTCAGTTTTATACATTTTGGCATAATATTTAGTATACAATGTGTTTTATTGAGACAGTAATATAATTTAGGAATTGGATAATCAAAATATACCACATGCTTTACTATGGGTATTGTGTTCAGTTATTTCAAGATCTGTTTCCATTGTAACTAAATAAATAAAATTAATGTTTAAGCATTTTGTGTTAGATTTCAGGCTTTTCTTTTGATTTGAAACATGCTTAAAGTCAGTTACCAATACACCATTAGTGTTCAGAATAAATGCATACCCGTATATAAGAGTTGTTATAATTCATTTGGATGGTTGCCATGGTATCTAAAATGAATCATTTTTGTTTTGTCATATGTTTACTCATTCTGTGGGTTTTGTTTCAGTAAAATGCTTCTTATACATGTTTTGCATTAAGAAATGAGCTGTTAGCTTGTTTCAAGACAAGCCTGTTCCATGTTGATACAAAGGTCTCATCAAATCTCAATAAGTTGATTTTATGTGAGTTAGCCAACTTGTTTCTAGAAGGTGGGCTTGAAGTGAGATTTTTCCAATGAGTTGGTTTTGTGTTGGGTTAAAGTGATTTGTCAAAGAAAACCCTGGATTTCACCATTTTTTATCCGTGAACAATATACTTTAAACTAGCATTTAGCATATAAACCAACTTCTGGAAAAATACATTTAAAAACCATAACAATAAACATAAATTGATCGATATATAATTTCAAAAATTGATGACATATTTATTGATTTACAAGGCAAGCTTAATTAAATTATAACTTTCATTGTCATAGTTTCAGAAAAGTTCATACCTGTAGAAATACTTTCACGTTAAAATTGATGTAGAATTCATAAATCTGATTCTGAATTTAGGAAATAATGATAACACAAACATAAAGTGATATCAAGTACTGTTTTACAGTTAAAATCGATAAATAACAACATATGTTTGTAAACATGTATGCCCCCATTGGCAGCCAAATAGCCAAAAATGAACATTTGACCAACTGACCTCAAAATTACAATGAAATTGAAACCGATCTTAAAACATTAGACAGCACATTAATTAATCAACAGATTAAATATACCACTGAAATTTGAGAAATAAATATCTCTTAAATATAAAGTGATTTAAGTACTTTTTATAGTGAAAAACAATAAATTGTTTGTGTGTCTGTAAATCATTTGTTCTAACGAGGCAGCACAGTCACTTTAAAGCGGAAAGATCTTAGACACAGTCTAGGGCAGAAAGTATTTACTCTGCTTATTGACCTGTGCAAAGCAATATAACCAAATTTTAATATTTGTTCAAGTCTTAAAGGTGTTCAGTATTTCAGTGACACCAGGCAATCCATAAATACTTGACCTGTATATGCTTAGTGTCAACCGAGGAAGAAACACTATTACTGTTTCAAGAAAAAGTTTGCGGCCTGATATCTAGGTGGCATTAAACATTCCCGTTGACATTAGTAGGAATTGTGTTAATATTTCCATTTAAACAATACTATACAAGGGGACATTTGCCCGCCTACAATGCACAAGTTGTATGTATACTAAGAATATGTGAGATAATGAGAAAGACTTCATTTGCATACCTAAACCAGCAAATTAGATATAAGCCGTTCTCCAGGAAAACCGGGCTAAGTGACAAAATTGTGAAATTATTGATGAATATATGGTTAGAAAGAGGACACTCTTGTGAACAGATTCTGAAAATTTGAACAAATTATTCCGTACACTTACAAAGTTATAGACTTTTTAAACCAAACACTACCGCCTACGTTTTTAGTGACGTCGCGAACGTCATTCTCTACGTTTTTGACGTTACGTCAGCTGGCATTTAAAAGATCCAGTATCTGATAACATTTTGACGTAAACTTTCAAAATTGTGGCACATTTTAGAATCATATTCTTATTTTAATAAAACGTGTCCAATTTGTGAGTGTTTGCTTACAGAGAAAAATTGCAAGTGTTTTTAGCCACTTTACCATTGTTATCCTTGATATGAGTACTGTTTAGAAAACGATCACCATAGCAACGCCAGAAGTTGTTTTAACACAATTTTGAAAAAAACTTGAAGCTAATGGATCGTGCTATACTATCCAATTACTTAAATATGAAATCAAAGGACTCAAGTTTTTTCTCATTTTAGACATTTTTTCTAAATCTTATTGCATAATTACAATACAATGTCATTAAGTCCGGTTTTCCTGGAGAACGGCTCATATATTTATATCCTTCACCTTATAGGTATCCATTGGGACGTATCACCTGTGTACAGAAAAATAACATTTTATTTGTTTATATATTTCACTTGGTGACCTAGTTTTAGACTCCAGAGGACCCATTATAAAATATGACCAAGATTGTGTTGAGATGCATCATTTTGACGATGTTTCATAAAGATAAGATAAGACCTCAATTGCGAATCAAGTCAATCTATGCTATGATTTCAGTGCCATTGATCTTGACTGCACTTGACAAACATGACATCCCAACCTAGATTTCATCGCAACTAACATTCTGCCAGTCTGGTCAATGATATGTTAGTGTAATAGCCATTGAAGCAGTGATATGCTCAGTCCTATACACAAATTCCATGAATTATTTTGTTGAATCCCAAGCAAATAGTCATGAAGCATGGTGAGAACTAAGTCAAAACCTACTTATTTACTGATCCACACGCATTTAATCTTGTCTGCGTCAGTTAACCAACATTCTCTACATATCTTCAGTATGTCATTCAGTGATTCACATCATTAGAAATCTAGAAAGTCGTCACGACTGTTCTCATCTGTGGACATGTAAGTATGTAACCATACCTGAAAGAGAACATACACATATATTAATACTAGTATTTACAGTATCGACATTATGCACCAGTCAGTTGCATTCACCCCCCCCCCCCAACACCGGGGATGGACCGGGATTTTTACTTTTGGGTAGTCAAAACCCCCACCCTTCCACGGCCCTGCAGGGGACAGCTGATGGTAAAATCTCTGGTGTTTCCCCGGCCCCACACAACTAAATATTGCCTCGGGGTATTGGTTTGGGGAAATAAATCCTAACATTTCCGTGGCAATGCAGGTAAAGAAGGTAAAAATGTGGTCATTTCCCCGGCTATCCCTGAGGGTGGGGACGTGGATGAAATTGACTAGTGCATTAGAGATTAAAACCTGCTTTTCAGAATTCCCAATTTTTTATCAAGAATAAATAAATAAATGTATAGACATATATCTAAGTAAGAAAACAATCATAAGGGTAGCCATACATGAAGATCATAGCCGTGCTAGCGTTTCAGACATGACCAAGTTCCTCAGACGAGTATTGAACCAGGGGCCACTCGATCAGATATCGGCTTGACCACCATGGCATCCATGATTAAACACCAAGTCACAATGGTAGAGGGTGAACTCGGACACAATAAAATTATCTCGTCCACAATGTCACCGAGTGTAAACTGCAAATAATCCCCCACCCACTCTGTAACAAGTCACGTGTTGACCAGACAATGCGATACCAACACATTCCAACGGCAGTTATTTCAACACTCACCTCAATCATTACCTGACGAGAGCAGCCTTTGATTGACATTTTTGTAATAGCTGTCATTTCACGACATTTCTGAAATCGCTTTATATATAACAATGATGCATCGTTTAACTTGTGTTAAAACGGTTAATTCCCGATTCGACGGCTTTTCTCAAGATACGACGACTGTTTAAGCCTACCGAAGTTCCCTCCCGTAGATTCGGCGATTTTGGCAACCAATTAGACCATTGTCAATGAAACTTGACGGAATAATGATTTTAGAACATACACTCAACTTCAAATGTTAATACGACGGTAGTAAGTGACAAAAATGTAATCCAGTTGATAATACACACATCATTTATTGCTCACACACTTGAGTGTCTGTCAGTATTATGATTTTTCATTGGTATATGGATAATAACGTTTTCCTCACAATTTTCTGTCAAACCATTGAAAAGTATTCGGATTTTATCATTTTCTTACTTGCTTAGTATTATGACATTATATAACAGCAAATGAGTTGATATATTTTAACTAGGTGTTAATCAATCGATGTAAATCATATAATTTGAAGAGTGTTAAGAAACTTTTGGAGGGCAGTGTATGTGCTGAAATAAACATAGTTGAACTCTATGTGGGACCACTTGGGAACGCAAAAGTGATGTCGTCTGAACGTAAGGGAAAACTGACAAATACAAAACTACAAAAGGACATATTTGTGCAGTTATTTCTTCAGTATTAGAATGACACATAGGTATTACCGATGGTTGCTCAGGTGTGAAAGACATGTTAGTAACAGGAAATGACAACAAATGTAACACCAGTTAAGTACTGCGACATTTTTAAAATATCAACTTTTTATTGGACAGATTCTCGCCCAGATATTCGATATATATAAATCTGGAAAATACATGCGATGGGCACAAACGATCTACGTGTATATAGCTCTCTGTGTTTCACGCACGTATTCATATATATTGTCATCATAAACAGCGTATTTCATACCCCATATGAGTGACACTTACAACGTTAAAATAGCATGTCGTCATTTTGTGCCCCGGGTCGCCGTAAGTGGCTATGTTAAAACACATGTAATGCTCGAACCGCATATTTATTTACCTTCGAAATGGCACTGTTTGTAGAAAAAGGATTATAATTTCATATGATATAAAATTTAATTTTTAGTGTTTAACAGTGTGGATTTTATGACAATAATCCTAGTATTTTGAACGTCCCACGTACAAACATGTGCAGTATAATTTCAATTCTAAACTAAACTCTACCTCTGCAGGTAATGGTTGGTACATATAAACTGCTACGTCACTCTTAAGATATCCTTACTGGGCTGTAAGCCTGAAATGTAATTTGTTTCTGACGAAGTCTAGCATCACTATTGACTGCAAATACTAGTATATAGATCTTCGACTCAAGCTACAAAGGAATCCTTGTAAAAAGTCGCAATAGTTTGATAAAGCCGTGATTCCTTTAACATCAGAATAACACATTTGTGTAAACCAAACCGTATCCCTTTGGTTTGTGACCGATGACGCGCCGAGGCTTTTTCTATTACACTTTACATTGTGAAGTACTAGTATACTATTTATGACTTATTAATGTCTTATGTGAAAAGATCGTCTGCGATGGACCGGAAATGAGTCTTGAAAGTGGTTAGGTGCTGCTAAAACGGGATCGCTTAAACTGACGACACGTCACGACTTCGACACATTCATGATGCACATGCTCCATACAAGAAGAAGCGTGTAAAACATAAAAACCAAGCTGAATGGTTCAATGAGGCTATGACTGATGCTATGCAAAATAGGGACTATGCAACAAAGAAAAATAATACTAATGACTTCAAATACTGGAGATCACAAGTTAAACTATTAATTCATAAAGCAAAAACAGACTTCTTTGATCAGGAAATAAACTCAAACAAGAAAAATCCGAAAAAATTATGGAACAATTTGAAAACCCTATCTGGTTAAACTGAAAATCATCAAACAAATCATATAAATGATGAGAATGAATCACCAATAACTGATCCTAAATTAACTGCAGAAACCTTTAACACATTTTTTGCAAATCTTTTTAAAAAGGCTGAAAATAAAACTGAATTATCAACAGATATTAAATCTGCTTTAAATGAATCCCTGCAATCTAATGCTGCAACTCAATATGGCAAATTTGAAATACCCTATGTTGAAATTGATTATGTAAAACGTAAGCTAAATAGTATTGATGAATCAAAAGCAACAGGTTTAGATGGCATAAGTGCAAAATTCCTAAAAACAGCCTCAGATATCATATGTCAACCACTATGTACCATATTAAATTTGAGTATAGAACACGGAAAATTTCCGACCCAGCTTAAACAATCGAAGGTTACACCCATCTACAAGAAAGGACCAAAATCAGACAAAAATAATTACAGACCAATTTCAGTACTCCCACTAATCTCTAAAATATTTGAAAAACATGTATCAGACCACTTGAAGCTCTTCTTAGAATCAAACAATTTTCTTTTCATAACACAATCAGGTTTTAGAGCAAACCACTCGTGTGAAACAGCACTCACAAATGTTATTGATAACTGATAAATGCTCTGAACAATGGAAAACTAGTTGGAACACTTTTCCTGGACCTATCTAAGGCATTTGATTTAGTTAACCACAAAATACTACTAGAAAAACTACCTTTTTACCACCTCTCCTCACAAGCCATAACATGGATTAAATCATACCTGTCAGAAAGGTCACAGAAAGTAAATATTTCTGGAGTATTGTCGGAGCCAGCAGAAGTTGTCTCAGGAGTACCACAGGGCTCAGTTCTTGGACCCCTTTTATTCATTTTATATATTAATGATCTACACCTTCATGTAAAAATGTCAAATGCTGACATGTTTGCTGATGACACTTCTTTGACTGCTATTGGAAATACAGCACAGGATGTTAACGATAATCTTCAAACAGATCTTGATAATGTTAGCACATGGTGCAACCATAATGCAATGGTATTAAATGCACAGAAATCTAAAGCTATGAATATATCAACGAAAAGTACCAAATCAGAAAACTCAACACCTTTTACTCTGCACCTTCAAGACCAAAAAATAGAATTTACAGACACTGAAAATTACTAGGAATCTATGTAGACAACAATCTTAAATGGAAAACTCATGTTCAAACAACTATAAAAAAGTGCAATTCACAACTTTTCTTACTTCTTAGAATTAAACAGTATCTGAATCTTCACTCAAGAAAACTCTTTTTTAATGCTTACATACTGCCACATTTGGATTATTGCTGTACAATTTGGGGGAACTGCAGCAATGAGCTGCTCTCTGAAGTCATCAAGTTTCAAAAAAGAGCTGCTAGAATAATCCTAGACAAAAGTTTCGACACACCCTCAAGTAAATTATTCAAAGAACTAAATTGGATGACCTTTGACCAACGTATAAAATACAAAAAAGCAAATCTCATGTATAAATCTATAAAGGAACCAACCTTTTCAGTGTATATGGTAAATAAATTCCAAACATTAAATGATAGACATAACCTAAATCTTAGATCCGTACAAGATGAAAAACTCATTATACCAAAACCTAAAACAGAATTCTTCAGAAAATCTCTCACTTACTCAGGTCCAAAAATATGGAATGACATACCTATATATATCAGAAATGCGGATAGCCAGAATAAGTTTCAATCTGCTTATATCAAATGGCAATTCTCTAATTAAAACAACAGTTATTCAAGTTCTTAAATGTAATTACTCCTGTAAAATATGATTTTGTAGATACTCCATAGCTATCCATTGTACTATTTGATACAGCATACAGTTTTATGTTTTTAACTATGTACCATATATTGTCTCTTTTGCATGATGTATCATATATTGTTTCTTTTCCATATTGAATTGTCAAGAATTGAATATTGCTTCATGAAAAACCATTCATGATCATAATTTATTAATTTCTTGAACAAATCTGATTCTTGTTAATTTGATGTTTATGTATATAAAGTTATCTATGTTTATTATATATTCTTATGTAATTTGCAAATGTTGAGGCCCACATGGAAGATCGGGGAACTGAATGTGTCAGCCTCGTTTAATAAAGACGTTACTTACTTACTTACTTACTTACTTACTTACTATGAATAAAACATGTTTGAAGTGTTTTTGGTCGAAGGGGTCATACTTAGAATTATGATGATTTGCTTTTGAGCATTGTTGACAAAAACAATTGTTACATAGGAAGTTCTAGATAACATTGATCCCTACTCGTACACGTATACATTGGGGGTTTTTTTAATTTCAGCAACTATGAAAATCAAGTGGAGGGTGAATATTTGATGTATCGAAATACAAAGTATAAAATTGAGGTAAGAAAACAAATTGCCAATATCAAATACAGTAAACGATCGGAGTCAAGAGAACAGGAAATCTAATTTAAAAATAGCTATCACACGTTGCATGTCATAAAGACCAACATATTATGAGCAAGAAACGAAACACCGACATTCCGACAGTCGTCTGACTCAACCGTCACATGGGGTTTTCTGACGGTAGAGAGAGTGTGTCGGATGACAAGAGTATGCTTCGAAAAAAGAAAAGTTCTATGATGTTGGCACAGGTCCGTGAAAAGTTTCCACGATCGCTTATTTATACTTAATTATATAGATATTCAACTATGCGTATAAAAATGACATAGGACACTTTTAACGGACATGTGGACGTTAGTAATGGATGGACGAAAGAGTCGTTTAGCAGTACTAGTCTCCAAACCATGTTAGATATGTTTAATGATGATTGTCGATAAATTAGTTCGGATGTAAAATTTAATGGCCACCATCGTCGTTATTATGCTTCAACATCAGTCCTCTACCGGTTTCCCTCCTTTTGTGCGTCAAGAAATCTCAATCCTGCAATAACACAAACAGTTTTCAAGCTGTATTAATTTGTTTATGAAACTTGGTATGTGGATATAGTAGTAGTTATAATATAATAGTATCCCAGCTTGATTTATATAATATGTGAAACTTTGTGTGTAGGCAGATGGCAATCAGGGAATTATACTGGAGATTTTCTACATGGACAAAATGGGTGGTTGCCATGGAAACAAATACTTTGAACATAATGTATGGGTCGTAGGTGTATTATGTATTGCTATAAATTCTTAATAACTTGTTTATTTGTCTTTTATGAAAAATATGACGTTATTGTATTGATGCATCAAGGTACAAGAAAAAACAGCCAGTTGCGGTTCAAGGGCAAAATGCACCTGTGCAATAGCGATAAGAGCAGGTAAAGATGTGTTTACAATCAACATATGTGGAAGTGTCAACTATTTAGGATTCACGCGATGTGGAGATGGTGGTATACTGCAAGTCGTTAAGAAAAATGACTATCTTTATGAGGTACTTTTATTCCAGTATTATGTCTGTGTAATAACATACAATTTAACCAAACATAGGACACCACAGTTTATCAAGTCACTTCCGACAATATCGGCCTGATGACTGGGTGCTTGATAAACATTGTGATATCACGTCAAGTGACCACGTGACTTGCTATATCAGGCAGTTCACCACGTGGTCTGTCGGACTTCTTTTTATAGCGGAATCGCCCGTTGAAACTCTGTATCATATGTTCAAGTTCAAGAAATTTTATTGGCATAAACATATATACATGTTTGTCGCCACAAATAGTTGGCGTTTGAAATATACAATTACAGAGAAATACATTTATAAGAAAAAAAGAAAAGTATGAATAATATTAATTGCAAACAAATAGTTATGTTCAATCACATACATGCACATGAATTATACTATACATAATTATTTACAATATAATATGACAATTGCATTAGTAAATTTTACAATATGTTATAGTTTCATTACTTACAAGTAATTAGAAAGAGCCTTGTATCTAAAAACAAATACATTTACAGAAAAATAATGTAGCATGGTAATAAAATATGATGTTTAAAGATTAAATGTTACAATGTAGACATTGATTGTGTTCTCAATTTATTTGCGTGATACAAATATGCAGCCAGATTTACTGTACTTTTTTTCGAAGTGTTTTTCATGATACTGCAAAATTTATTCATTGTTGGCCAGGTACTGTAATATCGGTTAATATATTTAGTTCTCAGATTATGATAATGAGGACACACAAGTAGGAAATGAAATTCATTTTCTATCATTTTCATATTACATAATTTGCATATCCTTAGATTTCTCTCAATGTTTCTATGTCGTCCTTCTTCTATCGACAGTTTATGTGCAGAACACCTAAAACGACTTAACGCTTCTCTATATTTATCATTTGAAACAATAGAAATGTATGCTTCCCGTTCAAAATTCAATTTAAAAGTTCTATAAGTTTCAAGTCTAGATGAATTATCTAAATCACTGAACCATTTTTGCAAGAAATTGTCAATTATTCTTTGACAAATACTAGCAATAGTAGAATCGTTGGTATACACGTTCTGTGTCCAAACATATGCAAATCCCATATTTGATAATAATTTATGGTGAGGTATCTTATTTAAAATGAGCTGAGGTTGATCGATAATTGTTCTACCTCTTGTACGTGTGTGTACATGACGTTATCAAGATGTCCGATGTTGTAGTTTTTACGTGACGCAAGTGAACGAACGTGACGTGACGCGCAGATAATGATAAAGTAACTAAATAGACCCCAGTTGTATTGCCTAATTAAAGCAAGTGTAGTGACCGGATAAATAGAATACTAGGTTAGAGCCGTGGAGTGAGTAAAAGATTATTGGGCTAGGCTGTGGAAATTGATTAGATTAATTCCTCTGCCGTGTCATACTTTTGATGTAAGCGTGGTAGTGTCGATTGCAGAAGTTACTTATGTATCTGGTCAATTCGATGAATGTTGTCGTTTTAAAATGCTTTGATGGTTTTCATGTTTTCAGCTTCTGTTGGAACACTTGTTTAAGTATGTAACAATGTGCCGTTTGGAAGATTGTTGGCGTGTTTTTCTAGGAATTGTTTCTTGTCCGTGTTTGTACTTTTCTTATTGTCTGCGCTTGTGTAGTATGTCTGTAGCTCTTTTTAATGTGTACATTCTTGATGTTGTTTGTATTCGTATTGTTGCTTGCAGGTATACACACCGATAGGAACAAAAATAGAGATACAATTTCGTTATGGTTTTTTGAATGTTGATATCACAATAGCACCCAAGGACAAAAACAATGTAGAAGGTCTTTGTGGACATTTTGATGGCAACAAGGACAACGACTTACTTGGTCGGGACGGTAATACCACGCCTTTGGAAACATATCCATATGCATTCGTAGAAAGTTGGAAGTAAGCGATTTCATTATCCTTTATATATACTTTCTAACTGGGTTAACAAGTGAGAGATATTACGACTTCCGTCACAATCCAAAGACAATACAGTGGGCTTTTAAAAGGCTTTTGGGAGAAATCATGTTCGTTATTTTGTAAGTCGTAAAATTTCATTTGATGTTTTATATTCAATGTAGTATCTTATGAACATTGACATTAGAGTGATTTCAAAACTGAGCGTGTACTCCAAGAGCATTATGTCATCTCGATGTAGGTAGTTGGAAGTAGGCGTTTTCATTATCCTATATACGTTCTTACTGGGTTTACGAGTGAGAGATATTGCGACTTTCGTCACAATACAAATACAATACAGTGGGTTTGAGACGTTTGGGAGAAATCATGTTCGTTATTGTGTTATTTTGTAAGTCTTAAAATTTAGTTTGATGTTTTATATTCAATGTGCACACTGATGCAGCATCTTATGAACATTGACATTACATGCAGTGTGATTTCAAAACTGAGCGTGTACTCCAAAAGCATTATGTCATCTCGATGTAGGTAGTTTCTACAAATAGAGCATGAATGGGAAATCAAATAATTATACACCCTTTCAATTAAGACCGTATTTAAAGTGTCTCCCTTTGATGACGTCATGCGAGGGCTCAAAGCGAATACACTAGCCGATTACCATTAGCGTGTAAAGGATATAAAAAATGTATCAAATTTAAACCGCTGTAAATCACGCTTTACTATGTCGATTTTAAAAGATGTACATTTATAAAAACAAGATCGCACAGGACTTTTTAATAATGTAACTTTTGATAATGTATTTTCAATAATATATAAAAGCCATGTTTTCCGAACTGGAATTTCAAGGGCGAGAAAATGTAAAAATATAGATCTGAATTCAATACTCTACAATTGGTATTTAACTTGCTCAATGTGTCTATTAATTGCAGTCTTAAGAACTAGGTAGAATAAGCTTTTCAACAATTATATCGCAGAAAAGGTTACGATTAAAAGTTTTTAAAGGAGAGCCATGCTTTACGAACCTAAATACAATGCATCCCGCGCAAAAAATCCACACATTGAAACCCGACTTACACTTATTCGTGAATTTCAATAATTCATCACAAATCATAAAAATATAGTATATTAGCTATATCACAAGCACGACCATCCAGCCAGAAATTAAAAAGTTAATTTAAACGGGGTCAATTTTCTCCTCCATAGTTTTTACTAAAATTCGGACGGCGTGTTTTATACATGTCCACGTGTGCTTACTTGTTTAAAAAGAGTTAACATGAATACATTAATTCGCTGTTTACCTTTTAACTACAATCAAAGAAAGAACTGAAGCATCGGTGATGTTCACATTACTACGGAATACCGTTAGGGCCATCGTGGTTACACATTAAAATCCAGAGGGCGACAATGCGATAGTGCGATAGTACGATGGCGACAATGCGATAATACGATGGCGACAATGCGACAGTACGATGGCGACAATGCGACAACGCGATAGTACGATGGCGACAATGAGATAGTACGATGGCGACAATGCGACAACGCGATAGTACGATGGCGACAATGCGATAGTCATATCGTACTGTCGCCATCGTACTATCGCATTGTCGCCATCGTACTATCGCGTTGTCGCATTGTCACCATCGTACTATCGCATTGTCGCCATCGTACTATCGCTCTGTCGCATTGTCGTCATCGTACTGTCGCATTGTCGTCTATCGCCTTCCGAATAAGTATTCCAAGTTTGAGTTGAATATCTTTGATAGTAATGAAGTTATTCAAGTTTGTAAAAACTTTAACCTTGTTTTTTTTCCATTTTACAAGTATAAAAGGGGCATAACTCCAAATCAAGGGATGCTAGGGTTATGGGCCTTTACAGTAAGGTAGAGGTGGTGATGGTGAACACGTATTCCAAGTTTGAGTTGAATATATTTGTTAGTAATGATGTTATATAAGTTTGTCAAAACTTTAACCTTGTTTTTTTGCTATTTTACAAGTATAAAGGGGGCATAACTCCAAAAGAAGGGGAGCTAGGGTTATGGGCCTTCATAGTAAGGTGGAGGTGGTGATGGTGAACAAGTATTCCAAGTTTGAGTTGAATATCTTTGATTTAAAAATAAAACAAATAAGACTAAACTATATCCCGACCTGTAAAGTATTTTTAAAAGTGGCTCCATCTAGGGAAAAAATACGATGTGCGCATGTGTACCGGAAGGCGATAGACGACAATGCGACAGTACGATGACGACAATGCGACAGTGCGATAGTACGATGGCGACAATGCGATAGTACGATGGCGACAATGCGATAATACGATGACGACAGTACGATAACGCGATAGTACGATGGCGACAATGCGATAGTACGATTGCGACAGTACGATATGACTATCGCATTGTCGCCATCGTACTATCGCGTTGTCGCATTGTCGCCATCGTACTGTCGCATTGTCGCCATCGTATTATCGCATTGTCGCCATCGTACTATCGCACTATCGCATTGTCGCCCTCTGGATTTTAATGTGTAACCACGATGGCCCTAACGGTATTCCGTACATTACAATAACTTTTGTTATAAGTTAAATGGTTGGCAGTACAATGTAGTCTGTTCCAATTCTTACTCTTCAAGCATGAAACCTTCGTTTATAAGTAATTCATAATGAGAAAAGTAATTGATTTATTTAAAATGGTGTCTACGTGAAAACAAATTGCAATAAAATAATTTTGAAACATCAAAATGAGCATTGTCAAGTAATACTGGTGCATGTCCATTAATTTGCGTGTTTGGTTTGGATAAACATATATTTTGTTAATAAAGTAACCAAAACGTTGGTTTTAAAGTGTCCATCAATGCCAATCACTGATCAATCTTACCGACATTAAGATGACAGATGGTGACAACATAGCACTGATTGGTTGTAAATTAGTACCCAGCTGTGAAACTAATTAGAGTATGGTATTGGTGGCTTATCTTGATGAGGATCTATGCTGTTTAGTGTAAATCATTATATAATTATAAAACAGAACATACCTGTTATTAACTCAAATCGTAATTACGACACATGAGTATACATTATGCATGTTACATATATAAATATAATTTAATGCAGTTATGGTAAAGTAATGGCAATCTTTACTTCCGCTAGATTGTGGTCTGCAGCTGCATCTGCTCCTCTCTTACTTTTAACATCAAGAAGGGGTCTTCTTAACTTTCTGTTGATACAAATATGGTCGATTTGGTTCTCCGTATTTTCATCTGGAGACACCCAGGTAACTTTGTGGACATCCTTGTGGGGAGGGGGAACCGATCAGCCAATTACCAAACTGTTCTCTGCACAAAATTTTACACACATTTGTCCATTCTCATTCATCGTACCTAGCCCATGTATTCCCATAACTTCATCATATCCATGGTTGTCACTTCCGATCTTCGCGTTGAAATATCCCATAAGAATAACCAACTCTTTCTCGTTTCTTCCATTTATCACTGTTTGAAGCCTATCATATAATTCTTCCTTCACTTCATCCTCAGCATCATTTGTTGTCGCATAACACATGACTGTAGTCAGTGTAATTCTTTTGTTAGAAGTCCTGAATTAAGCCAGTTACTATCTTGAATTAATTGGTTCGCAGCCGATTAGAGATTTTGCTGCCTGTGGTGACATCATTATTCCTACCCCTTCTGTGTGTGGTGCATTATCTTCTTCGTGTCTTGAATAAATCAATGTTTCTCCTGATGTTAATCTAGTTTCTCCTGCATTTGTCCATCTGATCTCACATAGTCCAAGTATTTTTAGATTGTAGCTCCTCATTTCCTTTGCAACATTTTCTCCCTCCTTCATACATAGTTCGCACATTCAATTTGCCAAATTTGGTTGGCTACCTCGTCGATAGGACGTTGCGTCGTCTAGCTTCCCTAGGGTAACCAATACTTTTACCAGAAAATATCATATCCTCTATAGGAGAGGCCACTCGACGTTAAATGCCTGTTCTGTTTTCTTTGATTGTTGTCGTTTCCGTAACCATCTTTATCCACTGACGGGTGGTTGACCCCCAGCTTCACCAGCGCCCTGTTGGCCACCATTACGTGTTTTCACCTCCCGCGACGCGGACGAAGGGTTGGACTTACAGGAGGTATATTATAATACGGTAGTTGTGATATCTTTACTATAATATAAACTTAGCTGAGATGATCAACAAACTGTTAAAGAGGTGTTCTCTATAACTTTGATCGTTTTAATCGATTCAGGTATATCATACATTAAATGAGAATCATTATTGCTTAAACTCAAAAAGCTCCCACCAATTACCGAGAAAAAATGAAAATACATTTCCGTAACGAGCCAAAAAATTCACGAGTTGTTTCCCTTTAACCACATAATAATACATACCTGGAAGCGATAAATTATTACTGATATTTGACCATATTTTTGACATTATAGAGACATATTTGCGCATAGTTTCTTCTGACAAATTATGATGATTGATAGTGCTTTGTACATTTAGCTCATAAAATGTGATAGTACAGAAAAATATGCTAGTTATAGGGAATGCCTCTTTAAGATAGAGTGTTTGCAATAAGTTTGGTGTTTTGGGTTGGTCAGCTATATTCTTGGGTTAAAACATCAAGGATAATTTTGATAAAACGACATAATGGTGGCAGTAGTTTTTTGTTATGACTGTTTAATAGCTCCGTAAATGTTCGATTACTTGAGTTTTGACAGATTTTATTTGTAATATATTTATTTCTTGGTGTATTGAAGATAGGGCAGACCAATAGATAATGTTGTTCAATACCAATTTCATTTCTAGCACAGAACGTACATAGTCTTTCTTCTATGTTAGCCCCTTCCCATCTACCAACTTCAATTGGCAGATAGTGGTCACTTGTGCGAAATTGCAGAAGTTGAAGATAACCTTTCTATTTAGGTCTAATAAGTATTGCTCTAACTGTACCGATTCTTTAATTAATTAGTAGTTTGTTCCTTTGGAAGATAACTGTAACTATGCATTCCAGTGTTGATAATATTGATCTATTAAAACCTCTTTAATACAATATTTAATGTTGCTTTGTGGTAAGGTATTTGGCCATTCCATATATCCATTCTGCCAGTCTCAGTGAAGATGAATTTTTTTAAATGTGATTGACCCATTTTGATGTAAACTTTGGTATATTCAACATAATTGTATATATTTTAAGTGCAAGTTTATTTTGATTACCTGTTACAAGTCTTGTCCAGAAACCTATCATTTTACTTTTAATAACGATTTCTAATGACTATATTCCTAGCTCTGCTCTTAACATATGTAGTGGGATATTCTTTCTAAAGACGTGATATACTGTAAAATAATTTAATTTCGTTGGGACGAAATTTCGTGGTTTTTGTAAAAAAGACAATTTCGTTGGGACTTGAATTCGTGGATTTTGCATTTCAGGTAATAAACAAGGGTCAAAATTAATGTTCGTTGGGATTAAAGTTCATGGTTGAGGTGAACCACGAAATCCACGAAATTTAATCCCTCACGCAAAGTAATAATTTTACAGTATCTAAGAAATTTACTTGGGACTTGTTCTATCATATTAATATTTTCATTACCCCACACTTCACAATTGTATGTAAGAATTGGTACTATTGTATGGTCAAAGAGTTTCAATACTAGATCAATTGGTAGATTGCAGTTTTTTATTCTTGAGTATATTAGGTGCGTAGCTTTCTCTGCTTGTTCGACAAGATGCTTTTTTGCTTTGGTAAAAGTACATGTTTTATTGAAAAATAAGCCTAGATACTTGTTACAATAACACAGTAATGTAGGAAAACATCTAAACATTTTGTTTCACTTATAAGGATTGTGTCATCTTCAATGAATCGTATAAGAGTAGCATGATATGCAGAATGGGCAAGATTTCAGGTGTAAATTGGTTTATATCTATACAATGATTGTTATGTTGTATTAAGTAGTCCTCCATGTTATTTAAAAAGAGTGTTAATGAAATAGGAGAGATTTCCCCTTTTCTTACTCCAATGCCACATTGAAAAAGTCAGATCTAACTGGTGGATTATTTTCATTGTTATTTATTTGTATGCATGAATTTACATTTGTGTACATGTAATGTATCATATTAAAATAGTTACCTGTTATACATTGTATTTCAGTTTAAAAGTTACCACATTTATGATGTCTTAGGATTTCTATAATAAAGTTAATGGTAAATATTTGATCAGTTGTTGAATCTTTTTTTCTAAACCCTGCATGATTTACTGTCATTATGCTTTTTCATCTAGGAATTTATTGAGACTGCTGTTTAAGACTGCAGTAAATAATTTACTAATGTATGACAGCAATAAAATTGGTCTATAATTATTTGGATCCTTGTGATCCCCTTTATGTTTGTATATTGGGTCAATGAGATGAATATGCCTTCTGACCAGTTAGCTGGCTCTAGACCAGTTGTTAGAATTATGTTAAACAATTGACATGTATAGGTAACATTCTGGGACAGGATGATTTGATGTTTTCATTGAGGACATCATCAATTCTGGGTGCTTTGTTATTTAGTAATTTTCTTATGCATTTTTCAATTCCATCACTTGTGAATGGGCACTTGAGTTAGTGAGTGTTTTCGTTTGAGATAGCTTCCATATTTATATTATCATCGTGGTCATCAGTCATATTCAAATCTCTCAAATGTTGAAATGGATCTGCTAGGTTGGGTAGATTTGTCTTTGGTTTAGGTTTCACTTTATTTAGTAATTGCCATAATGATTAGGAATTTAACTATGTTTCTGTCTCAAGTAGGACTCATTTTGCTTATTAGTATCAGATTCAGATATATATTTATTCACTGTTTTCTGATACTGCCCTGATGCTTTTTTTAGATTAATCCTATTTTCTTCAGTACCATATTTATCATATTTCTTGCGCCATTTTACACTCATTTCCATACCACTTATTTTTGTTTGTTACTGGTCTGTGATAGAACTTTTTTGTGAATGTTTTGTTTGCACTATTTATAAATGTATTGTATTGGCTAGTTGTAGTGATATGTTGTTCATCTCATCTTGAGTGATATCATGATTGTTTGTAACTCTGTCTTATGTTATCTGTATTTGGCTAGTATCTATGTTGTTTATGAGTTTCTTGTCTGTCTTATTCCCATCTCAATTCGCGTGCATCGTGCTATTATAATCTGAGTGCTTGAGCTGTTGTGTTGATTTAATAATAAATTACATTCTATGATGACATGTCCATCTGTAAAGAGACTATCTAACTCTTTGATTTCAAATTTAACAATTTTCTTATACCCATTTATTGATGTGATATAATAGTAATGTAATGTAATATTGACTTAGATTTTATTTATGCATTAGGGTTTTAACACCTTATCTCCTGAAGTGTATGTGTCACTTTTGTAATGTTTATCACTTGTATTGTAGTTTAGGTCAGTTTTTGTGAATTTCAATTAATAATTATTATATTAAAAACAACATACTGTTTAGTGATGTTAATTTGAAGTGCCGTTGTATATAAATAATGCATTTTGTTTAATCAATTTACAATTATCAACTAATAACATTGACGGGCGTTAATTGATCATTTTTGATGGAAAAAATCCGAGAAATCACACGTTTCCTCCTCATCCAAAACAAGTAACATAAAAAATTTTATTATACATTGTTTGTACATAATAAACATCTTTATTGAAAAAAACACAGCTACGTAACACACATTTAACGCAAATAAGCAATTAAATCGATTGAATAATCTGTTTACTACTGCTGGTATAGTGTCGTTTATTAACAAAATTGTAGAGTCCTCGCTTTGCGTTGCAGCCAGTAAGGGTACGTACGAGCTTAATTGAAAGGATGTATACGTTTGTGTTTTGTGTCTCATGTATAGTTTTATTATTTATGACACATAAAACCTGACCTTGAACACGTATACACATGTGTTTTCACGTTTACCTACAATTTCATATTTGTATCGGGTAGAACATGCTCTTGGTGCATATTGTTTTCTGTACAACATGGTTGTGTAACTTACTATTCTATGTAAATCGTTGATCAATGAATTGCTCAATCACTGCATTGTCTTTGACAAAATAGGTTACTTGACACGGAAAATTTGTTCAGATCACCAGACAGACCTCTTGAAAGCTGGGTAGAACTAAATGGCCTTTACTGCACTTGCAATCAAGTTGAAAAAAAACACGTGGCCACGTGTGCACCAACTCAATATTTGAATTGCATCAAAACAAACTCAATTACATCAACCAAATGTCGTATACACGGACGTAGAAAACGTTATGCCGAACACAATAACGTCAAAGAGATGAATCGATTATTTGATCTGATGAATTCCGGGTTCAAACACAGAATCGTTAAGGTAAGATATAAAACCAGTATTGAATTTTCTTCAAAAGAAGACACATTTTTATGTGAAATTAATAGGATTATTATTATCTACACTAAAAATCAAATTTTATATGATTTGAATTGTCAATCATTTTTCTACAAACGATGCAATTTTGAAAATGATTAAATACGCGGTTCGGGAGTTACAAAGTTTTTGTGAGATTTCTTATCACTAACATATCTTTCACGCAAAAACAACAACAAGAAGGTCGTAACTACCAAATCGATATATTGAGAAAACAAGAGAAAACTGTCTGTAATTTACTCTTTACCTATGGGAAAACACGTTTTTAAAACTTCATTTTGGTCAACATGACAATTTCAGATTTTTTTTATGAAAATGGGCTCATAAGAAGCGCCTTGTGATGATTATTCTAAATATGTATGAATATTAAAAGGTCGTAAGTGGCACTTACGACCATCTTATTCTAAGCCATCGATATGACATTCTTAATCTGAACAAAGATCTTTATAGTTATTTCCTATTGTAGTTTTCCAAAATTGTCCCTCGTGGTGTTCATCTTCTGTTTATTTCAGTAGTGCACGTTCAAAAAGTGTCGTTTTGGCAGACTAATAAATCCAACATCTAACTAAATGTAATGCTGTTTTGACGATGTTTGTATTCTAACAATAGGATAACAGTGGATATATAGCTCATTACGTAGTCCACATCAGTTTCAACGGGCATGATAAGATCACGAGATAAATCGGATATCATTTTTTGCAACTGAATACCGATCCAATATTATGTATTGATATTTGTATAATTTTAACTATATCCGTGAGGGCCCCAGTCCTGTTTATTTTCGAACGTCCCTCATATAAGCAATAACGTCATAATAAACTTAAACCGTACTGATGGATGGATAAAATATACAAACATAATTATTTATAAACATATAAACAGTTTCTCATAATTATTTTGGTAAATTTACAGTCGATGATATGTCTAGTTTTCATACCCGAATTTGATTTGTTATTCGAGTTCAAAAGTTCCTAAAACTTGGCCTAGGTAATAGAACTTTTTATATATTTTTCTTTCGAATCGTAGTAACAAGGACAAAGTATAAAAATGAAAGACGTATTCAATGAAACTGATCCACTAAGTGAATCATGTGAAATAATACACAATAATGCGATGACCGTTACGTTTTATGTTTATATTTTGACATTATGTTATTTGTAGTTTGTTGTATCATGTGATTGCATATTTTCCAGAGAGAAGAGTCTGAGAATATATCAGCTGAAGAGGCGAGTGAATTATGTACAAACATGATCAACGGTTCTCTTGCAGTCAGAAATTACGGTGAAATGGGTGGGGGTGAAAATCCTAAGGCTGTCATTGATCAATGTAAATTTGATCTGGAGGTAGGACAATATTTTAGTGTATTTTGTTGTACGCCTAGTGTTTCCAGAAATTTTAAGTTAAGGTGTTTTCAAAATGTTGTAACTATTTTTTTTTTTTTTTAAAAAGTATTCATTTTGCCATTTCGCTCCCTGGAGGGTATCATTCAGACAGATCAGTTTTACACAGATTTAAATTATCACAAACATTAGTTTCTTTCATTTCACCTGTGTGTGCATACCGATGTACATAAAAAGACCTAAAGCGGTATATTGGGAATCACAGGAGCAAAGATATATAGTAAATACAAGTGGGATAACTCTTGTATAGTTTTACTTCTTTTTAAGTTAATTCACAACCTTTTTTCATAAAATTGTATTGTCATGCATTAGTGAAACACGTTGACTTTGTGAATTTGTACATATTAGTCCTGATGGGATTTTTACATGTGGTTGAAAAAACGTGTTTTCACTCAATTTAGTAAAAATGACAGTTTTGAAGTGCGTTTATCGGGTGTTCGACAAATTAGCAATGCTGCTATATGCCCGCTTTGGTAATAAAGTTTGTTTTAAGTGTATATTCTATAACGGAAACAAAAATAAATATTAAAATACTGAGAATAACACCAAAATTAAGTCAATAATTACCCCCATTTAGCCACACAAAAGATATTCGACCAAATTACCTCCCCTTGACCATTGAAAAATAAAATCATAATTTTGAAAAATTAAAAACGCATGTTTTTGTGATCAAATCGCATTATATCGAGTTTGACTATTTATTTTATTGATTATACGATTAGTCTTTTTAAAATGTGTACAATGTATGTGTATTAATAAACCTAAAACCTTTTATTATGTAACGCTTATTCACGAATTTCAAGTTTATATGTCTGGTTCTGTTATTTCATGGTTCCGTGAACTTTCATTTCGCATTTTTGAAAATAAAACTACTTAAAGCGCACCATAAGATCGTAAATAATAAACACACAAAATTTCGTGCTAAAATATTAATAAATAAAAAAGTTATACGGTAAAAACCGCATATGTTAATTGTACATTTGTGAATTTCATCTTGATGGGTGATGTTATTAAATGCATATTTTGACGATGATGCAAATTAAATATTTTGACGAAATTTTACCACCAGCCTTCTAAGGTATGGATTATACTTCAGTCCAAGTTTCAGAAAATTCCTACAGGTAGTTCTATAAATATTAATAAAAAACATAAGCGTTCGGTTAGCTGTTTTGCTTAGCATAGATGTATCAAATAATGTATCTATAGAGTAAACATATTTCCCATTCAGATATGTACAATGATGCAAAGTTCGATTCTCAATAATTTCTGGGAAAACTGTAATTATTTTTATATGAAATAACCCATAAAAATACAAGCACTTATTTCAAATGGGACCCTGTGTTGTTCGGGTTGATGTGATACCTGAGATTTCGAATTTTAATGTATCAATGTATCATTTTTAATGTATCAAATACTGATAAATGCAAAAGGCACAAAGACTCCCCTACTTCACGTTATTCTAGTAATCATTCCTAATTACACCCCTTAATGGAAAGTTATGCGCAAAATTCAAAGTCCATAGTATGTCGGGTGAGAATAATGTAGGTTCATATATACTTTTTGTGGATAAGGAAGGTTGTGCGGTTGTACATAAATCAAATGTTTGAATCATATGTTTACTACAGGTTGGAAACGACAGGTCATGGGCAAATGCTCATGTCGAGTCATTGAATAACATTGTCAAGAATATGATGGAATATGAACCTACTTATGTTGCCAATAATACAGAAAAGGTAGAAATATTCTTTTTCAATACATGTCCAGGAAACTGCAGTGATAATGGAAACTGTACAAAATCAGGTAATTCATATTAAATAAATGTATATATGCATGTATATAGAGTTTATAGACCAAATATGTGAACCAAGAAAGTGTGACAAATGTGTGATGCTTCTGGACCTCATACATATTTACGTACTTTTTATACACATTATACACGTAATACTTTTAAGTTCGCTGAGTGTAACAGTCTTTGCTTGACATGTACCGTCGCTGTAATTTTAGCTCACCTGTTACTTACTAACAATATGAGCTTATGTGATCGTTCTTCGTCCGACGTCCGTCGTCCGTCAACACTTGACTAAAATGGCATCTTTTTCTAACTCACTGGTCTGATTATGAAATATCTCCACACAAATGATCCTTGGGTTCCGTTATGTTGATTAATTTGGTCATGAGGCCCTGAAAGGGTTTTTAAATGCAAACTTAAAACAACTTTCTTGTCTGAAACCACATGGCTCAGGACTTTCATATTTGGTATGTTGCATCCACTACTGGTCCTCTTCAGAGATTGTTCAAATTATGCACCTGTGGTCAAAATTGGCTCCGCCGGGGGTCACCAATTTTATATAGACTTATAAAGGGAAAACACTTTTTGCCTAAAACTGCAATACCTAGAGCTTTGATATTTGGTATGTAGCATCATGTAGTGGTCCTTTATAACGACGGATCATGTTGTTCTGGTCTGTTGAGTTATAAGACCATGTGGCCCTAAAAGGGGTTTTTGAAATGCAAACTTCAGAAATCGTCTTGTCTGAATCCACAAGGCCCAGGGCTTTCATATTTGGTATGTACATGTAGCATCAACTAGTGGTCCTTTATCATGATTATTGAAATAATGCCATTATGAAAATTGTCATTTCATTTTACAATTGTCGTTTTGTCAAAACCCAATGAATTTCAGCTTCACCGTTTATCAAGTGCCAATTTATTTCATATTCTTGACTTAGGGTATGATATACGATGGACGTTTCAAAAGTTCCAGGAAAAGTGTCCTATATGGCAGCCGTGTAATTTTGTACGACACACCCTCGTGTATTCTATTCATAGTACAATATATTTTGACATGAATAGTTTTATTTAAAAGCCAAGTTTATAGAATATAAACCAAAAGACAAATATTATAGAGCACTTTTCCTGGAACTTTTGAAACGCCCTACGTTTAATAATAATATAACTGTTACTATAACTACATTACATTTCAATGTGTATGATGTTTGACCAACAGAACATCTTTTTGTTAATTTTGCTGAAAGATCGAACTTTATTTCACCAAGTATTGACGGAAATCAATATTGTTCCGAGTGACAAAGCCACGAGAGTAAAATTCAATTTTCAATTACTTTTTTGTAATTTTGTATAGTTATTTACACTCAATAATCGTTATACTTAGTAATCCATTAATAGAAAATATTAGATTTACATATTTTCATTTGATTTGTAATTTTCTAGGCGAATGTTCTTGTAAGCAGTACTACCACGGAGCTACATGCTCTATTGATGAAAGAGACGCTCTCGTTATTGATGATATAGAAGGTGGAGGAGTCTGTGATATGGCTGAGGGTGACGAGTGTGTTTGTTTTACAATTCGTTCTGACAACTTATTGGACGGTTACAAGTGTAAAATACAAGCAACTTTGGTAAGCGTTAGTTATTATTTTCTATAAATAAAATACAAGAACAAATTGTACAAGTAGGGATATCCATATTTAACCGGGATGCTATAATTTTGCCATGTTCTGAATAAAGTACATGTACTGAAATTAGGCATAGACACACGCCCTTCTCAACTTATTTTAATATAAACGTTAACCATCACTATTTTTGTTACTATAGAACCCACTTACGCATGACCGAGGCTTGTGGCTTTGTTTCTATTTCCAGAAGACATGTTTCTCGCTGGGATGAATTGTCTATGGGGGAATTACATGGTTTAAAAATAATATGGTATTCAGTATGCATTTTAATGCATTGTGTTATAAAACAAATCAGGTTTCATCACAAAAAAAACGAAATTGTATACTGAGAAAAGTTGCTAAGTATACTCCTACTTGTAACTCAGTATTTTATTGAACTTAATTGTCGTCAGTATCAAATATAAACAATTTTTAAACACATTTCTTCAACCTTTATGTTATATCTTTACAAAGTATTTCAGAAACGGAACAAATCATCAGACACAGACAGATATTGGGAGTGGTGAATATGAAGATATTTTCACTGGTGTATGTTGTGATCATGACTATGTCAGATCTGACAATGAATTTGGATTGGTTTATGATGTTTCTATCAGCAACAATGGAGATGTTTACAGTAACATAGCAACAGTACATGTGCTGAACTCTGCCTGTCAGGAGGTAGACACTGACGCACAGACACCGTTTCGTTTAAAGGTAAGGATGAGTGTTTCCGTTTGTATACAGAAATAGTAAAAATTAGTTAATCACCGTATAGTAATAAAACTGCATTGGTATAAAACCCAACAATGATTTATTATTTAGAAGCACGACTGTTTACACTCACGCTTTAAGTACAAGGATAGTTTATATGACATGCAACTGAGCATGACGTTAACATTAACACGTAGATAGCATATTGAGTTATTATCAATAATTTTAAAAGAATTGTACCATATATTAACTTAAATGCGGTATGTGGAAATAAAAGTTAATCGATTATGCAACAATCTGATCCTAAGCATTACAAGCTTAATAAACAAATGATGACATGAACAAAAGCCAATGTCAGCATTTTTGTGAAGTGTCCTTCGGCGCTTAGCTGAAAGAATGCGCGTGTAAGGGCAAGTGCTTATCACAGAGAAGGAAATAAAGAAAACGATGATAAAATATGATGTCAGTATATACTATATAGACAATTTGAAACCAATAGTATGTATTTTATGTGTCTGTGTATGATGTGTTCATGTCATATGAAATACCCGTACTAACTGCCTTAGTGAATGTACTTTGAATTCAGTATGTTAATTACTTTACCACTGCTTTATCGGCATAGAAAAATGTGCTTAATGTCGCTGTGTACAATAGGTTTTACTGTTTCCTTTACCGTGGTCTTTTGAATCTTTATGCTATACTCAAATTCTAAAACAAGTATATTTTACAGACCCAAACATGTTATATAGACGGTGTGTGTTACGTGGATGGTGATTGGTCTGATATACAAACAGACACGTGTTTCATATGTCAGTCATCAATAGACGCTTATGACTGGACAGGTTTGTTGTTTGATTTTTGAGAATTTGGTTTTGCGGTTCAAAATCGATATTTTACCGTAAATTTGCAAGTGGCAAATACTTTGTATACACTTTACCTACCTACCTAATCCTCTTCGGGCTGGTTTGTCCCTAAGGCCTTCTGTCGGGTTTCATTGCCAACCGTCCTAGTTCCAGTGTCCTGGGGTAGGTTGATCCATTGTTATGTTCTTTGGTTAAGGTTTCTGTAGCTAGCTCTTTATACGTGACAGGGTCTTTTTCATCCGGGTTTGGGACTAGCGATGGCAGAGCTGGTACACACTTTGACCACATACAGATCTATTTGATCAAAATATCAAGTTACTTTAGAGGATTGTAACAATTTAAACATGTACACAACATTACAACGTGAATATTAAGAACAAACTGTAACATATTATTTTATGTGATACGGAATACAATAACAGAATCAGGCGTTTCACTTCATTATATATGGGAATCAAAAGTAGTATATACACCAAAGGACTTGTTTAAAAGTATGTTACAAACAGCAGAAAATAAAAGAAAGGCAAAACCCTAAAATCAAAATTTCGCAATTTGTATGAAATATACTGAGTGCAAATTATACGCTACAAGTATTAAAGGGAATATATGTTACATTGCTTTATTAATGATATCGGGTTTATCTTCAGCGCAACCTTGTCCAACAACAACCGTGTCAACCACTACCGCAGCTTCCATGTCTTCATTATCAACAGCGACAACACCGACCACTACTTCGACTTCAACCAAGGAAAATACAGAAACACCAAGCGCTGCAAGCACTTCACCAAAACCAACGACAGGACGTGAAACATCCGCCACATCAACGACAAACAAATCGACAAGTAACGAAGCAAATACATACATATCTACAGCTGAAAGCACTCCCTTTACATCCACACCAGAAAGCGAAACATCCGCTCCAGATGCCGAGACATTCACATTAGGAACGATTATCGGTTTGTCGACTGGTGTCCCTGTTATTGTTGTTGTCGTAGCTGCCATAACAGTCATAATTGTAGTCCGATTCAAAAAGATGAAACACAGCGGTATGAAAGGGTATGTATGTAAGATACTCGCACATGTGCTACAGTTTGTTGTTTTCTACGGTTTACAGCAAAGTTATATTTGTACTTTTTTGTTTTATAAATTTTAACAATTCGTGCAATGTAACAGACTATGCATGTACTGTGTATATTGTCTTTATGCAATAATAATAATAATGTAAATAATAATAATAATATTTATTAGAATTACAATGACAAAATTGATTATATTGATAATGATGCATAGTTGTTTTTCAACAGAAAATCAAGTGGAAACGTTGCAACTCGTGGTAGTGAAAAGGGCAGTTCCATGGATCGAGACAATTCATTTTATTTCGAAAATCCACTGAACAAGAGTTACAAGGGCATCCCAGTGGCACAGTCCGGTCATTTTAATGTTGAAGGACAAACATTCAAAATGTCTGCACCCAGTCAAAGTTCGGGAGACCTATCAGCCGTTACAATTGATTTTATGGCTGATTCCGATTAACCCAGCAACAGTAATACTGTTTTAAAGAGACGAACATAAATAAAGTTTCTTATCCTAATAAACAGAAACTGAAATGATACAATCATGCAAACCAGTATATCAAAGATTTTTAAAACGACATGCTCTGGGACAATACATCTGGGAATTTCGAATACAAGTTTCAGCTTAAAACTGAGAAATAACTCTAATAAAAAATTGAAACTATAGTCTTGAATAAGAGGTGTGAAAATTTGAACAATTGACCATAATGTTGTCGTATCGTTATCTAATCCATAAAAATCGTTACACGTGAACATGTCGCTAGCATACAATGAGAAGTTCGTAAGTACCAAATCGATATGTACTTGGCAAAACAAGCTGCTTCAACTTCAGTTTGGTCAACATGACCAGTTTCGATTTTCATGGAAATAGCCTCGTATATGATTAAGTGCCTTGTGATGCTGATTTTAAATATGTATCAGTCTTGTAACATACTCATAAATCAGTGGTTAGTCAAGTATTCCGACTAACTATATTTCAGATGAAAATTCGCTGGTTGAACGAGAATGTCTAATATGGTCGTAAGTAGTTACTACTTCTCATTCTAACCCAGCGATGTAAATACAATATTGAAACTGATATTTTCATGTATGATGTTCACTAGTATAACATATCACTTATTCACTAATGCAGGCATTCATATAACATTTAATCACATAAACCACCGCGCGAGAGTTTAATAAAGCGACTTTAATAAAAATGATATTACACTACCTACTTATATGGTAACTATGCAAATGAGACGGCTGATCACTATTTTTAATTTTCTATATTCATACGCTGTTAAAAATATACATAGATAGACAGGATACATAGAAAATAGGTCGACGTGATTACGATTCAAATATACACGTCTCATTCCTATAAGTATGCAACAATGTTACGGCAATTGAAATACAGTGCTGCACTATGTTTATTTGCTCATTCATTTTTAACTTATCATTAAACTCGTTGGCAGAGCCTCGTATTTAATCACTTTTATCCAACTCGTTTTATAAATTCAATATGAAAAGACACTCATGAATGATCCTCTATGTATAGTATGTGCTGCGTGTGTGTTCTATCAAACTGAAGTGGGTTTGTTTTACTATCTAAATGAGGTAAGATTAGGGTTAGGGTTAGGGGTTAGGGTTGGGTTAGGGGTTAGAGTTAGGGTTAGGTTTAGGTTTAGGGTTAGGGTTGGGGTTAGGTTTAGGGTTAGGTTTAGGGTTAAAAGGGGTTTTTAGGGGACCTGAGGTACATACCGAGTAATACCTCGGTCATTTTGCCATATAAATGGCAAACAAAGCGATGTACAGTTCATAATGGAAATCCTCGGTAAGATAGTAAAAACAACCTGTGTGTGTGTGAGTGTGTGTGCGTGTGTGCGTGTGTGTGTGTGCGTGCGTGTGTGTGTGTGCGTGCGTTGAATGTGTGTTGGATGTTTGACACGTATTCATGCTACATGTATAGCTTAACACTGTGCTTTTACAATATCTGTTCGTTTCTGCATTTTTACAAATTTACAGTAAAGTTATTTTACAGTGATCCATTCATGGAGGACATTTTCAGAGATAGTCTGAGTGTTTGCTGTAGAGAGCGAGTTGTTGTGGAGAGAAGGTGTACCTGCCTGTTGTATAAAATATATGAAAGTTACCATTAAAATATGTACATACAATATACCTACAATAAAAGTTGAACGGTTACAACACATACACATTTATAAGATAGTTCTTAAGTGTACATTCATATTAAAATCATATTCTTACACATGAACATATCTCTGGGTAATGAAATGTCTAAAACTGAAAAGTGAATATAAATATTAAGCAATTTTCGAATCTGTTAAAAAATTAGTTACACTGTAAAATAGTCAAAATTTGAAATTGTTAGCTGTATTGTTCGATGTTTTGTACAGAAATTGAAGCTAGATTTATGTTAAAGCAAATAATAATGTGTCTACATTTGATATGTGATTAAATGCAGCATCCATTGTTTATAATAATAATGATAATAATAAAATACTTGTATGTGTAGTTTGTACACTTACTAGTAATAAAATCACTAACACAACACCCAAATAGTTAATCATTTCTCGACTGTAAAAAGCAGTTCAGCCGTCAACCATCAGTTGGAAAGTCCATTTTCTTATGTGGATGTGGCAGCCACCATCGACCTGTAGCGCCCCAGCAATATCGACCACGTCGAAATACCCTAACAGGTAATAATCTACACCTGGTCGAGTGGAACTTCTGGGTTATTTTTGCTCAGGAAACTTACTGGTATAAAATCAGTGTTCCGGACGTGAGTTCAACCCGGGACCGCTCGATCATCAATGTAGAATTTAAAGTCACAAAAATGTCACAAACTATTTCTTAGGCGTAGCTCCGACTCATACTAGTAGTATATAACATGCAACATTTACGTTTTTGCATACTCACGACATCCAATCGTTACCGCTATCATTAGAGTCTTCGGTTTTCAATAGTATTTAAACTTTGTGCGGACGAGGTATTCAAGCGACAATTGAGACGACATCCATCCCCGCAAACACTTTGGGATCATCCCCCGGTATAGATAAGGAATAGTGTGCACTCGATGGGAGAGAGGTATAAACACATTATAAAAGACATGAAAGGACAAACAAGAATCTTATAAACAAGACTCGGAGAGTTATTCGTTGATTATTTCATTGCCTTTGGCAAGGTTAATATTTCCTGAACGAGTTTAATACATTTTTTTGTCAACTGACAAGAGTTATAGATTTTTTATATACGAGGGTTGTACCAGAATTACGTAGACTTTTGTCATACGTTCCATACCATTCATCATACAAACAAATAATTATGTGTGGAGTGCAAATAATATTTACTGCGTAAGTACGTGAAATTTCAATGCCGTACTGTTGCGCTTGGGTCGTTTGGAAATCGGGTAACTCGATACAAGAGATTTAGAGTTAGCAGGTTCCAACATTTAAAGCGTTGGTTCTGGCTTTTTCCCGAGGTTCACACAAAACTTCTTGTTGATGCAATTTCCAGCGTATTTCGCTAACGTCATACTTCACTGGTGACGCGCAGCAGCTGTCGCTTGTTTTGTACCATAAATAAAAAACGCGGTAACCTTTATAAAGTCGAAATTTACGGCGTACGCTCCAAGGATAATGCGCGTGTATGTCACGAATTCGCGTTAAAATTAGACTTGTTATCAGTGAGGTGTAAGCAGTTATAAACTTATAATCCCAAAAATGTTTTTAAAATTCGCTGCCCCGCCGATCCAACTATCGGTTACTATGGCGACAGATTAAATGGCTTTCTAACATTCTGTTAGAAACTATTTTTAGTTTTTTTACCTATTCTTTTGAAAAGGGTTTGAAGTTTTTCTGCGGCAAATTTGGTGATAATACATGTCCAAATAAAAAAGTTATGACAAAAGTCTACGTAATTCTGGTACACCCCTCGCATAATTATGACAATATTAATAACACGAAAATACATGTTTTCCAGTTGTGTTCTAATCCAGTTGTAAAACACACTCTATCTGTTATATAAATGACCCCAACAATGTCGTCATTTTCGGGATATAATGTCTGCCGAGTGAATGTTGACGGATATTGAAGTAGAAGTAGGAGAGTCTTCGTGAGCGGACAAACATGGCATGGTGGTCAAGTGGCATCTCGGTCGGACTTTCATATAATGGCGATCCAGCTCTAGGTATACATGTAATTGCAGAACAAAATGGTTAATTCTAGATTATATACTAGTATCAAATTTTGTTTTAATTAAAATCCATTTTACGAAATGAAGCCTTTTTAGCTCACCTGGCACAGAGTGCCAATGTGAGTTTTTAGGATCAATCTATGTCCGTCGTCGTCCGTTCGTCGTTCTTCTAAACCAATTTGCCAAAAACTTTGCAGGAATGTTTCTTGATGGACATCTACCAAAGTTGATCAAATGGTTCCCGTCTGTCGATCAATGAGGTCATGAGGTCCTCAAGGTTTTTTTAAATACAAACTTCAAAAATCTCCTTGTCTTAAACCACAAACTTAAAAGCCCAGGGCTTTCATATTTGGTATGTAGTATCAACTAGTTTTTCTTTATCGTGATTATTGATAGTATGCCCCTGTGGTCAAAATTGGCCCCGCCATGGGTGACCGGTCACTAGTTGTACATAGACTTATATAGGGAAAACATACAAAAATATTCTTGTATAAAAATACAATGCCTAGAGCTTTGATATTTGATATGTAGCATCAACTAGTGGTCCTCTACCAAGAGTGTTCAAATTAGCCTCTTGTGAGAAAATACTGCAGAGGGGGTCGTCAATTTTACATAGATGTATACAGGGAATATATGAAAATCTTACTGTCTTAAACAACAATGCCTAGAGCTTTAATATTTGGTGTTTAGCATCATCTATATTTACTTCTTAGAATGTTTTAATTATTTCTTTTTATGTCATGCTTGGCGGTGGTTTACGGCGGAATAACGGTGGATTTCACAGTTCATAATTTCACACAAACGTACTATTTTTTTTAAAAACAAATTTCCCCGCCGCCAAAATTAAATAATAAGCATTTTCACTTGCTCTCTTAATCTTTAACAAATAACAGAACATTATCTGTACATTAATATAAAACAAATGGACGAAATTGAAGCCATTGTTGTTGTTGTTGTTGTTGTTGTCTCGTAATTTCCTCCCTTGCTTGAAGCACACTTCTATGAAATTTCACATATGGAATTCATCACAATCGATAAGTTAACTTGATAACAGTTCAACAATAAAATCGCGAAAATAACTAAGAATTCACAACGTATAAATTTACAAATATTTCAGTTCAATTTGTTTTGACAGTATTTCCCAAAATAGTAGGACAGTCCTTAAGTGCATCTACTTTCATCAGCAGTGATCTTTTAAGGTGCAGGCTACTGATGAGGCTCTGGCTGAGGCGCTCTATATTTCTAGTCATTGTAGGGTTGGGGCACATGTTAGGCCAGAGATCTTGGTGCGTGCAATCAAGAACGAGTTGTAGAAGTAGTTGGCTGCTTTCGATCGTTTTGTAGCTACCAGGACAGTATTCCTCGCATATCTCCCTCAGACAGTTGAGTGTTTTAACTCTACAGCTGGATAGGACAGGGCAATTGAGGACAAAATGTTCGAGATCCTCGTCAGCCTGTTTACATAGAGGACAGAGGGGAGAGGTTGCAGAGCCATCGAATTATTATGTTTGAAAACAGGTTTTTCTATGCACCTCATAATCTTTGCGCTTTAATTTATTCTTTCGCTCAATACGTTTCCGATGGTCAAATTTATTTTTTTCTCTTTGGGTTCAATTTACCGGCAAACATGGCGGACACCAGCAAGAAAGAAGTGGTCGAAGAGAAAAAGGATGAAAAGAAAGTGAAGGAAGATGGGAAAGAGATGGAATTGGTAATTTTTTAATCATCAATGTCTTACTGTTCAATAAACATCAACGTTTTAGTGATTGTAACTTCTCTCTTTTTGTTGTTATGTGTCATCCATTATCTTGCATTGTCACTTGTGCATTTAGCAGGTGGGTGGGGTAACAGACGCTGTTTAATAAATACAATTTCACGAGCATCTTAGTGGCTGTAGGTTATATATTTTAATTTTGGTACTTCAGATTTCACTTTAAAGTGTGTCACGAGATTTGGACGATAAGACACTCAATTATTCAACTCTAATTCTCTATGAAATGTGTTGTTTATTTTTTGCTGTCTATACAGAACATTGGGTCATAGTATTAGCAACTCATGCCCTTGTTTTTTATTCTTACTGCATTTTGTTATACATGCTGAAATACAGTGTTAATTTATTTAATAATAGAATAGTTCTGTTTGCAGAACTTTTTCTTGGTATTGTCTGAGCCTCAAAATTGGTTCCCAAAATTTTGCTAAAAAAATTCCCAGATTGCTGAAAAAAATCACAATTGAAAAAAAAATCCCAAAATAATGAAAGCAAAATCATGAAAGCCAAGTGAAGTGTTTCTTTAAGTTAATCCAATGAACTATTAACAAATACACAAATGAAATCGTTGGTGTCAATAAATTGGAACAGTAAAGACTAAAGTTCATTCCATTTTCAATACCCCTATTCAATCATGGACCAAATAAATCCTAATTTTTGCAATTTATTCGATTAAATTGCATCCCAATTTCGAAAATTTAGCAACACCAAATTTGGCTGGGGCCTTTTTCCCAAAAAGGGCAGAAAAAGGTCTGGTTTGTTTTCAATAAATTATCAATTGCAGTTGACTAAACTTGTCTTAAGTCACCAGTTTTCATTATGTTAGGTCTAAGGATGTAACGCATGAGGTTATAATAAAACTTTACGCGAATCATTTTAATATTATAAAGATATCAAAATGTAGAAAAAATATTAAGAAAAGTGATGAAAGCTCTGTCAACAAAAATGCTCCTGCAGTTATCGCAAAGGCAGCTCATTTGATGACAGCCCCAAAGAGTGCATTATAAATTTTTATGTGCGTATACATTCCTGGGTTTCCTAAAATTGGTGTAACGTAAGCAGTGAAATCATTCGTATTTACCCTGATTTCCCAACAGGCGTTCACACATTTTGCTAGATTCTCAGTAGTCGGTCAGGGTTTTGACTAGGATTTCATGTAGAAGGCTTTTTGTACACTTGAGGAGGCGCACTGAAGATGGAAGTCAGCTGGGGGTAAATAATGACAACCCTGTCAGTATGTACATCCTTTTTTATTTATGTCTCATATGCTAAACATCCATATCGTTGAATGGCACCTTCGAGGGGTCATTACAAGTGCAGTTTATCGTCATTGCCGACTGCAAAATCCGCCAGGGTTTGAATTTAAGCTTGCATACTCGCTAATAGCTTGTAGAAGTTCAGAATAGAGAGTGACATAAAAGTCACTCGCATATTTTAGGCCAGTATGAAAACAAGGAGCAATCACCAATAAAAGTCCTCTTTAACGAATTGCATATGGTCAAATATAAATTTCAACAAAACAACATGTTTTCTGTCGCTATCTATCAGTGAAACTTGCATTTTGATCTGTCGACGAGTAAAACCGAAAGTGTGCAGGAAATCCACATTCATTCGAAATGGCTCGACACTTTTACTTGATATACTGTGACCAATATATTGCTATTTATTTATGCCATTTGCTTTATCGTGTCGCAGATATCCGCTAAAATACACCAACAATCATCAAGTACAAGTTTGTTACAGTTACTGAGTTAGTAATAAATTCAATAAATCAATTTACAACTAAAATGCAATAATAGCAACAAATTGAAACCACACCTGTTTCCACGACGTCAATGGAAATCGACGTAACAGACTTGCAATTTTCGTACCCGGCATTCGCACCAAGTATGAATCGATGTATGAATGAGGATCATGAAGCTTGAAGTTTTAAATAATTTAACACATACATGTGAACTGCAGTTTCCTTTTTGATGTATCTTGATTTTTTGTTTATCTGTTTCATGCTTCACGCAAAGTGATCAAGGCATAGCACTTTTTATGCGCCTTAAACACCCGTTGAAAAACTTGACGTTACATAATTATGTGAACACCCTTGCGGGCGGGTGTGCGGCCGCGTCCAGTAATTTGTCTGTACTCTTAACTCAGACATATTTTGGCCGATCATCTTCAAACTTGCTGACAATGCTTATGGGTGTTACTGTAATATCTAGGCCAAGTTCGATTATAGGCCAAATCGATGCAGGCCTTCTTGGGTTATGGTTCTTCTTTTACCAAAAAAATGTGAAATTGGCCTTGTCTGTACTCTAACTCAAGCAGTTTTCATCGGATCGTCTTCAAACTTTCTGACAATGCTTATGAGTGTAATATCTAGGCCAAGTTCGATTATAGGCTAAATGGGTGCAGGCCTTCTTGGGTTATGGTCCTTCTTTTACCAAAATAATGTGAAATTGGCCCTGTCTGTACTCTAACTCGAATATTTTTCGTCTGATCATCTTCAAACCTGCTGACAATGCTTATGGGTGTAATTTCTAGGCCAAGTTTGATTATAGGCCAAGTCGGTGCAGGCCTTCTTGGGTTATGGTTCTTCATTTACCCAAAAAATGTGAAATTAGCCTTGTCCTTACTCTTGCTCAAACAGTTTTCTCCTAACTCAAACAGTTTTCGTCCGATCTTCTTCAAACAATTGTAAACATTATATATAGTTTCTGATTATAAACAGGGGTTTTTCTCTGTATATAACAGATGCCTGTAAAAGGCCCCTTCCCAATTGAATTTTTTTTAAAAATCATACAGTTTTCCAAAATATCTCAAGTTGTACCTACTTTTTTGTTTCCCAAAACAGGAAATACACCGACATTTTCCCCAAAATTAAGAGGCTAAGGCCCCTTCTCAATTTTTGGGAAAAAGGCCCTGATAATGATTAGTTTAAAGATGATTGTTTAAAAATCTTTTGACATAATATGGGCTTTTTTTCATAATCTAAATCAATATTGTTTGTCACTAGCACAACCAAGATGGGCGTATTTTGAGACATTTTGGCATCTTGTTAGCAGTTAATTTTCAATCATATTGGTTAATAAACTAAATTAATTTTTAAGCTAGTAGCTTTTCCTTTTAGCTAGTGAACCCAAATGGCACTTGTAAGCTAATTTTAGCTAGTAGAAAATATCGCTAAATTCAACCCCTGTCTGCGACAACTACAACCCGAAATGTGCATTTCTAGGGACAGGGTAGAAACGTGGACGGCTAGTTATCATATCGTTTTCGTCTACAAATAAAAAAAACATGACTAAGTTGAATTACGCTGAAATGTGCCGGATCTGCATGGCAAAAGATTATGTCATAGTGATCTCCCTTGTTTTTATTTGTAAATTGAGAAACAAATGATTTAGGACTATGACCTTTGCGGAATCAAACATACAACAAGGAATGATCTCGATGATAGAACAGCTTTTGCCATGCCTGTAATGCATAGTATAATAGATTGAAATGTTCTTATTATTTGCAGTCAGAGGAGGACAAGCAGTTGCAGGAAGAGTTGACAATGCTGGTGGAAAGATTAACTGTATGTATTTGACAGAAATAATCTTCCTTTAATATATATAAAAATAATAAAACTATCTCCATAAATTCAACCATTCAGTGCTTCAATTTGGTGCGAGTCCCAAATCCCTGACTCATAAAATTAGTTTGAAACTTATTCAGTGTTTCTTTTTAGTATGAGTCCCAAATCCTTGACTTGAGTGATTTAATGATTAATATTGTATGACATATTAGTTATTGTAAACCCATTGAGTAATTTTAATAGCACTCAAGGATGTCATCACTCGATTATTATTAATATTTGTTGTTTTATACTTATAGGAACCCAACCAATCGTTGTATAAACCTGCACTGGAAAGTCTGAGAACACAGATTAGAGCTTCGACCACTTCAATGACATCAGTTCCCAAACCACTGAAATTTCTGAGGCCGCATTATGATACTTTGAAAACGGCTTATGAAAAGATTAAAGATAAAGAAACTCAGGTATTGCCAATATTTTGATATTTATAATAATAGTCTATCATGTTTGTTTGTTGTATGTTTGAGTAGCTCTGAGACAGTTTTAAGTCTGTAGTCCGTACTAGTCACCTATTATAATTACCATTACAAATGATGTATGTTATAATAATTCAGACTAATGTATCAAATGCAATTATAATCTTTCATTAGAATCTTATATCAAAACATGTAGTTAAACTTTCTGAATTCCACTCTTTCTTCTGGTTTGAATATCAACTGCAAATACCATTATTTTCAATGTCTGTTCTGAGTAATTAAACTTAAAGGCATACAAACTTAATCTCGACAAAAAAAATTCTGCTGTTTAAAACTTTCCATTAATTACTGATTTATGAATAATATCATAATATGTTACATTGAAATAAATTAAATAAATTCTTTCTGAGGAATTGGGAATTTTTATTCTGTGGTAGGCAAGTTAAACTGTATTGATTATTCCAATGGTTATTATGCCCCCCATCTTTGATGAGGGGTACCGGTATATTCCAATATTATATTGCTTCAAATGCTCATGTCTGTTGGTCAATAGACCAAATGGTTTCCGTTCAATAACTCAATAACGCTTTGCCCTAGGATCTTCAAAATTTACATGAAGGTTGTCCTGCAACAGTAGATTGCCCCTATTGATTTTAGGTCAAAGGTCAAGGTCAATGTGATCTTTACTGTTTTCAACTGTTGTGTAGTTATGGCGGTACACATGTTTTACAAGCACCTTTTGTTTTTATATGTTAAAAACTTAAAATGGCTTTTTCTTGCAGAGATTTTGTGCAGACATTATTTCTGTGCTTGGTATGACGTTCAGTGACAACAGAGAGAGTTTGAAGTACAGGTTACTTGGATCAAAAGAAGAAATTGGTTCATGGGGACATGAATATGTTAGGTAGGTTGTTTTGTGCTCTAATTATTGTAAAATAATTTAAACACACACTAATGATACTGGTAAAAAGCTTAAGCATCGATCTACATACATGATTTAATTAATTTAAATAAAAAATTAATCTTTGCCAATCAAAGGGTACTTCAAAATGCATGCAAACATCAGAGTTGTGTTTAATATAGAAATTCATGCATATGTTTAATAAAAATGATGTCTGCTAGCATTCCAGGGTCTGGACGGAACATGTTTTTCAATGTCCAAAAATTCAGGAATTTGTCAGGAAATCTGAACATGTATACACATTGAACTGACTATTTCTAAATACAGTCTTCGAATTTGGCCACTAGCCCTAAGCCCGAGGCTAGTAAAAACTGGGTCAGGCTAGTAATTGTCTCTAGACGACTAGTCCGAAAGTCAACGAAAATTTAAATTAATTTCAATAATTTAATGGTCTGGCTAGTAAATATCTTCTCGGGCTAGTAAGTTCTGCCATGTTGGTAGCCCGACTGGCTAGTACTTTGAAAAGTTTTTTGTGAAGACTGTAAATAAGAAAATTATTTTCATCATTCAGTGCAACTATATTCTTAGGGTGTTTTGTTTCATTTTGTATATTCAATGAGATTTCATTTAACAATTTCTATAATTTATAAGTTAATATGCTCTTTTTTCGTAAATGTTTACTGACAGTTGGAAAACAATGATCTGTCATCATGTTGCTCAATGGACAGCCCCTTTTCGGGAGAGGTTGCACAGCATTATACAAATATAGCCAATATGTGATGGTGTGTTTATTTTACAGACATTTAGCTGGTCAGGTATCTATAGAGTGGCAAGATCTTACTGATAAAGATACAGAAATGAAGGAACGCTTGTTAAAGATGGCCAAAGATATTGTACCGTATCACATGGCACATAACGCTGAAGCTGAAGGCTGTGACTTGTTGATGGAGATTGAACGACTTGATCTATTACAAGACTATGTGGATGAGGCAGCATATAATAGAGTGTGCCTTTATCTAACCAGGTATGCACAGCTTTTCCTAGAAAAACGATGGATACACAGGGTGGCCACAGACTCTGGAAAACAGGGAAAACAGGGAAAATGCCCAAAATAAATTCCCTGCAGGGAAAAATCAGGGAATTTCACAATTGGGCAAAAATCAGGGAATTATCAGGGAATTTTACAAAATGAGAGAAATCAAATAGTCTTGTTATTGTTAATTTGCCGTTTGTTTTGGTGAAAAAGTATGAAATGTGAATTTTCGTGCTCGCTTCGCTCGCAAAATAACTTTAGTCTGTATAAACATCTTATTAGGTAGTTTCAAAAAGAAATAGTGAGATAAAGTTTGCACCATATCCTATATTGCCTTTAGGTTTTATGTTAAATAATAAAACAGCCTTTACTAAATCATGGTCGCAAATGCCGCACAATTCATGGAAAAATTACCTTTTGGTCAGGGAAAAATCAGGGAATAATCAGGGAATTTTATTCTTCATTTTCTGTGGCCACCCTGATACATTTAAACTTAATAGAGAACAGTATTTTGTTTGTGGTTTATTTTTTGTGTCCTGGTGAAATTAATAACATCATGGTGCTAAAAAAGTGAGTTCCCTCAACTTTCAATTTAAGGTTGGCTTATTGAATCCTCTTCTGTCATGCCACAATTTATTCAAATAACTTCCCCGCCAAAATCACTAGACTAATTTCCTATATACATCACAGGAATGTTCCTTTTGTGGTCCTTTCACAGTTCACCATGTTATCACATACTATAAAGTCATTAATTTTGGTGATGGGGTATATTTCGTGGATTTCTTGGTTCAATTTTAACTACAAAATCAATCCCATTGAACACTAATTTTGGTCCTTGTATTTGCTGAAATGCAAATCCACGATTTAATGTCCCATGGACATGGTTTTTTTTACCAAAACCAAAACATTTTGTCCCTCCCATCGAAATCAAATGATTTTACAGTATTAGTTTAGTGTCAATTGCCTTTCTCTCCCTATAAGTTAGAAAAAGGCACAGCAAATGTAATTGCTTTACATACAATAAGTATGCTCTGTATTTCAGTTGTGTAGCCTATGTTCCTGATCCAGAGAACTTAACATTGTTGAAAACTGCTGTAGATTTATACAGGAAATTCAATCAATATCCACAAGCATTACGATTTGCCATGGAACTAAATGATCAAACACTCATTGAAGATATATTCTACTCCTGTAAAGACAGGTAAGCTTATTACTATAACAAATTTAAAACTGTTGGTTGCTATGGTTACTTTATATATATAGGGATCATTAGATGATCCATTTTCGAAAATCTGTTATACTGTAATAAGTATCTTCTGTATATGTAGAGATTGTTGTTGTCAGATGTCTGAACATATAAAGCACATGTGTCATGGAAAACTAAAATCTGTCATGAATGATAAAAAGTCATGGAAGTTTTTTCATAAAAAGACTTTATCGAGGGCTCAGTGCAAAACTATGGTACATACCTCTTAGGGCTGCTGCGAGTATCCGAGTACTCGGATATTCACAAATCTGACTAGAAAATCGGGTACGAATATTCGTCACTGCAGAAATCGTTGGATCGCGATCTTTGTCTAAACTTTTGAAATGAGTGTTTTTTTCGCTAAATAATCCAGGCAAATGCGCTGCAAAGCTAATTTAAAGAGTATTTTACCTACATTTTACGATGGCTCAATGTTCAAACCGAAAGTAAAACAGCTGGTATGTTGTTGAGCTATCAACCGTAAAATTCGTATACAATTTTCATCGAAATTATTTCAATTCAATTATGATATCAATTTATTATTGTCTTTGTCAAAATTGGAAATAAAAATTAAATATTCGAGCGACGACGAAAATCTTAGAAATCAAATTTAATTTCAACAGTCTAAATTCGAATTTACTGTCTGCTAGCTCTGCAGATGACGTCAGTTTTTCGTACATGTTTTGCAGATTGCTTTTTTCTCGTCTTTTATGGAGATCCCGAAGTATTGCCACACTTTTGATGTGTATTTTGCCGGTGGATTTCTATAGCGTTCGGACATTTTTTTTGTTAGTGCAGAGGAAAAACTGACTTGGCCTCTGTTCTTCATAAAACCATTTGATTATGTTCATTATTCGTATACACTGTTAGGCTGTTAGTCATTAAAATGAACATTTTTATTACAAGTTTGATGCTGCTTGTTATAGCTGAACATAGGAAGTTATAAATAAAACTTTAGTTTCTGTTTTTTTATATGTTTTATTCTGATTCTTTATTCTTTTAATTAAAATGTGAATCGATCTGTGAATCGTAACACATGAATCGTGGATCGGATCGGATCGCCACTTACCCAACGATCCACAGCCCTAATACCTCTATAAATTGAATGTAGTTATCATAGTTTTGCACCGAGCCACCGGTATGGGAAGTTCATACTAACATCTTTTTATGTTTATTTTATTACAGCCTATTACAGAAACAGTTGGCATTTATGTTGGGTCGTCAACAGGTGTACATTGAGCTAGATGCAAAATTAGAGGATTATGATGAATTAACTGAAATTATGTCTAATACACATCTGAACAACAACTTCCTGGCATTAGCAAGAGAGGTGAGTACTGAGTCATATGTATATAATAATATGACTCTAAAAAGAACCGCTTTGACAATGTTTCTAAAAATAGACCAAATCATGTGACATCAACAATACCAAAAGAATACTGCCAAATCTTAATTCGGTAAATTTATTTTCATATATTGGTACCCTGAAGAAGGCTATTGTATAGCCGAAACATCGGTCATTTAATAAAGAATTGAAACTTTTTTGCATTATATTATAATAGAATAAGATAATAATTAGAGAATGTTATGCATTAATGCAACTTGTGATATATGTTGGACAGTTCTGTGTATACATGTAAATTGACTATTGGGCAGCCATGCGGGCATTCATATTTTACAAACATCTCATTGATTAAGTAATCTTTGTAGTAGCTTCAATAATAATTTTCTCAATTTTGAGGAATTATTTACTTGTAAATTGGGAAAAATGGTCATTATTCCTGATAGGTACTTTACAAAAAAGGGGAAAAAATCTGTATTCATCTCATTCAGGGATATTTCTTATTATTTGTTATCAGGGGTTGGCTGGAATTGAAATATTTGAAATCTGATGATTTTTGTAGAATATTTTATAAAAATAATCATTTAATTTATTTCAGTTGGATATTATGGAGCCCAAAGTACCAGAGGATATTTATAAATCACATCTCGAGCCTACTAGTATGTACTTTACTTGCCTTATATAAGTTCTGTAATTCTTCAATAAGGTTAAAACCACATACTAGTCAGTTGACATTTAAGTGCCCACCAAAAATAAGTATACAGAGGTTATTTCAATATAACACTATTTGCGGAACAGAGAATCAAAAATATTTTTGAAGACCAGGAATATTTTTTATTAAGTGTAAAGACTATACATTGATTGCTACCCTAGATGTATAATATTAAGTAAGTTCTGTATTTTTCTATTGGACAAAGAGGAACAACCTTTTATTTTACCAATTTGGACTGTCTGACATGTATAAATACTTTTGGTGGATCCTGATATTGTTGACATTCGTTTTTACCTTTGTGTATTATAGGAGGATCTGTGGGTGCCACTATGGTAGATTCAGCACGTCAAAACTTATCCTCATCATTTGTAAATGGATTTGTTAATGCTGGATTCGGTCAGGATAAACTACTCATGGAAGATGGAAATAAATGGTTATATAAGAATAAGGAACATGGTATGTACATCAATAGTTTACATGTTATTGTCAGTACTCAGTAGTTAGTTATTAGTGTCACGCCTTACTGGCGTTAATAAGATTGACTTAGAGTAACATCTCTGCTTACCTATTTATGTTCCATTTATTTTGAAAATATTATATACAAATCATTAGAAATTAAGTGAACATTGTGCTGGATGCCTATACTAGACTTTGAAACCTGTGATAGTTTTCCTGTTTGAGAATCACTGTGCAGACCCTCTAAACACATGGCTATAGAATACTAATTGATCAGAAGATTCATCCCCATGTTAAAAATCTACAATATGCACCAGTAATAGAGGATTTTGCATGAGTGCTCATTACATACAGGTTTTATTAAACAAGTGGTCCAAATAATAAGTCACCAGTCTTTGCCCAATCAGGCCAATTTATATTTTGATTTGACACTCGGGAGTACCAAACGATATTTATCGCACTGCTGGGTTATAGGTTATGTAATGATATAAATTCTTATATTCAATTATTGTTGACGTTTTAGGTATGTTGACAGCTACAGCATCACTAGGGTTGATACTGCTGTGGGACGTAGATGGTGGACTTACACAGATAGACAAATACCTGTACTCTTCAGAAGATTATATCAAAGTCAGTAGGATTTATTCAGTACCAATTATGTTTTCCACTTACTGTAAAACTATTTAATTTCAGTGGAACAAAATTTCTTGGCTTTTATAAATGTAAAATAATTTTTCGTTGGGACATTATTTCAAGGATGCATTATGCACTAAGTCTTCTACAGTAGCTGTAGAATTATTACAATTGGTAGGACATTTCATTGTTAAGATTTGTGCTTAATATGTTACTGTTATAACAATTTTGTATATTTGTTGTTTTCAGGCTGGTGCATTGTTAGCTTGTGGTATCGTGAATTCTGGTGTTAGAAATGAGTGTGATCCAGCACTGGCCTTGTTATCAGATTATGTGATGCATAACAGTAATACAATGAGGATTGGAGCTATAATAGGGTACATCACTTCATTTATTTGTCTGAGAGCTTGATGTGTGTAAGTTTAAGAAGCTTTTTACCTGATTTTCAACGAAAAATCTGGTTATAAGATTGGCGACTTCAGCAGGCCAGCGTCCATTCATATTTTTATTCCATTGGATAGCTCTATTAGTAAAGAATGAGATATCATGATGAAACATGCTGTGGAGGTAGCTTATATGAAAACCTTACTTGAGATTGAAAATGGGGCTGGTGGGGTTAAGGTCACTATTACAAAAAATTTAAAAAAATCTTTGTCAATTTATGGTTTTCCAATATATATATCAGCTGTTAAAAAATATAATAATACAAGGTCCAGGACTTAGTCAACTCATACAAAAAGTTGTAGGGTTTTCATAAGCGGGTAATATGACTGTATCTGGAAGACACTTGGGATGTAATACAAATTTTATGGCACTTTCTGCTCATGAAAATGTATATATTCAATTCAAGAACCTTCTAATACAGTGCCCACCAAAAATATGGATACACTTTTTGACAGATGCAGAATTATAATTGGGTTTAATTATTCGATATCTTTTGGTCAGATCGTAACAATGTTTGTAATTTCTGAAACTATAGCTAATGAAGGAGTAAAAAATGTGACAGATAGAAAGATGAACATTTTCTGATTTAAAAATAAACTATGGCGTTCAAGGGGCTGAATTTGCCATATTATATGATCATGTTGTCGTTCAAAGCTGGCAAAGAAACTTAATATTTTCCATCTAGGGTACCAATCAATGTATTGTCTTTACACTAAATAAAACTGTTCTGCAAGTAAATGGGGGAAAACTCTCTGTAACAATATTTTTGGTGGGCACTGTATGTTCATGCATAAAGATGAAAATTAGGTCAAATTCTCTGTACATGAAGAAGTAATTGAACAGCTTTTATCTGGAACAACTTTTGGAACTTCATATACACAGCAAAAAGTGCCCCGTATGAAATTCATACGTTACACGTATGAATTTCATACGCGAGTTAACGTATGAAATTCATGAGATGAAGCCCCCGTATGAAAAACGTACGTTAGCTTTCATATGAAATTCATACGTGTAACGTACGTTTAACGTATGAAATGGCCCAACGTATGAAAAACGTACGTTAGCTTTCATATGAAATTCATACGTGTAACGTACGTTTAACGTATGAAATTGCCCACGTACGTGTAACGTATGAATGACTTTAATGCATTTACTACTGAAATTTTGCGGCTTAAACGTACGATTTTCATACGTTTAGGTCCCAAACGTACGTTTTTCATACGTTAGGTCCTAAACGTAGAAATATTCATACTTCATTCCTACATCCAGGTTCAATTATTTCCGTAAGATCATAGGACCATCTAACACATGATAAATGGAAAATACATGGAAATGCCAGTAAACCAGATTTTATAGCAGTCAAGCTACCAACACAGCAGGATTCATCATGATATCTCAATGCAAAGCAGCACACTTGAGTGGAATTAGTTACTCTATTTCAAGTAACAGTGACATTGACCTCACTGGCCCCGAGTTCAATACCAAGTGGCCCTTTTACAAGTTATCCATTGTAAACGAAGAGTGGATGCCCCCAATCTGCCTTCTGAATCTGAAATCGCACTTCTTATATAAACCTTTTTTCGTCAGAAAATCTGGTTAAAAAATATTCCAGTGATCATCATACACTTACTGTTGAATGGTCTTTTACTGATATACAATGCTTCTTAAGACACTGGCAGACAGTGATCTCAATACCTAGATTCTTATGACCCTGTATACCACAGTTGAATTTGAGACATACAATATATACAAACCAAGTATTTGTCTTAATTTTATTTTCAGTGTACAAGAAACTTCACATTAAAACACACTAAATTTTCTCTTCGCCTCAGTCTCTGGACCAACCACAAACTGGAAATACACAAGAAATCAGCATATAATTACTTAAAATCAACAACCTTTTGTTAGCTTGATGAAATTACAGAAAAAATGCATTTATTTTAAATGCAAAATTGAACCATTTACTTCTTTTTAATGGTAGATCGAAACAAGAGGGCCATGATGGCCCAATATCGCTCACCTGATTATAAACCCTGCACAATTTTCACCCAAAGGAATAATTTGAACATCTTGGAAGAAAACCACAAGATGATGCTACATACCAATTATCAAAACTCTAGGCAGTGTACTTTTAGGCAAGAAGATATTAATATGTTTTCCCTATATAAGTCTATGTAAAACGGTGACCCCCGAGTGGGGCCAATTTTGACCCCAGGGGCATAATTTGAAAAATCTTGGTAGAGGACCACTAGATGATGCTACATACCAAATATCAAAGCTCTATGCAGTGTAGTTTTAGACAAGAAGATTTTTATATGTTTTCCCTATATAAGTCTAAGTAAAATGGTGACCCCCGGGGTGGGGCCAATTTTGACCCAAGGGGAGAGGGGAATAATTTGAACAATCTTTGTAGAGGACCTGTAGTTGGGTCTACATACCAAATATGAAAGCCCTGGGCCAATCGGTTTCGGAGAAGAAGATTTTTTAAGGTTTTCCCTATATAACTCTGTGTAAAACAAAGGGCCCCGGGGCAGGGCCAATTTTGACCCCTGGGACATAATTTGAACAATCTTTGTAGAGGACCTCTAGCTGAGTCTACATACCACATATAAAAGCCCTGGGCCAAGCGGTTACGGAGAAGACGATTTTTTAAGGTTTCCCCTATATAACTCTATGTAAAACTAAGGGCCCCGGGGCGGGGCCAATTTTGACCCGAGGGACATAATTTGAACAATCTTTGTAGAGGACCTCTAGATGAGTCTACATACCAAATATGAAAGCCCTGGGCCAAGTGGTTTCGGAGGAGAAGATTTTTTAAGGTTTTCCCTATATAACTCTATGTAAAACTAAGGCCCCCGGGGCAGGGCCAATTTTGACCCCAGGGGCATAATTTGAACAATCTTTGTAGAGGACCTCTAGCTGAGTCTACATACAAAATATGAAAGCCCTCGGCCAAGCGGTTTCGGAGAAGAAGATTTTTTAAGGTTTCCCCTATATAACTCTATGTAAAACTAAGGGCCCCCGGGGCGGGGCCAATTTTGACCCCAGGGACATAATTTGAACAATCTTTGTAGAGGACCCCAAGGTGATGCTACATACCAAATATGAAAGCTCTAGGCCTTACGGTTTTAGAGAAGAAGATTTTTAAAGTTTCCTTTTTAAAAATCTATTTTTAGCCTGTGTGACCTAGTTATGTGACAGACCGGAAATTTTTTAACAACTTTGGTAGAGGTCCACCTAAGGAACATTCCTGTATAGTTTTATCAAATTTGGCCAAGCGGTTTAGGAGGAGAAGTCTTTTGAAGAAATTGTTGACGGACGCACGCCGCACGACGGACGACGGACATCTCGGTATGACAAAACCTCACCATGACCACTTTGTGGTCAGGTGAGCTAATAAAAGCTCTGAGTCAGATATGTTGCCTGCCATGCAAAGTAGAATTACAGTTCTTGTGCACTGAACTTCGAATCATTCCAAGAAATGTGTATACCAAATTTGAAGTAATTCATTTGAACTTAAAATGACAAAGTTATGCTGACCTGTGGACACGAAATGCTTTAATAAAACCAATCAAAGGGAAATAACTAACAAGAGGGCCCCGAGGGACCTATGTCGCTCACCTGTTGCACATTGGTATAGGTATCAATACAACAAACATTCTAACTATATTTTATTAAGATTGGATCAAAACAGCGACCTCTAAAGTGCACACAAGGTTTTTCTAAGACTTGACCTAGTGACCTAGTTGTTGACACCACATAACCCAGTTTTGAACTTGGTATGGATTTTATGGAGAACAACATTCTGACCAAGTTTCATGAAGATTGGATCAAAACTGTGATCTCAGGACCGAACCCAAGGTTTTTTCTAAGATTTGACCTAGTAGCTATATAAACAAATTGTCATGAAGATGGAATGATGCAAACTAAAGTTATGATAGGATTTTTTCTTTCTATTTTTAGTATCAGTGACCTTGAACCCAGTTACCCTAAATATGTCTCCTGTCAGTTTGCTAAAGAAAGTTTCGTGAAGATGTGTCGAAGCAAACTCAAGTTATTGACTGGAAAAGTTTTTCTATTTTAGTAATGGTGACCTTGACCCCACTGACCCCCAAATACAGCCCTAAGCTAGGTCTCTATGCATGCTTGCTATATTCAAAATTTCATGAAGATGTCAAATCGACCTTTAAAAATTATTGACCAGAAACCCACTGTTTGACATCTCCAACTCTGCAGTAGACACCACTGATAGGCAGAATTTTGCTGCGTCTTATAAAAACAAATTTTGTTGAATTAATTCTGATTTGTCATGAAAATTTCTAAAGATGAGCTTAAATCGATATACAGCTATTATACCTTATAAACAAGAGCACCGCTACCAGGTGCTGGACACTCAACTTTATTCCAAGTTGATGGTAAATTTAAGAATTAAGAAATTATTTATCAACAGTTATATATAAATATAAGTGTTATCTTGAATTAATGAAAACAAACAAACCTCAAGGTATTTGGATGTTGTACATCTCATAGAGATGCATGTATATTTAAATTCACAATAATGCAGGCCGAAGTGTTGGCATTTTATGAGGAAAGTGAAGTTTTGGAAAACAAGTAATTGCAAACAATGCAGAAGTCCCCTACCTGATTTCCAGGTAGTAAATTTTCGGTTACCAAGGTAACCACAAAGTTTGTCAGAATCAAAGAATAATTAGACATGCATAATCTCCTCATTGTTCCCAATCCACATACCAAGTTTCATAAACCTAGCTTCAAAACTGTTAATGGCAGGAACAAGATTTTCTTGACAGACAGACTGACATACAGGCTGACAGACTGAAGACAAACCCAATCCCCTCCAGCTGGAAACCAGTAGGGGACTTTAAAGGTCAATCTTGACTTTTGACCTAGTGACCTCAAATAAGGTGAATGTTGTAGATGGCATTGAGGTACATATATACACTCAAGTTCATACCTGTTGTAGTTTGAAAGAAATTGACCTTGACAATAAACTTAACCAACGCCAAAAAACCAGGCTATGACAATAGATGAAGATTACTTTTTCTTTGTTAAGTTGAGCTAATGACAAAAAGCTTACCTTTTCAAACATTTTCCTTATTATTGACCAGAACACATTCAGATCACCGGCAGCCCTCCCCTTACTGTCTGTTCTGTAACAAATAATCCACTAATATATTACAAACTTTATAACCAATAGGTCATTTAAGAATTATTATTAATTGTATTAAATATCATTGCCTTGACTCTTATGGATGTTCCTTTTTTATAAGTAGATTATAGTTCTGACTATCTTTGAAGACAAAATTTATTATAAATAATGAGCGGCTCCAACGATAAAAGGTTATCAACTTTAAATATTGATCTGGAAGTTACCAAAAATATTTTAATCACTACAAATGTTCTCAGCTTTGATCAAGGCTAAAAGCACAGTCTAATCCAGGGCTTGACCCTAACACTGGCCGCGTCACGTCCAACCAGTGAAAATCAAGAAGGACCAGTAGCTGTTTTCTTATCAAATTATATTCTTATAATATACATTGTCGGATCAATGCCCAATATATAATAACTATTAGTGTCTATTAGGGCTGTAACGGTAGTCCGTGGTATACGAAATACCGCGGACTGCAGTCCAATACGGTTCACGATACAAGACTTCTAAATTTCGGTACGGTTTGGTATAAGCTTTTTTCATGAGCAAAATAATATTTAGACAATGACAGCGCCTGACAGCCTTCTGATGATGTATAATTACCATGTATCACTCATTTTAATTGTATTGAGATATGCTTCATATTGTCTAAATTCACTTAAAATGGTTGATAGGCACATGATAACTGCTGTTATAGAAGCATCAAATTCATTATCACTTAAAAATTGAAGTATTTAAGCTGCTGTTAGAGAATATTGTATCAAACCGAAAGATACCAAACCGTTAGAAAAATATTCTTACCATGAGCAGACAGGCTCCTCTTTGGCAAGCGGAAGTTTTTTCGGATTTGTACAAATGTAGGTGTTGAACATCTCAGTGGGCGCTAACAGTGGCAGAGCCATCAGGTTGGGTATCATCAGGGTCTGTAAATGTTTATAAAATTATGTAAATAAACTTTACTTTGAGTGCGTTATTATTCATTGAGACATAATCACCAGTCATTTTATCGATGAGTCCCTTCAAACAAAAAAGGACTCAGTGATTGCAACAATCAACTTAATTAAAGGTCATGGTTACCTTGACTTTTGACCTGAAAGTAGGTGGACTTAAGGTTGCAGATAGCATTGAGCAGAGGTACATGTATGCACATGTGGAGTTTCAAGTTGATACCTCTACTAGTCCTCTAGTAGTTTCCAACACAGACGCCGATGCTCACGACAAGGCAATGACAATAGCTCTTGTTTTTCTTTGAAAAGTCGAGCTTATAACTGCATATGATTTTTATCACAGATTCATTCCAACAATTTCACTCTATTATTTCTTTTTTTATGTTCACACAAATTCAAGCAAGAAGTAATTTACCAGCATTTGAACCATTCATCATGTCCCTTGCCATCCAACATAGTCATTAATAGACATACATGTTGACCCATTATATATTTCTCTGACTATATGTGCTGGTAGAGCCAGAGTATTGATTCTGGTGTGTCCACCGTCTTTTCCACAAGATCCCTGCAAAGAAAGCAAATTGTTTAAATTTATCCAAGTAGCACCACCAATAAACTGATACATCATACATGCATACATGTACAGGTGTTTCGGGTAATTCTGCGCATCGGGTAATTCTGTGCACCATAATTTTCTAATTCATACACCCTTTGCTCAGTTTGCTGGGTCAATTTCATTTGGCCCTCAAGTGTTTTTGTAGATGTTTGTTACTTATATGTGAAGTTTTATAATCACAATAAAATTGGAAAAGTATTTCTATGAAAAAATTTAACAAAATGAGTATCAAAGCTGATTTTATTTTGACGTCAGAGCCGTTTCTTTCTGTATCTTCAGAATTGGAGGCTAAAGATACGGGCCCGTATAATGTACTATCACAACCTTTCCATTGTCCGCAAGCCTTTTAGTTCAGGCAACAGTTGAGTAGCAGGGAAATATAGCTATGCTTTTAATTCTATTCAATTTTTTTTTGGGGGTTATCATTTGTATCAGTGTATAACCCGGGCGGTGGATAGCCAGGGAAATGACCGTGTTTTCACCATCCGTCTACCCTGCACTGCCAGGGAAGTGTTGCTATTGGGGATTTTTTCTCTGAACCAATAACCCGGGGAAAATATTTAGTAGTCGTGGCTGGGGAAATACCGGATGCTTTACCATCAGCAGCATTCAGCTGTCCCCTGCAGGGTGGGTAATGTTTGGGGATTTTACAACCAAAACATGAAAAGTAAAAATCACCGCCTATCCCCGGGAGGCGGCCGTGGATTCAACTGACTGCATTACCTTGTGTGTGACTTTACAACTATAACAAGTCAATGATCGAATATAAAATAACATCAATTTATGAACGAAAAAGACAAAAATTCGTCAACATTCCAAAAGTGAAAAGAACGCCATAATGGCGAGTCGAAAGCAGGCGCTTTTTGAAGGCAAATTCTATTTTAACTTCGGAAATATTTACCAGCTGGCTTACGGCTTCTTCAAAAGCATTGTCCATTATTTGCATTCGACGAAAACGTTGACATAATCGATAAAATCGTATTTTCATCAACTTCGACTTCTAAACAGGAAGGAAACGCTAGTTTCGGAATACTTCCACGTGCGGTGTGGCAAAAAACCGTCCTTTCCGGACAATCGAAAGTTCGTCCCGCCCGTAAAATCGATGTAGATTTTTTTCATGACAATTAATTTTTTTTAAAGCCTTGGCGTTAACTAGATAAAATGAAATAAATTTCTCATTGAAGTAATTTAATTCTCCATTGGTTATATATAGATCTAGTGGACCTAGATTCTACGGATCTTAAAGTAAGAGTCATTTAATTAGTATGTAGGCTACATCTATATAGGCCCTATATACAGTGTAGGTATATGGGTCTAATTATTACTAATGGGATTTTTTCCATCTTTAATGCATTATGAGCAAAATTAACAGAAAAAAAATATTGCATGAAAAAGAATTTATTTAATTGCTAATTTATTCTCAAAATGAAAATCAAATGTTTTAACCGCAAAATTTTGATGTTTAACATATGAATTTCATACGCTAAAATATATAACCTTATTAAAAAGTTGTTAATTGCCCTATTTTTCAATAAATAATTAAAAATATTATTCACGTATGAATTTCATACGTTAAAGAATTTCATACTCAAAATTATATGAAAATGAAAATCAAATGTTTTAACCGCAAGATATTTTGATGTTTAACATATAAATTTCATACGCTAAAATATATAACCTTGTTAAAAAGATGTTAATTGCCCTATTTTTCAATAAATAATTAAAAATATTTTTCACGTATGAATTTCATACGTTAAAGAATTTCATACGTGAAGATTCATATGAAATACGTATGAAAAGTTCGCGTACGTTAAACGTACGTTGACTCTCACGTATGAATTTCATACGTTTTACGTATGAAATTCTCATGAAAATCCAAACGTATGAATTTCATACGGGGCACTTTTTCCTGTGTATTTGTCTAGTAATTCTAATTCCACCGTAAATTATAAAAAAAATAGATGTCTTGTTTTCCTAATAGAAGAAATTGGTTGCAAAGATGTTAATATATGTATATACTATGATGATTTGTACGGAATAAATCAAAGATACTGCCATTGTCAGTTAGTGTGCCTATTTATCTTAGAATGAATGTGAAGTGTGAAATTAGCATGTTTATAACACAGATTTTGTTGTTTTCAGACTTGGTCTTGCTTATGCTGGTTCAAATAGAGAGGATGTTTTACAGTTAATTCTTCCAGTTCTTGGTGACTCTAAGTCTAGTATGGAGGTAAGTGTGCTATAGTAGTGATTTTGTAGGTCAGATGTCTTCATAGAACTGCCTCAGAAAGGTCTGAAATATGTTTATTCTCCTCCCCCATATGTCAAATGTTTGCATATTATGCACACAAAAAAGAAAATTAGTTACCATTTTAATTTTCGAGGGCTATTATCAACCCTTTGACATTTTAACTTACCCGATCATTTGACTACCTAAGGTTTATGGGGTTGTATTCTCACTGGGGAGTCTTGGTGGAGTGGAGTATTTGGATTATTGTTGCCCTAAGAAATTAACCAATGATTCAAATGGAGGATGAACCCTGGACCTCTCTATCGGGAAGTGCACCCTTCCTCCAGGCAACTGCTTCAACACCGCACATACTGGTTGGCCCGTCTGACAAATGATTGTGTGTCTTTGAAATAGGTAGGTTGATTATCGCCAGTAGGTATCTATTGATTCTGAGGTTAGTATTTGAAGGTCAATGACTTACAATAGATAAACATATCAGTATATCAAATAGGATAAATTTCGCAACCTAGTGCTAATTTCGCAGACTGCATTATAAATTTATATGAGCCGTTCTCCAGGAAAACTGGGCTTAGTGACAAAATTGTGAAAATGTTGATAGTATACACAGCAAAAAGTGCCCCGTATGAAATTCATACGTTACACGTATGAATTTCATACGCGAGTTAACGTATGAAATTCATGAGATGAAGCCCCCGTATGAAAAACGTACGTTAGCTTTCATATGAAATTCATACGTGTAACGTACGTTTAACGTATGAAATGGCCCAACGTATGAAAAACGTACGTTAGCTTTCATATGAAATTCATACGTGTAACGTACGTTTAACGTATGAAATTGCCCACGTACGTGTAACGTATGAATGACTTTAATGCATTTACTACTGAAATTTTGCGGCTTAAACGTACGATTTTCATACGTTTAGGTCCCAAACGTACGTTTTTCATACGTTAGGTCCTAAACGTAGAAATATTCATACTTCATTCCTACATCCAGGTTCAATTATTTCCGTAAGATCATAGGACCATCTAACACATGATAAATGGAAAATACATGGAAATGCCAGTAAACCAGATTTTATAGCAGTCAAGCTACCAACACAGCAGGATTCATCATGATATCTCAATGCAAAGCAGCACACTTGAGTGGAATTAGTTACTCTATTTCAAGTAACAGTGACATTGACCTCACTGGCCCCGAGTTCAATACCAAGTGGCCCTTTTACAAGTTATCCATTGTAAACGAAGAGTGGATGCCCCCAATCTGCCTTCTGAATCTGAAATCGCACTTCTTATATAAACCTTTTTTCGTCAGAAAATCTGGTTAAAAAATATTCCAGTGATCATCATACACTTACTGTTGAATGGTCTTTTACTGATATACAATGCTTCTTAAGACACTGGCAGACAGTGATCTCAATACCTAGATTCTTATGACCCTGTATACCACAGTTGAATTTGAGACATACAATATATACAAACCAAGTATTTGTCTTAATTTTATTTTCAGTGTACAAGAAACTTCACATTAAAACACACTAAATTTTCTCTTCGCCTCAGTCTCTGGACCAACCACAAACTGGAAATACACAAGAAATCAGCATATAATTACTTAAAATCAACAACCTTTTGTTAGCTTGATGAAATTACAGAAAAAATGCATTTATTTTAAATGCAAAATTGAACCATTTACTTCTTTTTAATGGTAGATCGAAACAAGAGGGCCATGATGGCCCAATATCGCTCACCTGATTATAAACCCTGCACAATTTTCACCCAAAGGAATAATTTGAACATCTTGGAAGAAAACCACAAGATGATGCTACATACCAATTATCAAAACTCTAGGCAGTGTACTTTTAGGCAAGAAGATATTAATATGTTTTCCCTATATAAGTCTATGTAAAACGGTGACCCCCGAGTGGGGCCAATTTTGACCCCAGGGGCATAATTTGAAAAATCTTGGTAGAGGACCACTAGATGATGCTACATACCAAATATCAAAGCTCTATGCAGTGTAGTTTTAGACAAGAAGATTTTTATATGTTTTCCCTATATAAGTCTAAGTAAAATGGTGACCCCCGGGGTGGGGCCAATTTTGACCCAAGGGGAGAGGGGAATAATTTGAACAATCTTTGTAGAGGACCTGTAGTTGGGTCTACATACCAAATATGAAAGCCCTGGGCCAATCGGTTTCGGAGAAGAAGATTTTTTAAGGTTTTCCCTATATAACTCTGTGTAAAACAAAGGGCCCCGGGGCAGGGCCAATTTTGACCCCTGGGACATAATTTGAACAATCTTTGTAGAGGACCTCTAGCTGAGTCTACATACCACATATAAAAGCCCTGGGCCAAGCGGTTACGGAGAAGACGATTTTTTAAGGTTTCCCCTATATAACTCTATGTAAAACTAAGGGCCCCGGGGCGGGGCCAATTTTGACCCGAGGGACATAATTTGAACAATCTTTGTAGAGGACCTCTAGATGAGTCTACATACCAAATATGAAAGCCCTGGGCCAAGTGGTTTCGGAGGAGAAGATTTTTTAAGGTTTTCCCTATATAACTCTATGTAAAACTAAGGCCCCCGGGGCAGGGCCAATTTTGACCCCAGGGGCATAATTTGAACAATCTTTGTAGAGGACCTCTAGCTGAGTCTACATACAAAATATGAAAGCCCTCGGCCAAGCGGTTTCGGAGAAGAAGATTTTTTAAGGTTTCCCCTATATAACTCTATGTAAAACTAAGGGCCCCCGGGGCGGGGCCAATTTTGACCCCAGGGACATAATTTGAACAATCTTTGTAGAGGACCCCAAGGTGATGCTACATACCAAATATGAAAGCTCTAGGCCTTACGGTTTTAGAGAAGAAGATTTTTAAAGTTTCCTTTTTAAAAATCTATTTTTAGCCTGTGTGACCTAGTTATGTGACAGACCGGAAATTTTTTAACAACTTTGGTAGAGGTCCACCTAAGGAACATTCCTGTATAGTTTTATCAAATTTGGCCAAGCGGTTTAGGAGGAGAAGTCTTTTGAAGAAATTGTTGACGGACGCACGCCGCACGACGGACGACGGACATCTCGGTATGACAAAACCTCACCATGACCACTTTGTGGTCAGGTGAGCTAATAAAAGCTCTGAGTCAGATATGTTGCCTGCCATGCAAAGTAGAATTACAGTTCTTGTGCACTGAACTTCGAATCATTCCAAGAAATGTGTATACCAAATTTGAAGTAATTCATTTGAACTTAAAATGACAAAGTTATGCTGACCTGTGGACACGAAATGCTTTAATAAAACCAATCAAAGGGAAATAACTAACAAGAGGGCCCCGAGGGACCTATGTCGCTCACCTGTTGCACATTGGTATAGGTATCAATACAACAAACATTCTAACTATATTTTATTAAGATTTGATCAAAACAGCGACCTCTAAAGTGCACACAAGGTTTTTCTAAGACTTGACCTAGTGACCTAGTTGTTGACACCACATAACCCAGTTTTGAACTTGGTATGGATTTTATGGAGAACAACATTCTGACCAAGTTTCATGAAGATTGGATCAAAACTGTGATCTCAGGACCGAACCCAAGGTTTTTTCTAAGATTTGACCTAGTAGCTATATAAACAAATTGTCATGAAGATGGAATGATGCAAACTAAAGTTATGATAGGATTTTTTCTTTCTATTTTTAGTATCAGTGACCTTGAACCCAGTTACCCTAAATATGTCTCCTGTCAGTTTGCTAAAGAAAGTTTCGTGAAGATGTGTCGAAGCAAACTCAAGTTATTGACTGGAAAAGTTTTTCTATTTTAGTAATGGTGACCTTGACCCCACTGACCCCCAAATACAGCCCTAAGCTAGGTCTCTATGCATGCTTGCTATATTCAAAATTTCATGAAGATGTCAAATCGACCTTTAAAAATTATTGACCAGAAACCCACTGTTTGACATCTCCAACTCTGCAGTAGACACCACTGATAGGCAGAATTTTGCTGCGTCTTATAAAAACAAATTTTGTTGAATTAATTCTGATTTGTCATGAAAATTTCTAAAGATGAGCTTAAATCGATATACAGCTATTATACCTTATAAACAAGAGCACCGCTACCAGGTGCTGGACACTCAACTTTATTCCAAGTTGATGGTAAATTTAAGAATTAAGAAATTATTTATCAACAGTTATATATAAATATAAGTGTTATCTTGAATTAATGAAAACAAACAAACCTCAAGGTATTTGGATGTTGTACATCTCATAGAGATGCATGTATATTTAAATTCACAATAATGCAGGCCGAAGTGTTGGCATTTTATGAGGAAAGTGAAGTTTTGGAAAACAAGTAATTGCAAACAATGCAGAAGTCCCCTACCTGATTTCCAGGTAGTAAATTTTCGGTTACCAAGGTAACCACAAAGTTTGTCAGAATCAAAGAATAATTAGACATGCATAATCTCCTCATTGTTCCCAATCCACATACCAAGTTTCATAAACCTAGCTTCAAAACTGTTAATGGCAGGAACAAGATTTTCTTGACAGACAGACTGACATACAGGCTGACAGACTGAAGACAAACCCAATCCCCTCCAGCTGGAAACCAGTAGGGGACTTTAAAGGTCAATCTTGACTTTTGACCTAGTGACCTCAAATAAGGTGAATGTTGTAGATGGCATTGAGGTACATATATACACTCAAGTTCATACCTGTTGTAGTTTGAAAGAAATTGACCTTGACAATAAACTTAACCAACGCCAAAAAACCAGGCTATGACAATAGATGAAGATTACTTTTTCTTTGTTAAGTTGAGCTAATGACAAAAAGCTTACCTTTTCAAACATTTTCCTTATTATTGACCAGAACACATTCAGATCACCGGCAGCCCTCCCCTTACTGTCTGTTCTGTAACAAATAATCCACTAATATATTACAAACTTTATAACCAATAGGTCATTTAAGAATTATTATTAATTGTATTAAATATCATTGCCTTGACTCTTATGGATGTTCCTTTTTTATAAGTAGATTATAGTTCTGACTATCTTTGAAGACAAAATTTATTATAAATAATGAGCGGCTCCAACGATAAAAGGTTATCAACTTTAAATATTGATCTGGAAGTTACCAAAAATATTTTAATCACTACAAATGTTCTCAGCTTTGATCAAGGCTAAAAGCACAGTCTAATCCAGGGCTTGACCCTAACACTGGCCGCGTCACGTCCAACCAGTGAAAATCAAGAAGGACCAGTAGCTGTTTTCTTATCAAATTATATTCTTATAATATACATTGTCGGATCAATGCCCAATATATAATAACTATTAGTGTCTATTAGGGCTGTAACGGTAGTCCGTGGTATACGAAATACCGCGGACTGCAGTCCAATACGGTTCACGATACAAGACTTCTAAATTTCGGTACGGTTTGGTATAAGCTTTTTTCATGAGCAAAATAATATTTAGACAATGACAGCGCCTGACAGCCTTCTGATGATGTATAATTACCATGTATCACTCATTTTAATTGTATTGAGATATGCTTCATATTGTCTAAATTCACTTAAAATGGTTGATAGGCACATGATAACTGCTGTTATAGAAGCATCAAATTCATTATCACTTAAAAATTGAAGTATTTAAGCTGCTGTTAGAGAATATTGTATCAAACCGAAAGATACCAAACCGTTCTTACCATGAGCAGACAGGCTCCTCTTTGGCAAGCGGAAGTTTTTTCGGATTTGTACAAATGTAGGTGTTGAACATCTCAGTGGGCGCTAACAGTGGCAGAGCCATCAGGTTGGGTATCATCAGGGTCTGTAAATGTTTATAAAATTATGTAAATAAACTTTACTTTGAGTGCGTTATTATTCATTGAGACATAATCACCAGTCATTTTATCGATGAGTCCCTTCAAACAAAAAAGGACTCAGTGATTGCAACAATCAACTTAATTAAAGGTCATGGTTACCTTGACTTTTGACCTGAAAGTAGGTGGACTTAAGGTTGCAGATAGCATTGAGCAGAGGTACATGTATGCACATGTGGAGTTTCAAGTTGATACCTCTACTAGTCCTCTAGTAGTTTCCAACACAGACGCCGATGCTCACGACAAGGCAATGACAATAGCTCTTGTTTTTCTTTGAAAAGTCGAGCTTATAACTGCATATGATTTTTATCACAGATTCATTCCAACAATTTCACTCTATTATTTCTTTTTTTATGTTCACACAAATTCAAGCAAGAAGTAATTTACCAGCATTTGAACCATTCATCATGTCCCTTGCCATCCAACATAGTCATTAATAGACATACATGTTGACCCATTATATATTTCTCTGACTATATGTGCTGGTAGAGCCAGAGTATTGATTCTGGTGTGTCCACCGTCTTTTCCACAAGATCCCTGCAAAGAAAGCAAATTGTTTAAATTTATCCAAGTAGCACCACCAATAAACTGATACATCATACATGCATACATGTACAGGTGTTTCAGGTAATTCTGCGCATCGGGTAATTCTGTGCACCATAATTTTCTAATTCATACACCCTTTGCTCAGTTTGCTGGGTCAATTTCATTTGGCCCTCAAGTGTTTTTGTAGATGTTTGTTACTTATATGTGAAGTTTTATAATCACAATAAAATTGGAAAAGTATTTCTATGAAAAAATTTAACAAAATGAGTATCAAAGCTGATTTTATTTTGACGTCAGAGCTGTTTCTTTCTGTATCTTCAGAATTGGAGGCTAAAGATACGGGCCCGTATAATGTACTATCACAACCTTTCCATTGTCCGCAAGCCTTTTAGTTCAGGCAACAGTTGAGTAGCAGGGAAATATAGCTATGCTTTTAATTCTATTCAATTTTTTTTTGGGGGTTATCATTTGTATCAGTGTATAACCCGGGCGGTGGATAGCCAGGGAAATGACCGTGTTTTCACCATCCGTCTACCCTGCACTGCCAGGGAAGTGTTGCTATTGGGGATTTTTTCTCTGAACCAATAACCCGGGGAAAATATTTAGTAGTCGTGGCTGGGGAAATACCGGATGCTTTACCATCAGCAGCATTCAGCTGTCCCCTGCAGGGTGGGTAATGTTTGGGGATTTTACAACCAAAACATGAAAAGTAAAAATCACCGCCTATCCCCGGGAGGCGGCCGTGGATTCAACTGACTGCATTACCTTGTGTGTGACTTTACAACTATAACAAGTCAATGATCGAATATAAAATAACATCAATTTATGAACGAAAAAGACGAAAATTCGTCAACATTCCAAAAGTGAAAAGAACGCCATAATGGCGAGTCGAAAGCAGGCGCTTTTTGAAGGCAAATTCTATTTTAACTTCGGAAATATTTACCAGCTGGCTTACGGCTTCTTCAAAAGCATTGTCCATTATTTGCATTCGACGAAAACGTTGACATAATCGATAAAATCGCATTTTCATCAACTTCGACTTCTAAACAGGAAGGAAACGCTAGTTTCGGAATACTTCCACGTGCGGTGTGGCAAAAAACCGTCCTTTCCGGACAATCGAAAGTTCGTCCCGCCCGTAAAATCGATGTAGATTTTTTTCATGACAATTAATTTTTTTTAAAGCCTTGGCGTTAACTAGATAAAATGAAATAAATTTCTCATTGAAGTAATTTAATTCTCCATTGGTTATATATAGATCTAGTGGACCTAGATTCTACGGATCTTAAAGTAAGAGTCATTTAATTAGTATGTAGGCTACATCTATATAGGCCCTATATACAGTGTAGGTATATGGGTCTAATTATTACTAATGGGATTTTTTCCATCTTTAATGCATTATGAGCAAAATTAACAGAAAAAAAATATTGCATGAAAAAGAATTTATTTAATTGCTAATTTATTCTCAAAATGAAAATCAAATGTTTTAACCGCAAAATTTTGATGTTTAACATATGAATTTCATACGCTAAAATATATAACCTTATTAAAAAGTTGTTAATTGCCCTATTTTTCAATAAATAATTAAAAATATTATTCACGTATGAATTTCATACGTTAAAGAATTTCATACTCAAAATTATATGAAAATGAAAATCAAATGTTTTAACCGCAAGATATTTTGATGTTTAACATATAAATTTCATACGCTAAAATATATAACCTTGTTAAAAAGATGTTAATTGCCCTATTTTTCAATAAATAATTAAAAATATTTTTCACGTATGAATTTCATACGTTAAAGAATTTCATACGTGAAGATTCATATGAAATACGTATGAAAAGTTCGCGTACGTTAAACGTACGTTGACTCTCACGTATGAATTTCATACGTTTTACGTATGAAATTCTCATGAAAATCCAAACGTATGAATTTCATACGGGGCACTTTTTCCTGTGTATGGTGAGAAAGAGGAGACCCTGGTGAACAGTTTCTGAGAATTTGATCAAACTATTTCATACCCTTACAAAGTTATAGACTTTTTAAACCAATCACTACCGCCTACTTTTTGAGTGACGTCGTGAACGTCATTCACTACGTTTTTTACGTCACGTAAAAAACGTAGTGAATGACGTTCACGACGTCACTCATTTTAAATGCATGATAAATTTTTTACGTAAACTTTTAAAATTTTGGCACATTTTAGAATCATATTTTTATTTTAATAAAATGAGTCCAAGTTTTGAGTGTTTGCTTACAGGGAAAAATAGCAAGTGTTTTAAGCTACTTAACCCTTGATTTCCTTGATATGAGTACTGCTTAGAAAACGATCACCATAGCAACGACAGAAGTTATTTTAAAACAATTTTAAAGAAAACTTGAAGCTAATGGATAGTATTATACTATCCAATTACTTAAATGTCAGATCAAAGGACACGATTTTTTTCTCATTTTAGACATGTTGCATAATTACAATGTAATGTCATTAAGCCCGGTTTTCCTGGAGAACGGCTCATATGTATATAGAAGACTGCTTGCACCATTAGCGCTGTTGGTAGAGCATTCAAAGTTTAGTTTTACTGTATGATTGTTACTTTTTGTATTCCAGGTGTTGGGTATTGCAGCTCTAGCTTGTGGTATGATCTCTGTATCTAAATGTAATGGTGATGTTACATCCACAATCCTACAGACTATGATGGAACGATCAGAGTCAGACCTTAAAGATACTTTTTCTAGATATCTTGCTCTGGGTCTGGCACTCACTTATCTAGGTAATTGTTCATCATGAATTTAGAGAATTATATGAATATCTTGCAGTCTCAAGTTAGTCTACCATTAAATAGGACTAGGAGTAGGACTTATAGCAAGTTAACCAAGAACGAAAATTCATGGAGTTTGCTAGTTGTAAAAATTTGAAGTTGCGAAAATGCCAACGATTGGCAAAATACGAAAGTTAACTTTAGCTTACAGTAATCATCCACTGCCTTTGTATTCGTCTTCAATTCCCTTGTTAAGTCAGCATTTTATACACAACTCCTGATGTCCCCCATGATGGCCCCATCTTTGATGAAGGGATATACCTCCATAGAAAAAAGTCTATACAGTAAAAAAAATATTTCATTTCATTGACTCTCTTAGCCAGGGGGTCATTAGGCAATTTGGCTGAGATAAAATGAAAAGGCCACACACTAGGACTTATTCAGTTGAAGGCAAACAGTTAAAGTTCAATGATAATTGTATGTTGTTTGTTTGTTGTAGGCAAACAGGAAGCAGTTGATGCCACTCTGGCAGCTTTAGAAGTTGTTGGAGAACCACTTAAATCTATGGCTTATATGTTAGTGGATGTTTGTGCTTATGCAGGTAATATCTTACAACTTTTTTATAGTAATTGTCAGGGATACTTAATACTGTATAAGATGATATTCTTTTAGTCCAAAGCTTTACACTCTATTATTTTCACAAGTGCTTTATTTCGCCAATTAACTGCATAGGATTTATGTAGGACTCAATGCTTACACTGGTCTGCTGGCCCGAAATAGTAAGTAGCTTGCCTTGTTATGCCTGATTTTACTTATTTGTAAACATGTAAAAAAACTATATAAAGTAGTGAATTTTTAACATTTTTGATTATTGTAGGTACTGGAAATGTTTTAAAGATTCAACAACTTCTACATCTGTGTTCAGAACATGATGAGAAAAAGGACCAGGTAAGTCTCTAATTACAATAAAATCATTTTATCATTTAAATCTTTTGTATCGCTTGCAATTGTTCAGATACTTGTTCTGCGTTCTATAAATCCAGAATAAGATAAAAATGATCTTTTCTGCTTAAAACAAGTTGATTGATGAAAAATTCAAAGAATTGATAAAATTATATTCATTTGGAGTGCCATAATCTGAATGTTAACAATAAAAACAAGTTTGAAACCTAGTTTGCTGAAGCCCCAAACAGACTTGCGGCTTGTTTTCAGGATTAGATATTAATGCCTCAGTAATATAGTTTGACTATTTTGACCTGAACCTGACCTTTATGCAAGAAAATATTACAAGATTCTTGCTTTGAATATATCAAATTCCGCAAGCAAATCGTGCAATATTGGTATTTCAGATTTGTGTTTGTATTAGGTTTTGAGCGTCTTCGTGATACTCCCCGATTACTATTGGTGTTGTAAAAGTAGGCAAGATATCGACTGTTTATAATGCTAATCAAAAGGGCAGGCTCATGTTAAATTGGCCAAGGTATACCCATGAGACAATGTATGTATGATTTTCAGGATAAGAATGAAAACAAAGATGATAAGAAGGATAAGAAGAAAGATAAGAAAGAAGAAGAGAAACCTGCCGGCCCCGATCTGACAGCACAACAAGGTGTTGCTGTACTAGGTCTCGCGCTCATATCTATGGGTGAAGATATAGGATCGGAAATGTGCTTTAGATCGTTCAGCCATTTGGTAAGCTTGTTATTACTACTTAAAGTATGGGAGAATTAATTAAATTCATGCTGAATAAATGGATGTAACAAAGATTGTGACTCAGCACTATTTCTTGTGGATTTCAATGTAACTTCACATGAAAACTTGGTACCTATCCTGGTTGTGCATATTGTTAGGAATTTTAGGTCCGATGATCTTTGCTTGAGATATGGCTTTTTGTTGAAGGCATACATTTTTGTGTCGAAAAAAACCTAGTTTGTATTTGTTTCATACTATGATGTATTGAATATTTGTAGTTACGATATGGAGAAGTGGGTATTAGACGGACTGTACCACTAGCACTAGGATTGTTGTCTGTTTCCAATCCAAAGTTACAGATACTTGATACATTGAGTAAATTCTCTCACGACACTGATGCTGAAGTTGCCCATAACTCAATCTTTGCTATGGGACTGGTTGGAGCGGGTAAGTGGAAGGTTGCTTGGGCCTAAAATGAAAAACAGTAAAACTTTGTTATCTTGAGGAGTTATCGGGTCTGGTAAAATGCACAAGATAAACCGGGTGCTTGTGAAATCCAAAAGGCATGTATTGATCTTACAAATGGATATTGGTTTAAAAGTTGCTCAAGATAGGCCGTGTGCTCGTCATAACGAAGTTTTGCGATATTATTGTTAATTATTTCTGCTTCCCTCATCCACAGCTAACAGTATCATTTGAAAAGAATAAAATAGTTGTATGAATTTGAAATACTCACCCAAACAAAAACTGTGACCTTGACCATTTTTTAGATAAAATGATTTCTGTTCAATAACTCAAAAATGCTTTGCCCTAGGATTGTCAAACTTTACATGGAGGTTAGTCAGCGACAGTAGATTACCCCCATTGATTTTTAGGTCAAAGGTCACTGTGACCTTTACCATTTTTCCACTATTAGGGCTGCCGTGTGGCATACTTGTTTTACAATTAGTTATAACAAGTTAGACCCTTTTGAAGTAATACAATAATAAAAACACATGAATATTAACTAGCTACTTGTTTAACATTGTGAGAAACCTTCCTTGTGAAGACCATACAAGTGACAGTTATTTGGGCTTATCAACAATTGCAACAATAAGTTTCAAGTAAAATACAACTGGATAATAGAATAACACTTGGATAATATTTACTTATTTTCAGGAACAAACAATGCAAGACTGGCAGCAATGTTACGTCAGTTAGCGGTATATCATAGCAAGGACAATAACAATCTATTCATGGTTCGTCTAGCTCAGGGATTGACACATCTTGGTAAAGGAACACTTACCTTGAGTCCGTACCATAGTGATCGTACATTGATGAGTCCTGTGGCTGTAGCTGGACTTATGGCTGCTCTAGTTTCATGCCTGGATGTTAAAACATGTAAGTCTTTGTTCACTTTTATATGGTTCTCAATAACAACAGGCTGAGGCCAAATTGACTGCCTAAACACCATTTTAGGCTGGCTGAAAATGTCAAATTTATACACAATTTGAGGAAAATAGTTACTTGAAGAACCTTATCAGGCCTGTTGGTAAAGCATTTCTGCCTGCTAGGTTAAAACTTATTGAGAATACTTGTTTTTTCCTTTCCTTCATCTTGGTACTGTTTTATCAAAGCACTTGCAAAAATCTTGAGTTTACGCCCAAATTTAAATTCCTATGAATAATTATGCTTTTGCATCTAAAAATGGGGTAAGATTTTGCTTTAAATCATTAACTGAATTAGTTAACTTTTGAAATTACACATGGCTTTACCAGAATTTGTTGCAGTTGAAGAATTATGAAGAATTCAAATGTGATCAAGTTTATATATTTTGTATGTATTTACACTTCAGTGGTCCTTGGAAAATCTCATTATCTTCTATATCATCTTGTCTCTGCAATGCAACCTAGAATGTTGGTCACCTTTGATGAAGATTTACGTCCGCTACCTGTAGCTGTCAGAGTCGGTCAGGTAATGTATTACATGTTGTCAATTATTCCATGTTGATTTGTAGGTTAAATTGCATCATTGAAGGCTATTGTAGCTACACTGTTTGTTAATTGTTTATATGCCCTTGCATCTACTGATGCGGAGGCATATCGACGGTGCCAAACCAAAACCCCGTAACTCAATTTTGGCGCGAAAACTTTTTTTGCAGCATCCGCACCTGCTAGAGGTCGCGCGCATTTCTGTCTTGTCGCCATCTAAGTAACGCGATTGGCTATTTAAATGGCAACAAGACAGAAATGCGCGGGACAGGGTTTTGGTTTGGCACTGTCGATACAGTGATGTCTCTGTTCAACTGTTATTTTGTCTAGTTTGTCCATTCGTTCGTTTGTTCGGTTGTAACAAAACTTTCAAGTTGATTGACTCTGTTCTAAACCTAGTTATTATGGACAAGGCTACCTGCTGGACATAAGCATTTACTGAACACAGTCTTGTCAGTGTCTTCAAACAGTAATATAGATAATATTATAACTTGACATTTAGCCTTCCCTCCTTCAAAAGTTTGAGAAATTAAATGATATTACGGTCAGGGCTGTGGAATTCCTTCGTCCGACTTGGGCTTTTTGACCTGCGGGTGAAAAGTTTGAGGATTTCCACACCGCTGGACAGTATTCATGCTATGGTATTGTAAGTGATGTTTTGTGTGTTTTCAGGCTGTAGATGTTGTTGGTCAAGCAGGTAAACCTAAGACAATCACAGGATTCCAGACACATACAACACCCGTATTGTTAGCATATGGTGAGAGAGCAGAACTAGCAACTGATGAATGTATCCTTTCTATGCAACCGTGCACTTGCGCTTTGTTATCTGTGATCTATTGGTTAATTCTCTTTAGTCATTTATATCAAATTCTGAAAAAAAGTCTCAATTAAAAGTAACCACCTGGATAAACATGACTTTGAGGGAACAAATAGTTTTGTGATACAAGGAATCCAGGTTCAGTGATCTTTCTTGAAAAAAACTGCCTGTGCCTATAAATTTTGGAAAATTTAGTGAAACATTGCAGATTTGGAAATTATTAATAAAATTGTTTTGAGTATTAACTTGTTCATATTTTGCTTTTATACTGATTATACTCAACTGATGTAGCCAAGACCTTGGCCAGTTTAAAAAATCTACAATAGAATGTCTGCCTTCGTTTTGGGGAAAAATTGGTTATTTTGCAAGGGGAATGTGCCTTCATAAGGCAGTATAATTAGCCAAGAAAAAACACTGCAGGTTGGTACACTCGCTCAGTCCTAGTAGATTCCTTGCTTGATAAACATGCTCAGTATCAATATGACTTCTCTGGGTTTTTAACAAATTCATCTCCAATTGGGTGGGAAAAGTAGCAAAGTGTTCCAGAAATTACCAAGTGCCCGGCTCAGGTTTGAACAAGGAAATTTTTGGTTCATAGTCATTTTCAATTCAACCACCATGCCATGTTCTGTTTTGATATGATGAAAGTTGCTGCCAGATATATTTGATGTTACAGACATTTGCCTTAACTGTATGTTCAGATTTACCTATGACTCCAATTATGGAAGGTTTTGTAATTCTGAAGAAGAATCCTGACTTTGAATCTACGTGATCATCTTATGACTCAAAACATACAAACTCTCTAAATATGTGCTTCAATGTTTGTAGTTTATGATACAAAGGTCAACGATTGGCATTGTAGGGTTCACATTATATTTATGGATACTTCGTTTAACTGTTTACAGCTGTTGTTCAATACTTAACTCTATAGATATGTCAAACCTGATATTTTTCAGACTTGTGCCTGATTTCAGGTTTTTGAATCCTGAATTATCCTTCATTGTCTATATTGAAAAGTTGTGTTTCAGGCTTTGAAACAGAGATTTTCAGGCTTGAGAATGATTACTTATTTCCAGGCCTGATTTGTCCACTTCTGTCCTATCATATCCTTATTTTAGTCTCTGATAATAAAGTATGGACGGGAGACAATCCAATTACAGAAATAGTCTTAACTGGACATTTTATCAAGGTCTTGATATTTGTCACAAAAAGCTGCATATTAGATATTTTTGCATTCTAGCTCATTTCCTATCAAATTATTTCCGGGATATATGGAGTAAATGGTTTGACATTATTTATTGCAATGTTAAGTCTAAGAGATGCATTTAGTTAATACAGAACAAATGCCTACTTACTAGCATTTTCTTGGACATGAAAACTTGCATTTCGAATCTGGTAGCTTCATCTACTGCAGTAATCACTAAACGAATGGTGCCCGGAAAATGTGTTCTTTATCAAAGCTGGTTTTTTTTCTGAAAAAATCCATAATAATTGTTAAATGAGTAAGGTGTGATTTTGATCTGTGAAATGAAATCAAACCATGAGATAGTGCTGCCATAAACGGTAATATGCCTGTTTGTTCATAAAATATAAAAAAACTACAATAAAAACAACAACAATGAGTGCTATCAAAGGATGTGTGCTTAACTGAGAAGTGTAATACTTTCATGTGACTGTGTATTAGGTGTGCTAGCAAGTCAGGACATTTTATTATATGACTTACTGTAATATTGTTTGTATAACAATGTTTTTGAATAAATGTAAATTCATGCATTAAATCTTATTGCTAGTTTGACTTGTGTTGTATTTAAGTGCACTGTGCCCTGACGGTTTCAATGTTTGCCCTCCGTCAGTCCGTCTGTCATTTCATCTAGACTCTACCATTGCTCAAATAGTTTTCAAGCTAGGTTTATGAAATTTGGTTTATAGATCTAGACCGATAAGCAGATTATGTACGTCCAATTGCTTTTGATTCAGAAAATAACTGTTGTTGTCATGGCATCAGTAACATTGAAAACCGATATGGAACTCCTGTATTGCTTGCAAATACTTGTTACTATGTAGGCACCTTTCTGTGATGGTTTGAGCATATGGAATGGACTGATGGAGACAGAACGCTGCCGGTTTGATCGCAGACGGTGACACAGATCTATGAAAGTGGTAAACATCTTTACTGATAACACTCCCTTGCCTGGTGCTCCGTATAAGTTTAGTTCCAGTAAATTTCTGATTGAACATACATCCTCAAACAGAAAGACTTTTTGCAATTGTCCTGTGATGGGAAATTGCCAAGCTGTTTGTGGATTAATAAAACGATACTTGAGCCTTAAATGATTGCAGGTGTCCATCATCTCAAGATAGGTAAGATAAAAAAATTAATACATCACATGCATGTATACACAGCTTGTAAAACCAACAAGATGATTCCAGTTCCTCTTTGTCAAAGCATAATACCATTTAAACATAATCACAAGTTTTTAAAGGGACTATTTGAGTCTATCCGATTTTGGTCCGTGGAAGCTTTTAGAGTTTTGTAACCTAAAAATTAAAAATAAATGTTTACGTCGTGACGTTGGCATATTTTCGATATAGAACACAGACATGCATGATATGGATTCTGAAAACCAGACATGTATGATACGGATAATGTGATGCATTGCGCTGTATTCCACTGTGCAAGTTGTTCTGTTTTTTTAGACAATATATAAATCGTTATATAATAAAGAATATTTGTCACAGCTGTTTTCATTGAACTGTATAAGTTTCTTTCACTGACACTACTGCGTTCAGATTCGCACGTAATTGATATTTTTATAGTCAGATATTGTCGATTCAAAGATGTCTGTCAAAACCGCCATAATGTTCCATTTCTGAATAGCTATTTGCAGAAAGTATAATCACAACGCTATAAGACAAATAGCTTTTTAATCATTTCAGTGTATTATTGATGGTATAATTTAATCCCGAAACACCTTTAATAATCGACCGGGGTGAATGTTTGTTTACGCGGTTGTGACAGAGATCTTTGTATCAACTATACCTTTTCTATATTTCTGGATGCAAGTAATTTGATCAGCAGCAACGTTTGCTTGATTACTTTCTGTTTTCAAGTCACGATTAAATGCATTTATGCTTGATTAAATTTATACAAAATGTAGTCGTTAAGGCATGTTTTATGACGTATGTGATTGATAAAAACATTCTAGAACTCCTGAAAAACCTATAACAACGAGGCAGATAGTTCAGATCAAATCCCAAATGATATTGTTTTGCACATCCCGCATTGTGCGTCTGAAAATATATTCCATTAAAAAATAAATAACAAGGAGGCCGGAGACACATGTGGCAGAACGTATGCATGAATGTTTGCAAGGCTGCAAATAAATAATATTCAATTAAAAACACGTACGATAAATGAAATGCATAAAAGTTAAGGTTGGACCATCTGGTAAATTAATATGTTTTGTATACACAAATACAGTCCTTAGGGCAATAGCTTTTTCCTACGCGATGACCGACTTTGCGGAAATATACAGCTCACTGCTGTGATTTGCTACACGTATACTTACATCAAACAGAGCCTTTCAGGGCTCTTCACTATATCTGTCCAAGTTGAAACTAATTTAACTGCCCGCTATTATATTGTGGATGGTATGAGCCGTTCTCCAGGAAAATCTGTTATTTTGACATTTATCATAATAAGGGCACCGCCTACGAGTGGTAGGAACTTATGGTAACAGTCTATCTTAGCTTTAAAATCTTCTTCTTCCATGTTATTTGCAGGGCATTCTCGCAAATGTTAGAGACAGGGTTGATTTACAAGGAATCCGGGTGCGATAACCTAGCTCGTTTCGAATAGATCCCTTGGTTCTTTAACGTACCCGGTGTATAGCACCGATACACGCGAGACTACCCCTGGGTTACCAACCAGGACCATCTCTAGTTAAATGTCTGATAAATTATGAAGAGACCACACACTTAGTTGCTATGGTGACAAACTTTGGAAAAAGTGCGACGATTCAGAAAATTAAAGCTTTGCTTACGCGGCAACTAGAACTTATTTATTACGTTGTATTTTCCAAACCCCATTTGTTTCCGAATAGAAATAACATTCATTGCGAAGGGTAACTTACCAAAGTCGCTGCCGATGACACAGACATGAAACTTATGATTGCCCTCAAGCGCATGCATGTTCCCCGTGTTTTCTCCTCTATCAGCCCGAAATACAGATGAAAAGCCCGCTTAAATATCAATGATTGACGATATTTGCAAGCTTCGTTTATAAATCATATCATCATTGGTAAGTTATTGTTTGTAATAAATGTCGTTTCTGTTAATCAGCAAGATGGTTTGCAACTGTGGAGTTCTTGTACATATCGTTGCCTTAGAATGAGAAGGCCGTAAGTACAAAATCGATATTTTGAGAAAGCAAGAACAAACGGTCCGAAAATTACTATTTACTTATGTCAAAAGAAGCTGTTTCAACTTAAGTTCCAAAAAAGGCCACGTGACAAGTTCCGATTTTCATGAAAATAGGCTCACGAGAAGCGCCTTGTGATGCTGATTTCAAATAATAAATTATGTTTCAGTCTTTTATGGATATGTAGCCACCAAATTGACGCTGTATATCCCATATGTTTCTGTAGGCTTTTCTTTTTTCCTAGCACTAGTATACATGTATTACGACAAAAATCAAAGAACAAACAATGAAGTGGAAGTTTAAAACTCCGTACATCATAATGCTTGATTAATAAAATGTACAAGCAACAGATGTGGACTTTTGAATCTATTGTGTCTTCAGATTTCCTCTTCTTTCGAAGAGATATATAAAGTTGTCGCCTGTGACATTAGTTAAAAAGCTTTGCTGTGAAGACACAAGCGGTGTTATTTGTATGAAAGTAACTATGAATTTATTCTTTGTAAGAATTCAGTATTTGTGTAATATTGGTTCATGTTTTAAGGTTTCATCCGATATGTAAAATAGTGTATAATTTTCTTGTCAACTTGTTCAGATACTTATCTATTTCTTTCAAAATGTTTAACCGGTTAATGTTATTGTGTTTTTTAATTTCTCAAAATGATGACCTGACAGTTAATGGTCTGCATCAACACGAAGTAATTAGGCTGGGCAAAGACTATTGCCCTATCACAGATTTCTGCACGATGCACAAAACGATAGATTCCGCGAATTATTGCTGTCAAAGATGTCGTTGCCAGGATTCCTGCTTGAATACAATCTTTCGACACGCATTTTCAAAATTTGGGCCAATATCGAGAGTATAAAATCGAAAAATCTGACCTTTAAATATATCAAAAAACGTCTATCAGACATGAAAGTCGAACATATTTAGGAACAATTTTTATACATGGCACCATGAACAAGATTGCGTGTTTTCTATGTCGCTGTTGGAAACAAGCCTGTGTTTTCGCGTGTGTATTTTACGTTATGATAGTATGTACAACATACGTATTACTCTAGAGAACACAACAAAGAAGTTAAGTAATGGTTGTGTTATTTTTTTAACTCCAGTACTACATACTTACACATACCAACTCTCCGAAAACAATACACTATCAATACATTTATGAAACTCACATGAACATCATAACATGCTATTTCGTTTATACTATATTTTACTTTCATGTATCTTATATCATTTTTGAATTAGAAGTAGAATAGTTTGTGGGTAGTAATGTTACTTTCACCAATCTGACTTGGAACCTATGACACTACTTTATAATTTGGCAGATGCATCTTAATAAAAATCGGCTAAATATACATATGTTGGCAAATGCTTTGTACTGACGTGTTCGTCACGTAAAATACGACAGAAACTTATTCATAAATACAACAAGAGGGCCATGATGGCCCTATATCGCTCACCTGATTATAAACCCTGCACAATTTTCACCCAAAGGAATAATTTGAACATCTTGGTAGAAAACCACAAGATGATGCTACATACCAATAATCAAAATTCTAGGCAGTATAGTTTTAGGCAAGAAGATATTAATATGTTTTCCCTATATATAAGTCTATGTAAAACGGTGACCCCCGAGTAGGGCCAATTTTGACCCCAGGGGCATAATTTGAAAAATCTTGGTAGAGGACCACTAGATGATGCTACATACCAAATATCAAAGCTCTATGCAGTGTAGTTTTAGACAAGAAATTTTTTATATGTTTTCTCTATATAAGTCTATGTAAGATGGTGACCCCGGGGCTGGGCCAATTTTGACCCCAGGGGCATAATTTGCACAATCTTGGTAGGGGACCACTAGATGATGCTACATACCAAATATCAAAGCTCTTAGGCATTTTAGTTATAGACAAGAAGATTTTTATATTATGTTTTCCCTATATAAGTCTAGGTAAAATGGTGACCCCCAGGGTGGGGCCAATTTTGACCCGAGGGGAATAATTTGAACAATCTTTGTAGAGGACCTCTAGCTGAGTCTATATACCAAATATGAAAGCCCTGGGCCAAGCAATTTCGGAGAAGAAGATTTTTTAAGGTTTTCTCTATATAACTCTATGTAAAACTAAGGGCCCCCGGGGCGGGGCCAATTTTGACCCTGGGGGCATAATTTGAACAATCTTTGTAGAGGACCTCTAGCTGAGTCTACATACCAAATATGAAAGCCCTGGGCCAAGCGGTTTCTGAGAAGAAGATTTTTAAAGGTTTCACCTATATAACTCTATGTAAAACTAAGGGCCCCTGGGGCGGGGCCAAATTTGACCCCAGGGACATAATTTGAACAATCTTTGCAGAGGACCCCAAGGTGGTGCTACATACCAAATATGAAAGCTCTAGGCCTTACGGTTTCAGAGAAGAAGATTTTTAAAGTTTCCTTTGTGAAAATCTATTTTTAGCCTGTGTGACCTAGTTATGCGACAGACCGGAAATTTTTTAACAACTTTGAAAGAGGACCACCCAAGGATCATTCCTGTGAAATTTGGTTAAATTCCATCAATTGGTTTAGGAGAAGAAGTCATTTAAAGAAATTGTTGACGGACGACGGACGACGACGGACGCCGGACAGCCACCTATCCTAAAAGCTCACCAGTGAGCACTTCGTGCTCAGGTGAGCTAATAATAAAATGCAACAAGTTGTGCTGTAGAGACAATTCTGACCCCATAGTATTACAGTTTTTGGTAAACAACGAACAAAACACCAAATCAATGTATATAGTGATTATATGGATAAGATTCCGTGTGAAATGAAATATTGTCACGTTAAATACTATTGTAGGGTTGAAATAACATGAAAGAATAATTTGGAACAAAACAAATGCTAACTTAAGGTTGTTAAAGCATCTAGGCACGATTTATCAGTTAGAATACAGCTTAAAATGCACGGCATGGCTTATAGCTTCACCATTGAACATCTATATACTGTCACGTAAAATACCAGTCTTGAAACATATTTTTCAACAGCAATTAACACACGCCAAGCCTTTATTCTGGAAGCAAAACGTGTGTGCAACATAACTCAGTTTTATCACACATTATTTCTGAAATATATCCAGTAACTAGTTATGGTTATTTTCTGTTGTGCTTCCACGAAAGCCATGTGCAGCCGTCTGGAAATTTGAAAAAAAAATGAATTTGTTTCCAACAAAACACGAGCTCTACCAATTTGTACAGTGAATATTTCATTTTTAGTCAAATCTAATAAAAGAAAATATTATATAATGATATGAACTTGTGAAAATATTAAATAAATCATTGCCACCATGCCAATAAGCAATTGTTATATTGGCTCAAATAGCTCTGGTTTTTATTTGTATTTTACGTGACGAAAGTTATACGGTTATCAAATATATGATGGCTGTCATAATTTACGCTTATTTACCAAGTTGTGAAAGCTAATAACTTATCAAACATTTGATAAATGTAACAGATATCATTGCTTCTCATCAAAATCAATAAATGCAGTAATTTAGTACACTTTTTGTAACTTCACAGACTAAAAATTTTTACTGTTCTAATATCAAATGTCAAATATTTAGCTTGTTTTACATGTAGCTTGCACAAATACTAGTTGTTTAAAGGTAATTCACTCTTAAACCATGTTATAAGTAATCAAATGCAAAAAATCAAACATAGGTTAATAAAGAAATCAAAATATGGAAATTAAATTTTACGTGACACTAAATTGTATTTTACGTGACGAACAAGATCATGCTGACCAAGCAATAGACACAAACTATCGGAATAATTCTAGAATATAAATTGATTTACACAAATGTCTTTCAAGAATAAATATTTATTGTGCCCCATATGTCAATGATTGACCACTTCTGTTGATGAGCAAATAATAGACCGTTCGTGGTATACGTACCGTAAAATTTCAATTTCATTCTAATTATGTAGTTTTTTCCATGTATATATTGACAGTAAACATCCACTGTGTCACAATGGCACAAAATAAGACATATTCCTTATCATTTTTATCGTTGTAATCACGTTTTTTTAAAAACCGTCACGTAAATATACAGTCACGTAAAAAAAAATTCGCACTAAGATGCATTTTTTCTTCATTCATTGTCTATTACAGATGATGAACTTTTCTATATAATTAAATCCGTCATGTGCCAGACATATTACAAGGAATAAATGACCATTCCTTAATAAATAAGCGAGTTATGGCTGTCACGTAATAATACAACATAAATGTCCCGGTATGGTACAGGCTTGAAATAGACTGACGTTTATTTTTTGTTTGTGCATTTTGGTAAAACTTATGTGTATTTATCGATAGTGCATATATCAATAAGCAAACTGATTCAAATAATTTATAAATTACCACAAGCATAAGCGTTGCTGTCACATCCACAAAATAGTGTCACGTAAAATACCTCTTGTGGGTGACACGAACTCTGTTGAAAAAATATCAAAGCAACAAGTTCATAGCACTCTCGCGCATTTATGGGTTCATTTCCCAACTTATTTGCTTACATATAAACAACACATTTAAGACGTTTTGAGTAGTAACTAATTATGAGAAGCATTTAAATTATATATTTTGTGTGGGTGACAGCCGATTTTGAGCAGGGTGTCGTAACTTGCAGGCTTGTATATTTTTTCAAGTTCATTATTTCTAATATTATTTGCATTTATTTTTGAGGAACTATATATAGTATAAGTGATAGAAATTGATTTAAGACTTCTCATACTCGATTATTCGTTTTTATAAACATTATTATAGTGGCGACAGGCAGTTGGCTCAAAATATGAACATGCTGTCCTGATGCCTTCAGCATACCGATAATAGATTTGACAAATGTTACGGAGAAATCATGTATTGATGGTTACTTTATCAACAAATATTACCTGAATTATAGAAGAGAACAAGAGAATGATGCAAATCACGACGAAGTACCAGACGTGACCTATGAAGTGAGAACAGTATATGCTCTGGTGGTCGACCTCGTGTTAGTCGTGATAGCACATCTGCAGATACATTTGGTGATCTTGTTATGGTGTTTGATGACAGTACTGAAATCATATATCTAAACACGATGTGCGCAGAATGTAATGGGGTGTACCACTATAGCAGGTATGTTGCTCTCATGTATTAATTATATGACTTCAAAAAACTTTATCTGACAATTACAGTAGTTAAAAGTATCACTTTTAAACGACATTTTGAAGCTGGAACTTTAGATATTTCAGTGATTTGGTTGAACTTTCTTGTATTTAACGATATGGTTTGTTCATTGTCTATGTCGGAAAAAATCGCTGGTAGTGTTACAATATTGTATAGAACGCTCACTATGCTGTGTTTGCATTAATGTCATCAACTACTATAGTAATTCATTTTGTTACTGGATTTCTTATTCTGTTTTTCAGGTGGAAATTACTTATGGTCACTTGTCATCATAGTATTCCGACACTTGTGAACAGTAACGTAAAAGGTAGAGATGGATTGTTAGAGTTTGCGCTGACTTCCTGTGTCCTGTTATCTATACCACCAGATGGCGATATCAGTCATTACACGTGCAATACTAGTTATATTAGCACGTGCAACACAACCAAACAATGGGATCAATTTGATGCGGACGTACAGGCGGCCTGCTTTAACCCATACTCAGGTAAGGCACGAAACGGTTTAGTCGGCATTTAAATTAAATTTCTGCCGCGCATGCGAAATCAGTGTGCTTTCGCAATATGGCGGACGTGGTTAACTTTGCTAAGAGTTTTATGTCGTTTTTTTCTGTTTTGATTTCATTTCCGTTTAATGGGCAGTTATCTTGAAATTTAGATTTGCCGACAGTAAGTAAGTCGCAAAATGGTCTTTAAATTCTACTAAACATTAATAATACATGTATCGCTCCAAATTATGATTTAGAAAATATATTACAAAGACTGCGAGTTTTATGAGTAGTTATCTCACAGTGCGTACTTATACTCCGATACTCCGTACTTATACTCCGACTCTATTCATAAAGCGTACATTATTTTCGTAAGTGTACACTTTTTGAGTTGTAAGAAAGTTGTTTGAACAAAACATTTACTCAGAAAACAATCGGTCAATCATGACAAATCCGCTTATAACTACATGAACAGTTAGATAAATGACATACTGTAAAATCAATAATATTAGAGGGGGATTTAATTTCGTGAATTTTGTGGATGATTTCAACCACGAAAATCCTTTAAATTACGTTGAACTTTCCACGAAATGGTCTTTTTCACCAAATCCACAAATTTTGTCACATAGAAATTAAATTATTTTTTCTCATCAAAACATGTACAAAATGTAGCTAGAAAATTGTAAATCCACCCAATGATAGTGCAATATTAGCCTGTACTACTGTAAAACCATCTAATTCGTGACGTTTTACTCTAATCAATAGTGTAGATAACTAAACCATGAATTCCAATATTCTTTATTGATTTAGGCCAGAACCAATTTTAGAGAAATTGCTTATGGTTTTGTAAACCGCAAAATGGGGAGTAGAAATGAATTGTTATAGCAATTGAAGCAAAGTTACAGAATATTCATATCAAGCAAAGTTTATTTTCTTAATATACCCAAGAAGCAGTGCTTTGAAAGTATTTGTAACAATTTAAGCGAATTTAAGATTTAGCTGTAAAAATGCATTGTGCAACTAATTACAAGTACAAGAACCCTGAATAAATACAGAATACAAATAGTTACTGTAATTGTCTAGTAGGTGAAGTTTATTCTATATATTAATACGACTGTGAGCGTCAACATAGGTAGTATGAATATAACCTTGTTATGTGTATTAGAAATAAAACTATAACAATATTTTCATAGAAATATGACAATTGTGAAAATAAGATGCATAAATTTCTACCTTTGAGCACTAAGTCCTTTATCAATGCATGAATGAAACTAGATGCAAGTGTATTATAAGCACATATTTTAAACATATTAATATAGTGTTTGAAATTCCTCTTAGAATAAGTCAGTCTCGGTAATGTCTTCAAAATTCCTCTTAGAATAATTCAGTCGCGATACTGTCTTTGAAATTCCTCTTTGAATAAGTCAGTCGCGATAATGTCTTTGAAATTCTTTTTAGAATAAGTCAGTCTCGGTAATTATGTCTTTGAAATTCCTCTTAGAATAAGTCAGTCTCGGTAATGTCTTTGAAATTCCTCTTAGAATAAGTCAGTCTCGGTAATGTCTTTGAAATTTCTCTTAGAATAAGTCAGTCGCGATATTGTCTTTGAAATTCTTCTAAGAATAAGTCAGTCGCAGTAGTGTCTTTGAAATTCCTCTTAGAATAAGCCAGTCGCGATATTGTCTTTGAAATTCTTCGAATTTATAGTGTAACATTAAGAGAATGTGTGAGTTTTTCATCAATTCCACTGTTTCCGTACAGCGCACCTGCACCTACATTATTGGATACTCCCTGGGTAGCCTACAAGAACGTCTTCTGCTACCTTTGTAAACGTCCAAGAAATATAAGCGTTACCCATTACAATATTTGTCCAGTATTATACGACGAAAGAACCATTTTTGGTGATTTTGCTCGAATGTTGACTATAGACCTATCGTCAAAGATTCCAACACCAAGCAGTTAGACCAGAGAAAAGGAACAGTTTGCCGAGAACATAAAGTATATGATGCGGTACACGTAAGTTCAATTTAAAATAGATCAGGTCAATATTCATTAAGAGAATATTAAGCATGATGCATTTATCACTTTAAAAATGTTTTTGACAGCGACAAGTTAAATTTCAAACTTGGTAAATATCATGTTGTAGACAATCTACTCTATTAACAGTATTCACAACGCCAGATTTGTCTTAACTCAGACATTTTATTTCTGAATTTCAGGATATGTGTAGAGCAGCTAATTGTAACCACCGAAAAATACCATCATACGGCAAATGCGAAGCGTCTCCATTTGAAAAAATAGACAAGTTTTCATTTTCGCTAGCATTACCCACAGTCGTAAACTGCCCTTATGTGATATTGAGTGATGAGGAATATTGTTCACTTATAGATATGTATTTGAAAATGCATAAACTCCACGAAAATGTTACATGTCCTGTAATCTTTGGCGTGTATCAGTCTCCTGACTATTATGTTTCCGTTGGTACGTTTGTACAATTAAACGTACCGAGCGCGTACCAATCAGAAGACATATCTACCAGAGGAATTGTGTCTCTAGTTATTACATATGTGTCGATGTGTTGCATCATTGTTTCTATCGCTATCTATATATACTTGAACATGTTGAACTGTACCCCGATGTATGTTTTCTTCAGCGCATTAGTTAATCTCTTTATCGCACAAGGCGTGTTTCAGTTTGGCTGGTCTGAATATAATCTTACATGCCAAGCAATGGGCATGGTTCTTCATTATTTCTGGCTTTCTGCAGTATTTGCGATGAATGCTTATTGTATAATTGTTATGAACAATTGGCTGATCGTGCCGTTCTCTGATAAATCTAAAACAAGCATAGTAGTTGCCTTTGTTTACAGTTATGCTTTACCAGCATGCTTTGTTGTCTTTAATATGATTTACTCTATGGCTATTAGCGAAAACAACGAGTACACGTCTGGATATGGGAAGAATGATTGTAATATCGACAATAGTCTTATGAAAGGTCTTCTGTTTAGTTTACCAATATTTCTTACAGTTATTTCCAATAGCATTGTGTATGTGGTAACGGTTAACAGAAAACGTAAAGTGTCATCAGCTGTTGCCATGAACCGCAAGGCCATTAATTTTGGAGTTGTTTACTTCCGGTTATTATTAGCTTCAGGTTTGACCTGGCTTGTTGGTCGGTTAATCAGTTTGTTAAAACTGACGTTTTGGACTATGTGTTCATCATATGCGTTGCTGGGCAGGGTTTGTTTCTTTTAATTTCCATTTTATTTTGACCAGCGATACAATTCGTCGAGATATTAGACACTCAATATCCATTGCTTTTAAAACTTCTGCCACCGTTGCTTCCTAATCCAACGGCATCTTTATGTGCAATGTGTAAGCCAATTATGAGGTTGAATTGTAGGCGTATTTTAAAACTGTGCGAGAGTGTAGTTTTCTTGTACTGCTATGAGGGTTATTGTTGTAGTATGTCCTCAGTCCTATGACTTTTTGTTGTTGCAGCAGCCACTCACTCTGGTTATGTTTGAACGTTAGGTGACTAGGCGTCGAAGTAAGGTTTCGTGATTTGGTAGATGATGCATAGAGCATATATTATTTATTGTTTAAAGTTTTAACACCAAATAAATTGTGACTTGTACTTTGGTACAATGTATATGATTATCATTTTTGTGATATGGTATATGTATTTGTGTGCGTACGTAAATGCGTGCATGCTTTTGTTAAAATTAGCTAGTGTGATTGCAGATGTATGTACGTACATGTATATTGTTGACTTCGACACATTTCTGATTGGCCACCCTAACCTTAATATATACATGTAGTATAAAGTATTGTGTTATTTATTTTCATTACAGCGTACAATGACTTTTGTACACATATGACTTGTTCATGTGATGTATTATTTTCCTTCTGGGATTGAATGTATTCTCTGCCGAATGGCTTTTCTGAAAAAATATTTGCGACAATTTACAGCCTGATGTATGCATGCATCCCAGCAATGTTCTGATTGGCCACGTGATTTTATAAGACATGTTTGTATTCTTAGAAAACATGTTGTAGAATCATACATGTACAAACTCGATAACCCGACGATGTCCACTTATTATATGTATAGCACCCAACCTAACCAGCCGAGCCCAGAAATCAGAAACACCACAACACAACTACAATGAGCAAGGCCAACACATAAGCCAAAGAAATAATAAAAAAAATCCAAGTCCCCGCCGAAAAAATGCAGATTTAGCTTTTTTGATAAAAATGCCAAACTATCTAGTAATAGTTTTAAAATTATCTCAAGTATTGGGAACCTTTTGTGCACGTTTCATTACTTTCTCATTTATTATGGACGAAATTCCCAAATAGTAGTATCTAAAATCCAATCAAAATCTACCAGAATTATTTGGCCTATCAAATTGCTTCCGATCATGAATAAGGTTCTGTTTAAAGCCACATGTATGGCCACCCCCTTCTCAGGCCAAATATTGATACTAGGTGCATTTTAGAAACACTTAGCGATATGATTAAACAATCAAATATATACAACATGCTAGAGAAAATGAAAACAACAAGTTAACAATTTAGTAGTTTTTTAACAGTTTATTGTATGTTATTTCATAATTATATGGATAATATCAGTTTATGACTATATTTTTTTATATTGCACAAACAAGAATAAATAATAAATTAAGACATACCCGGTACACCGCACACAAATTGTTTCCCTTATCTAGAAGCTTCTATCTGCCAATAGTAGACAGCATATCATTATTTAAAATTTTACACATATAAGGAGTATCCTCATTTAACATAATTGTAGCATAACATATCCTAAACAATACAATCGTCATGTATTTCTTATTTGAAATATTGTATTTTACTCTACTGAAGTACTTCAATACATATTTCTAATACATCATCTCTTCTTAAGCTCAATATGGATAGTGTAAATATATGCACACTTTCCAAGTTAAACATATTATCTGCAATATTGACAAAAACATGTGTTTTTTCTTTTTCTCAAGTTATTATTCATTTATGAAGTATATTTGTATGAATGTGTTGGTCCTAATTTTACAAAAACTTCTCTTTAACTATGCTTGATTGTTGATGTGATCTTCATTTGTAAAATGAGCTACATTTTTGGTGCATTATTTTTACCACATCCCTCTTATTACTAGTAATTGTTCTTGTTAACCATTAACAGGGGTCCTTTCATGAGATATTTGTGTATTCTGTTCCATAAATAGAATATTCACCAAATGTAGGAAAAAAATATTTATCAATTCGGATACTAACATTTTGAACACACCTGTCCTGCCTGTGAAGACCATACAAGGAAAGATAAAAAAAGGTTCCATGGTTTGCAGGAGATACAATAAAATTTAAAATTGTATATCCATAAAATATGCAACTCTTTGGTTGTTTCGCATATTTAATATTTTGGTTGAGGACCTTTGTTGGAAATCTGTGTTTTCTTATCATTTTTCTATACATAGACATTTTAGATTTATTTTAATTAACGCCTTTGGCCAAAATATTGAATACTAAATATTTATACCTTGATAAAACATAAGTTTCAGAAAGGTTTTGTAATAGGTCATGCTGATTAAATATCAAAGTGAAATTGAAAAGTAATTGTAAAATAGTGCATGAAAAGTAATTGTAACGTAATGCATGAAAAGTAATTGTAACGTAATGCATGAAAAGTAATTGTAACGTAATGCATGAAAGGTAATTGTAACGTAATGCATGAAAAGTAATTGTAACTTAATGCATGAAAAGTAATTGTAACTTAATGCATAAAAAGTAATTGTAACTTTATTTATGAAAAGTAATTGTAACGTAATGCATGAAAAGTAATTGTAACGTAATGCATGAAAAGAAATTGTAATGTAATGCATGGAAAGTAATTGTAATGTAATGCATTACAATGATGAAGTCATTTTCATTCACTGTACTATTTTGGCAAGTAATTATAATGTAATGTGTTAAATTCATAAGTAATTCATCATTCTCATGCCTGCATAACATGTGCTAATTGTTCACACTATATATATATATAAGCTATTTTCCAGGAAAACATGCTGTTTTGACAAAAAAAATTTTTTTTAGAATGTCCACACTATCATAGTTTTAAATCATAATGTTTCTGAAGCAAATTGCAAACCAAAATTTGCCAATGTCTTGAGTGTTTAGGAAGTAACAGCTGTTTTTTTGTACTGTCTATATTCAAAGACTTGACTTTTGTCTAACGCCGCAAACGTCATTCAAATATAATTCAACATTACGTTAACCAAGTATTTCATAATTTCACTATTTGACCAATTCTTGACATAAACTGTTCAAATAGCATCACATTTTGTAATTATCTTATTATTTTTTAAAAATATGTATCAAAATCGAAATTCAGAGATAGGCTATTACAGTTTTACACAACTGCCTCCTCATTTTTTTTCAATCAGAGCGCTTTTCAGAATTGGTCACCATAGGAACAAGGTATGTGATTTCAACATAATTAATGGGAAAAAGTAAAGCGAAGATAGTATAGTACAATAAATAGGTAAATAACAAAAACAGAATCAATAGATATGTATTTTTTCTTATTTTGGAGCTTTTCAAAAACCTTGTTTTATACTGTAAATACATAATGAAAAAATTGCAGGTTTTCCTGAAGAATGGCTCATACAAGTATGTATATTAACATGTTCAAGTTTCTTTGTTTCGTAAATTAAAGCCACTGGCCCAAAATACATTGCATATACATATTGACACATTTATTCTCATACAAATACACTGGGTACACCCTCTATTTTTAGAACTGGAAAAACCGTTACTTGGGATCGGTGACTTTCGGTTTGGACATGGTAACTATTTGAATTTCCATCTAACAACTTATTATCCATAAACCTCAACTAGCGCAACGTATGCCTTAAGGGTTGCCACATTCAGGTTGTCATCATTTTCTTTGAAACGATTCTCCAATTAAACAAAACAGCAGGTACCATTTTTTTATTTGAAAATTAAACATTTATACCGACTATTTTATCTAATCCAGGAACCTCTCAAAGACATTGATGATAACCTGAACGTGGCAACCCTTAAGGCATTCGGTGCGCTAGTTGAGGTTTATGGATCACAAGTTGGTAGATAGAAAATCCACTATTTACCTGAAAATCACCCGTCCCAAGTAACAGGTTTTCCAGTTCTAAAAATAGACGGTGTACCCAGTGAAATATATATGGTTGCGTCCACTGCAAATCGTAATATAATAATATCAAAGATTGTTTACAAAAGTAATAACAGTATTATAACAATATATCGCTGACTTAGAACCAGAAGGTCGTAACCACCAAATCGATATATTGAGAAAACAAGAGAAAACTGTCTGTAATTTACTCTTTACTTATAGGAAAACACATTTTTAAAACTTCATTTGGTCAACATGACAATTTCAGATTTTTATGAAAATGGGCTCATTAGAAGCACGACCCTGATCCTAGCGCAATTTAACAGCTTATATCAATGGCTTAGAATTAGAAGGTCGTAACTACCAAATCGATATTATGAGATAACACGGAAAAACTGTCTGACATTTACTCTTTACTTATGGTAAAACAAACTTTTACAACTTCATTTTGGTCAACATGACAAGTGGCACTTACGACCTTCTAATTCTAAGCCATCGATATGGTAATCACATAAAATCCCACACATTAATATAAAAAATGTATACAGTATACACTATAAAAATCGAATATCAATAATAACAATTCAAAAACGTAATTATTAAGGAGCATCAAGCTCCTCAGCACGTTTTTCTGAATTAGTAAAATCTAACATTACTGTAGACAATGTCATTTTAGCACCATACCATCCTTTCCAAAACTGGGTGTCTACACCTGTATGTGTGTAGCGTATATAGCGTACTCCAGGCTTATAGTTGCTAAATCTATGCTCCACCTGAAACATTATTACATTAAGAAAGTATCGGCTTGAAACCACAGGTAACTGTATCGTAGAAAGAGTAACAAAAATGGAAATTTGTGTTTTTTACTTGATTTTTTTTAGATTAATCTTAAGATTTAGATAGCCAAAGTATAAATTTTACAATTTTTTTTTCTTTTTACTCTTTTTCAATGATACAGTAACTAGTGTGCCGGAATCGACCTATTTAGGCCACAACAACATATTTTTGAGGATCTAATTATCCCTGTCTATCCTACTTTTGCTCGTATCCTTAACATTTGATTGGCATTTAATGTTGGAAATCACTGAGGATTGTTGATTTTACAGTTACAGGTGTTAAAATCAATAAATTGTTCAAAAATAAATATTTTCCAACAAACAGACCAAATTCTTTGTCAGCATGTTATCAGAACCAGAGGATTAGAATTTTTATCATAATTAGTATCATTGTCATGATGGATCGTGTGCGTTGGGCCGTTGGTTAAATTTATTGTTTATTGTCATTTTCTTATTTACTATCAAAAGTTATCCACTTTAAACTCAATACAGGCTGATAACCTAGTGAGTCTGTGACCTGTACTTATTGAAGTTATATGCCATTGTTACACTTAGAATTTTCACACACAAATGAGCAAGGGTACTATCAAGTGCTTCTAGCATAGCTCTTGTTATGTTAACTCAGAGTAATGTTAACTCAGAGACAGGATAGCTCGTCCTCACTCAAATGACTGAGACACATTAAAATCTCGCTTACATTTGCCTGTGAATCTCTCTCAGTATCACTTTATACTCACTACAGGTGAGCTGAAATGGACACTGGTGACAAACATGTACCACTGCTTAATAATAGTTAAGCCTATTCCAGACTCCATTATATTAATCATTTTACAAACATAATGTACATGATTCCACTTACTTTATACCAAATCCTTGCAGCAGGCTCTGTGGTATGATGTGACCATTCAATTATTGGTTTCTTTGTTTTTGATTTCAATAATTCCACTTGCAGCGAATATTTCATTCCACAATCAAACCTACCAGCATACCTATACACAATGTAGGAAGTAAAGTAATGGTGTCAAATAAAACTCAAATCAGACATTGGATCCATTGAAAAATGAGAAACAGGATGTTGACAGGACTGTGTGTATAAACGATAGTGCTGTTGACAGTACTGTGTGTAGAGACTGCTGTTGACAGGACTGTGTGTAGAGACTGTTGTTGACAGGACTGTGTGTAGAGACTGTTGTTGACAGGACTGTGTGTAGAGACTGCTGTTGACATTACTGTGTGTAGAGACTGCTGTTGACAGGACTGTGTGTAGAGACTGTTGTTGACAGGACTGTGTGTAGAGACTGTTGTTGACAGTACTGTGTGTAGAGACTGTTGTGGACAGGACTGTGTGTAGATGATGCTGTTGACAGGACAGTGTGTAGAGACTATTGTTGACAGGAATGTGTGAAGAGACTGTTGTTGACAGGACTGTGTGTATAGACTACTGTTGACAGGACTGTGTGTAGAGACTAGAGACAGGCATATTTATAGACATCCCAATGTTACAATGCTCTAAAAATCTGTCTCAGTCAAACTAAAACAGAGTTTGACTTGCAGATTCAGAAATGACTCCTCGATTGTTCTGATTATGTTGTTCTAAAATGTTACAGTCAAATGATAACTTGATAGCTAAATGAAACTTTGTCAAGACACCTGGTTACCTTGTCTTGCTGATTAATTGTTGAAACACTGGATAATAATCATAATCAGATTTACATGATGAATCAAATTATCAACAAGAGATGTTGACCTGTGAGCTACTGACCTCAAAATCAATAGAGGACATCTACCGTTGCAGACCAACCTTCATGTAAAGTTTGAAGATCCTATGACAAAGCGTTCTTGAGTTATTGAACGGAAACGGTTTGGTCTGCAGTCTGACTGACAGACAGACAAACAGACACAAGTAAAAAATATATACCCCCTCGATCATCAAAGATGGGTGTATAATATGCCTAGATCCTACTTTTTATTTAGTAACAAAAATAATGCATTTGTGTTTTCCTATCAAAATCAATAATTTGTTATGTTATGTCTAATTAAATACACTCGGGTATATATTGAAACGTGATTATATGCCAGTGATGGCTCAATTTAAGAAAAATGAAGTATTCTATTCTTATTAGAGCTTGGTGAATTTGACTCAAACATGACATTTTGATTAACATAATTTAACAGTCGATATCTTGTCTGTATTTATAATCTCGGTTGTATGTTTTCATAGTCAGTGAGTATCATGAAGAAGCTCGAGATGTAATACAAACACAAAATTGAAATACCGATATTACATGATTTGCTTGCGTAAATTGACATATTCAAAACAAGAACCTTGCATTCATGCATAAAGGTCAGGTTCGTGTCAAATTCGTCTAGCTATAGTAGTATTAAAGGAAATACTGCACATACCATTCAGATATACATATATCTGGCCTGAGTTTGTCCAATATATATTCACTACAACCCCTCTCCATCAAATCTATAGTCTGCTCCTTGACACACTGACCATATGATGTCACCCAGCATCGAACATCTGTAACAACAAATACATCAAATCATTGGCTTATAATGACAAGGTCATAACTACAAAATCAATATTTTGAGAAAACAAGAAAACAGTCTGACAATTACTCTTTACTTATATAAATTGAAAACAATCCCATGGATGGACATCGCTGCAATTACATTAATAAGCTGCCCCAATATAACAAGAGCACTGTATACAAGTACTGGACGCTGGATTTTCTTATTTTTGATAAAAAAATGCAAATAACTAAATAATATATATAGGTAACAAGGTGATCACCCTTGTCAGTATAGACTCCTAATATGGATTAATAACTACTAGTATGCCAAATTTGGAGTTGATACCTTTGATAGTCTTGGAGAAAATGACTAGATTAAAATAAACTTAACCATCGCACACACATACGCTGGCGATCACATCACAACAATAGATCAACTTTTTTCTTCGAATAGTCGATAGATCTAAAAACAATAGAGTATGATCAAATTTGACTCAAATTGAGGTTTATAATGTTCAAGCAACAATGTACCTTTGGTTTGTATATCATGTGTGTAGTCTACTATAGGATCACAGCCGGTTGGTTGTTCAGTTTTCCATCCATCACCACCACTAGAGTTAGTAGTCCAATGTTTGGTACCTGATAATTGGAATAATATATTGCTATAAACTATAGAACAATCTTCTTCTTCTTCTTCTTCCATTTAATTAGCAGGGCCCACTCAGGGGCATTATCGCAAATATTAGAGACAGAGGTGAGATACAAGGAATCTGGGTGCGATACCCTAGCTCATTTCAAATAGATTCCTTGGTTCTTTAAAGTGCCTGGTGTAAAGCACCAATACACGCGAGACTACCCCTGGGTTAGCAACCAGGATCATCTCTAGTCGGGTGGGAAACTCTAAATAGCATTTCTGAAATGACCAAGTGTCCCGGCCGAGAATCGAACCCGGGACCTCTCGATCAGGAGTCTAGCGTCTTACCACTAGACCACCGTTGCCAATCACAGACCAAGAATATACATAAATATATGTCTGTAGGGGGAACCACGAAACATTTTGATGTTTAAGGGCTATGGCCAAATACAACTTACTAAGGAGTCTGAGGTAAACCCCTTGACAATTTAGATATATATAATTAATGTATAGTCTAAACTGTAGCTACTTTGTGGTGTGATTGGCATATACATGTATACCTTGGTCACTACAAAAGGAACACAATCATTTTCATATGTCATAAATTGCCTATTCTGAAAACTGTTAAAAATGATGTGTATATGCCCAACTGAACTTCATGTGTATAGCTAAGGTTGGAAACAGCACAGACACATGCATGACTATTTAAACTTAGAATAGTAGATTATCAACCATTCAGCTCTAATTTGGTGAGAAACACTTAAAAAGGTTTCTGACCTAACCAATTAGCATAAATGTCATATAGCAGATAATTGAAACAGGAACCTTAATTCAATTAATTTATAGTATAGAGCCTTATCAACTTGACCAAATTAACCCAATGTATATAATGTAGAATCTAATAGCATGATGTATATAAAACTTGACTTCATTTAATGTAATTATGGTAAATGCAAGTATATATACTTTTAGTATTCATTGAATGGACATGATGACACCAGACACAGCTGATCAATGCGAACATCTACCTACAAAGTACTAAAAATTAAGATACAAGATGCAAAATAAGAAAAAGAAAATTACCCATTTCACCGCACGAATTTCTGATCAAATTCATTTGATAGGGATTTCTGAAGTAGAGTTTCTTGAAGTTCTCATTAGCTAGATAATGAGTTAGTTCCCTTGAATAACCATGCTTTGTCACACACATATGTTTCCAGAATGGTTTTGATTCAATGACATCATACCATTGTTTACAAACACGTACACATGATGTAACAAGAACTTTTCCAGGAACTCGGATCAATATTTCCCACCAGATATCATTTGGTACAACCTGTTCAATGCCATACCCAAACGAAAAAGAAAATCAACAAATTACTAACAAAATACTAACAAATCACTAACAAAACATAGTTTTATATTTTGTTAGTATGTTTTGTTAGTACAGCATTTAACGAAATACCAATGAAACACTTTCTGAATTTTGGGGGTTTAGTGTTTTGTTCATGTTTCATTAAATGAACAGTGTTTTGTTGATGTTTCATTACACTTAAAAGAATGAAAGCAATGTTTTGTTAGTGTTTCATTGGACTTGACTAAATGAAGATAGTGTTTTGTTAGTACAGCATTGAACTTGTCTGGTCCAACAGTTTATAATCAAGATGCAGACTGATGAGGTTCTCAGGTCACTGGGTAATAAAATATTATCTCTACAAAGCAGTGATTCCATTGGCTAATGGACTAATGTGCACACACACAAAGGAAATTTGAATTTCTGTTTGTAACCGCTATGGTTTAGTATCAACAGAAAAGTGGCCATGCAGTGTTTTTATTTTGTGGACACAAATATGAAGGAAATATGTGACAGGATATGTGAAAGTTGGACTGAAATCAACATGCAGGTACAATGCTATAATATCTATACTTGTTATCAAGATAAATTTCGATCATGATCAATTTCTACTGGAATATTGATTGTTTCAAATTCCAATAAAAAGATTGTCATCATACAATTAAGCTAGGCTTCAATAAATGCACATTTGAGATGAGCAAAGTGACAAATAAATACATTTAACACTTCTGTTTAATAAAATATTCGCAATCAATTGTACCAATTGAATTTGCTTTGAAACATGGATTAATTAAAAACCATGACAGTTGAGCAATTTTGATTTAATTATTTGAATTGTGGCACCCATTCCATATATATACCAGAATATAATTACACATTTCTACATGCATGCATATGCATTTCTACTGGTATATCTTAAATGTAACTTTTTCGGTTTTAATTTCCGGCCGGTATATATATATATATATACTGATGCCAGATGGGGAGGCATAAGTATACAGTGATTTCCTGTTCGTCGGTCCGTAATAAAATGTATAACAAGTTGATTTACATATCAATATGGACAAAGCTATAACACAGGGGCATAATAAAGCCTCATAACTGAATGCTGTCTTTTGCACCTCATATGTTTTGTTAGTATTTTGTTTACAATGTTTTGTTAGTATTTTGTTACCTCATTTGCATATAATATTTTGTTAGTAATTTGTTAGCAGTGTTTTGTTAGTGTTTTGTTAAACAACGTTAATGAAACACTAACAAAACATACAGTATTTTGTTAGTGTTTTGTTGAACTATCCCTTTTCATATGCAAATCAGTGTTTTGTAAGTATTTTGTTAGTAGTGTTTTGTTAGTGTTTTGTTAGTATTTTGTTAGCTCATTTGCATGCGATTTGCTGTACTAATAAAACATCAACAAAACATATATTTTGTTAGTATTTTGTTACAGTGTTTTGTTCCCCCTTTTTTTCCGTATGGGTATTGTTCAACGTTCTCATTGTCTCCTGAGTCAGCGCTTTTTCCCGCCATTTTGGATTTTCCTGCTGCTTGACCCATGAATCTGAATGGAGGTCCTACAAGCTGATAAACATATCATTTGTAATTAATTGAATAGTATAATTAATTAAAACAAACCACACTACTGAATTGAATTATAATTCAGTGACACTTCAACATTTTAACTTCCCCTTGTCATTGGGCTACACATTATGTGACAGTCATTGCGTTTGAATTTCCCTGTGAAGACTATAATCCTGTATCTCACCTAGTTTGTATTTAGCTAATGTTCAGGTAAATGGCACTTAGATATTAATTTTTTATTTATATCTAACATGTCCTTTTTGCAAGCAGTACTACAGTCACATACATCCCTTAGACATGCTCGCTGTCTTGATGTGGTATTCCATGCTTGACTGTTCCGAGTATAGCGCTGTACATAGCCTACGGCCCTCACAGGTATAAATGACATATGACATTCACAAGTGGAGCATATACACACTGCAACAGTGTGTTATTCTTGTTCAGAGAAATTAAAAATTTGCACAGACAAGGATCAAACCTGAAACCTGTCGATCCCAAAGTGTTTGCTCTACCTCAAGGGAACTCCCCCCCCCCCCCTATTCAATAAAATCCTGCCATTTACATATTGTCTGCTGATGGGCACTTCTGCATAATACACCAGTCAGTTGTATCCCCGGCACCCGTGCACCCCCATGGAAGGGTGGAGGATAACTGGGGAAATGGCCGTGTTTTTACCTTAAGTACAGCTTCCCCCCGCACCGGAGCTACTAAAAGCAGTAGAATGCCGTCTAATGCCGTCGAAGTAGGAAAAAAAGGTTTTGAGGCATGTAAAGGTTATGTTTTGGGTCATTTATATGTATATGTACATATGTGTAACTAATTAAAACCAAAATACCTTAAATATATGTAAAATGATGACTTTATACCACAAAATCTATATGACGACCAATTCACGGGAGAGAACTTCGGTTGGCTTAAACGAGAGTCGTATCTTGAGAAAAGCCGTCGAAGCGGGCTTAACCATTTTAACACAAATTAAACGATATAATATTGTCATATAAGTCTAGATATATAATAATAATAATAATTATTTTATTAACTAATTAAAACCAAAATATATCAAACATGGTGTAAAATGATGACTAAATTCACCAAAAACCATGCCACGCCGAATCCACGGGAGAGAACTTTGGTTGGCTTAAACAACAGTCGTATCTTGAGAAAAGCCGTCGAATCAGAATTTAACCATTTTAACACAAATTAAACGATGTATCGTTGTCATATAATGCCTAGGCATATGTTTTAGTAACGAATTAAAACCCAAATAAATAAAATTGTATTTAAACTGATGAATTTATTCACCAAAAACTATGCCACGCCGAATCCACGGGAGGGAACTTATGTTGGCTTAACCAGTCGTCGTATCTTGGGAAAAGCCGTCGAATCGGGATTCAACTGTTTTAACACAAATTTAACGATGTATTGTTGTCATATATGTCTTGATATATATTTTAGTAACTAATTAAAACCAAAATAAATAAAATTGCAAGTGAAATGATGACTTTATTCACCAAAAACTATGCCACGTCGAATCCACGGGAGGGAACTTAGGTTGGCTTAAACAGTCGTCGTATCTTGAGAAAAGCCGTCGAATCGGGATTTAACACAAATTAAACGATGTATCGTTGTCATGCATGTCTAGGTATATATGTTATGAATTTTTTATCCCAACCAATACCTGGGACGGGACAATATTTGGTTCAGGGCCTGAAAAAAGTGCTGGAAATTTGACCATCATTCAGCTGTCCCCCACAATTAAGGCCTTGAGTTTGACAACCACGGCAAGATCCATCCTAGGGGTAGGGTCTAGGGAGGGGTGGGGCGTGGATGCAACTGACTGGAGCACAATACTTCTATAGACTACCTAAAATAACACAAACATGAATAAGACAAACAATAAGATTACACAAGGCATGAACTTGACAAGGATCGAACCCCACCCCAGACAAGGCAAATGGATTGAAAAGAAAAAATGACAGTTCGATTTCATCTCAAACGCACTTACCTAGTTTAATAACAAATACATTCAGTTAATAAGCATGGTTATCAGATATTTCGAAACCTCAACGTTTTTATTTTTGTGTGTAATGTCTAAAATTAAGATTTTTCATCGATAAACTATACTGAGCCGCCAGTAAGGATATCACAACAGTGAACGGAAAAGAAAAGAAATATGCGGGGCAGGGGGTGTATGGTAATGGCCATGAACATGTATAAAGACGTTACCGCAACTGAAATCATTGCAAATGTTTATATATCATTTAATTACGCTACGAATAATTAAATTATTAAAATTTAATAATAAAAACATCCATATGAATGTTTTGTTTAAGAATTAGTCGGTTAATTGAGTAAAAACCATAGTTCATCTAGTTCAACCAAGATCAATGGCCCCAGACACTAAAATAGGGAATGTGACGAAACAAGTTAGGTACAATATTGAAGCTACCATATATACCTACAAAATAATGTATGTGGTATATTTGTAGCTTGGCCCTGGATGTACGATAAAAGCCCAAAATGGTTCATAAGTAACGGGAATTAGTATAGTAGCATAGTTCAACCGCAGATCAATGGCCCTTAGACCCTATAATAGGGAATGTGACGCAACAAGTCAGGTTCCATATTTAAGCTATTATATATAGCTACAAACTTATGTATCCAATTTATTTGTAGCTTCGTCCTGGATGTTCGATAAAAGCCTAAAATGGTTCATAAGTCGCGAAATTTGGTAAAAAAACATAGTCCAACCCTAGATCCATGACCCCTAGACCATATAATAGGGAATGTGACGCATCTAGTCGGGTACCGTATTTAAGCTATCATATGAACCTACAAAAATATGTATCCAATTTATTTCTAGCTTGGTCATGAATAATTGATAAAAGCCTAAAATGGTTCATCATTTGCTAAACATAGCGTAAAAACATAGTGAAACGTAATTCAACCCCTGATCAATGGCCCCTAGACCCTATAATAGGGAATGTGACGCAACAAGTCGGGTACCACATTGAAGCTATCATATATACCTACAAACTTATGTATCCAATTTATTTCTAGCTTGGCCATGGATGGTCGATAAAAGCCTAAAATGGTTCATCAGTCGCGAAAGTAAGTAAAAAAACACAGTTCAACCCCTGATCAATGGCCCTTAGACCGTATAATAGGGAATGTGACGCAAAATGTCGGGTACCATATTAAAGCTATCATATATCCCTACAAACTTATGTATCCAATTTACTTCTAGCTTGGCCATGGATGTTCGATAAAAGCCCTAAATGGTTCATCAGTTGCTAAACATAGTGCAAAAACATAGTGAAACGTAGTTCAACCCCTGACCAATGGCCCATAGACCCTATAATAGGGAATGTGACGCAAAAAGTCGGGTACCATATTAAAGCTATCATATATACCTAAAAACTTATGTATCCAATTTATTTCTAGCTTGGCCATGGATGTTCGATAAAAGCCTAAAATTGTTCATCAGTTGCTAAACATAGTGAAAAAACATAGTGAAACGTAGTTCAACCCCTGATCAATGGCCCCTAGACCCTGTAATAGGGAATGTGACGCAACAAGTCGGGTACCATATTAAAGCTATCATATATACCTACAAACTTATGTATCCAATGCATTTCTAGCTTGGCCATGGATGTTCGATAAAAGCCTAAAATTTGTTTATCAGTTGCTAAACATAGTGAAAAAACATAGTGAAACGTAGTTCAAACCCTGACCAATGGCCCTAGACCCTATAATAGGGAATGTGACGCAAAAAGTCGGGTACCATATTAAAGCTATCATATATACCTACAAACGTATGTATCCAATTTATTTCTAGCTTGGCCATGGATGGTCGATGAAAGCCTAAAATGGTTCATCAGTCGCGAAAGTAAGTAAAAAAACACAGTTCAACCCCGATCAATGGCCCTTAGACCCTATAATGGGGAATGTGACGCAAAAAGTCGGGTACCATATTAAAGCTATCATATATCCCTACTAACTTATGTATCCAATTTATTTCAAGCTTGGCCATGCATGTTCGATAAAAGCCAAAAATGGTTCATCAGTCGCGAAAGTTAGTAAAAAAACACAGTTCAACCCCTGATCAATGGCCCTTAGACCCTATAATAGGGAATGTGACGCAACAAATCAGGTTCCATATTGAAGCTAATATATATACGTACAAACGTATGTATCCAATTTATTTCTAGCTTGGCCATGGATGTTCGATAAAAGCCAAAAATGGTTCATCAGTCGCGAAAGTTAGTAAAAACACAGTTCAACCCCTGATCAATGGCCCTTAGACCCTATAATAGGGAATGTGACATAAAAAGTCGGGTACCATATTAAAGCTATCATATATACCTACAAACTCATGTATCCAATTTATTTCTAGCTTGGCCATGGATGTTCGATAAAAGCCTAAAATTGTTCATCAGTTGCTAAACATAGTGAAAAAAAATAGTGAAACGTATTTCAACCCCTGATCAATGGCCCCTAGACCCTATAATAGGGAATGTGACGCAACAAGTCGGGTACCATATTGAAGCTATCATATAATCCTACCAACTTATGTATCCAATTTATTTCTAGCAAGGCCATGGATGTTCGATAAAAGCCTAAAATGGTTCATCAGTCGCGAAAGTTAGTAAAAAACACAGTTCAACCCCTTACCAATGGTCCCTAGACCCTATAATAGGGAATGTGACGAAAAACGTCGGGTACCATATTATAGCTATCATATATACCTGCAAACTTATGTATCCAATTTTTTTCTAGCTTGGCCATGGATGTTCGATAAAAGCCTAAAATGGTTCATAAGTCGCGAAAGTTAGTAAAAAAACACAGTTCAACCCCTGTTCAATGGCCCTTAGACCCTATAATAGGAAATGTGACGCAAAAAGTCGGGTACCATATTAAAGCTATGATATATACCTACAAACC